>CM035431.1:60628707-60963707 GCA_020310875.1 Ceratopteris richardii | reverse complement strand
ATCCATATGCTCATGGAATCACTTTTCATTCACACTCACACACACGAGCATGGGCCAGACTTGGTCACATCTATTATTGTGGAAACTTATTGTTGTTGCAAGTTGGGACATTAATGTTGTGATAGACTGCATTACTTGGATCTGATCAGGCACCCTTACTAGCCTCTTTTTGGGAATGTCCTATACATATGTGGCTTTGACAGAGTCATCATAAGTTATTGATGATTCACTCTGCCCTTATTGAGCTGTCCTTCTTCCATGATGTTCTTCGATTGACTGCAGAACTAGAAAACTTGCAATTTTGCTACTACGTACTGGCAGCATTTTGTGATTTGAATGCAAAATATCATTTAAAATTGTGCGAAATCATTTGGTGAACTTCTTAGAAGGCAGGATACACTTTCACAAAATCATGTATTGCAGCTGCAAATAACAAAAGTTCGTCCTCCTCCATCCCAAGGACTTCTGTATGAGTTCACGTTTAGTAGATCCAAGACATTTTCAAAATTATATGGCGTATGTGATGTACAAGACAAGTTACAAAAATGAGGCTATCATGGCCTTTATATAGTTGAGCAAAAGCTGAAGAATTAACTGAAGGAAAAAGCTTCAGCTAAATCAAAAAACAGCTATCCTTAGCAACTATTGTTAGCTATTTTTAGGTTTCAAAGAGTAATAAAACAAAGTTTCTATATAAAAATCTGCTCTTAAAGTGATAACAGAAACTTTTCTATGGATCAATTTTCCGATGATGTTTTGTTTTCTTTTCTGTTGATGCTTTCTATTGATAAAGTTTAAGCTAATGGTCAATGAATCCATTAATCTCTCTGCACAAGTACATAAACTTCATCAATATCATGTGTGTGTGCATACATACATCATGTGCACATACTGATGGAAGTACGTATATACATAACATAAAATAGATTGGGTTCGCCCTATGCTTTTAACGAGGTAAAAGGACTGTTCTGATTTCGTATCTCTTTATAAAGCCACTGGCATCATTTCCATTATAGTGTTTACCTACTGCTCAAAAATATCTTTTGATCAAGAATCAATTTCGCTCGAATTTTTCTAGATAAAAACACCATGTTTTTGATATTTTTATGAAATTGCTTATTTACAGCTCAAAATATGTTCTGATCAAAATGTGTTTAATTTTACTTGACAGGCTTCCACGTTCTTGAATAGTTTTGAATTAATTGAAACAATTTTCTTTTACAGAAGCGGGCTGGAGAGTTGCGAGAAGCATTAGTAAAATTGGGCCCTGTATGTTTATCTGAACCTTGCTATTTGTAGTTGTTTGCACTTTATTCATTAGGATAAGGCTGAAAATATGAATCTGTATTTAGGTGTGGTCAAGAATGTTTCTCTTGTAAGCAATATATTTGTTTACATTGTAATGCTCTTACTTCTAGATTAATTAAGTTTATTCTTCTCGGAATTCTCAATCTGGGAGTTTTTAGTCTGGAGCAAGTTCAAGGACTTTGATATCTCCATTGTCTGAAGGTTTTTCTCATTATGTCAGAAACTCTTTACATCTTTTGTTGCATATTGTTGGTGTACAGGCTTTTGTGAAGATAGCTCAAGCAGTTTCATCACGGCCAGTAAGTTGGATGAGTCATGCAGATATTATGCTTGTTTGCTTACACTTTTAGATTCCCATGAATCTTATGTTGTGATTTGTTGGATACTAAAAATGTTCCCAGGATGTGATACCTCCAGCATATATAGCAGAGTTGTCACAGTTACAAGATCGGATTGCACCTTTTTCAACAAATGATGCCTTGAGGATTATTGAACAAGAGCTGGGATTGGGAATAGATTCGATATTTTCAGAGATAACTCTCCAGCCTGTGGCTGCTGCATCTCTTGGTCAGGTGCTTGATCTGCTTCATAGATAATACTCTTGAGATCAGTAATGTGATGTTTAGTATATCTTGGGCTGAGGAGGCTATTAATGCCATTCACAGGTATATCAAGCTCGTTTACGAGCAAATGGGCAAACTGTTGCTGTTAAAGTTCAAAGGCCAGGTGTTCGCGCGGCGATTGCATTAGATATTTTCATTCTGCGTGTACTTGCTGGTTTTGTCCGTAGAGCGGGCAAGTTCAACACTGATCTTGAGGTTTTATTTTGGTCTTTTACTTCTGCTTCTATTACATATTGTTAAGATGGGCAATTTTCAATTGTTTTGAAAGTGAGAACTTCTGGATTTGGAACATATAATTTAAGGTAAAAGCCAGCACCTTTAAACACAAATGCAGATTTTACTGGGACTGCTTACTATAATTTCTTCTATTTTCATTTATTAACTTCATTGCAGTTTCAGCAAAACTATCAGCATTACTCGGGGTATTGTATCTTAACAAAACATCATGAAGAGGGGCTGTACAATGTTTGTGATGTTTGGAGTCTGGATAAAATAACTATTAGATGCGTCTATGATATGAATGATGTTTATAAACATAATGCATTGCGAAACAATTCATCCATTATGTTTAAATCTGTACTTGAAGTTTCAGTGGTTCTTTATCAGTCATGCATACAGATGGCAGGAGTTAAATAGCTTTCAAATGAGTTTCCTTGGCCCTTCAATTGAGAGGTTGTTGGGAGGTAAAGGCTTTTAGGATCCTCCTTTTGTACAGTTTGTTGAGGGTGTTGGCAGAAGCTTATGAGATGGTTTGGTGGACAAAAGTTTTCACCCATATGGATGCATGTATGCAGTTGCATGTTTTCGTTCTTTTTCTGTGTTCTTTAGGGATCATGTACAGTACAGGACCATACTAATAAATCTACGGTTATGCGTGCAATACATGCGATACATGTACATGTACATGTAAATGACACATGTACATGTACATGTAAATGACACATGTACATGTACATGTAAATGACACATGTACATGTACATGTAAATGACACATGTACATGTACATGTACATGTAAATGACACATGTATTCTAGATTCAAGAATCCAATGCATAATTCAAATCAATAACCGTGTATATACTACATGTAGATGTACGTTCTAATTCAAAACCTATAGAATACAATTTGGAAATTGAACATTTGCATATCAATAATAATCAATGATTACAATGATATGCCATAATTTAAATTTCATAAAGACTTTCAAGGTTCTAAGTTTTAACATTATGATAAAAAGAAGAAATAAATTTGAAGAAAATACAGACTTAAGAGAACATCTCATGACTCATGACCCATACTCAAAGCACAATACACATACAAGGAATAAGTGTTCAATTATGAATGTTGAATTACAATAAAATTATGAATCATAATGCATCAAAATTCCTATTTTATCATAATGCTTATGAGTCATCACTAGATGTATAATCATCCTCTGAACTAGAGGACATAATAGAACCATTTTCACAATCCCCATCACTAATAATATTGCCGTCATGGTCGTAAGTTGGCTCTTTAGGCTCTTTGTATGTGAATTTGTTCTTACCTTCCATGACTAATGGAGCTGATCTACTATCGGATCCTCGCTGCAAATATGCAATAGTACCATTTGTATGCCTTTGAAGATGTCATGAACCACAAATCATGATCATTGAGTGAGGATAGTGTGCTGTTAGAAAATGTGTGTTATGAGGCAACCTTCCTTAGGGGGCCTCACCCATAGCTTAAAAATAAGCAAAAACAAATGATCAAAGATGACCAGGGAAGTTTATATTCAGTATGTCGTACCGCTAGTAAGATACCATTCATACAGTTCGGTTCATCCGATACATTTCTAAACATCCGGTTTGTTCCTAGATGACTTAGGAACTTGAGGCCAATTCAAACCCTTTCTTTATACTTTTTCTCATACTTTTGCCCGCCGCTTGCACGGACCTCTACCTTCGAGCCCGACCCATAGCCTTGAGCCTTCCCTTGCAAGTTGCAGCTTGCACGTGAACCTTCAATCCCAGCCCCCACTTGTGTGTGCACTGGCCACTAAGTACTTCGCGTTAAACTTGAGCTCTTAGCAGAGTTCAAACTTCGTGAGTGATAGAGTATCTCGAACTTCGTGAGAGAGAAACTCGTACCTTGTGTCTGTCTATGAGAGATAGATAGATAGATAGATAGATTTATAGATAAATAGATAGATAGATAGATATATAGATATATAGAGAAAGAAAGAAAAGAAAGAAAGAAAAGAAAGAAAGAAAGAAAGATTTTTAACGTCTATTAGAAGGCTGAACTTGGCCTATGAGACAAATCAATGTACATGGGTGTGTCTTCTGACAATCGAAAAAGATAAAAGTGCTGAAAAAACTGGTAAAGCCGATATAGATCTCTGTAGTATGCATGTGGAGATGTCCATGAAAGTGGTGTGGGGGGGGGGTTTGTATGGAGTGCTATATCTCATATAGTCTGTATGCAGAAGGGCAGTACAAGCATGAGAATGCATATGAGTGACTAGCTAGCTCCATCCTGTACTAGTGGGTGGGTGTAAGATGTGGTACATAGGTGGAGGTGGAGGCAAGGCCGTTGTGATGATTGCAGCGGGATCAACCATCATCTGGGATTGTCTCTCCTCCATGACACGATGGTCACGAGCCTAGATCTCTGCAATCTGGTGTCGGTGAAGTCTCGAGGTCCGATATCCTATAGCATGGGATCTTCTCCTAGCTCGAGAGGTCTGAGCCTACTGAAGAGTCACCCCTCCCAATGTGTGAGCTGAGGGGGGAAGGGCTGCTGCATGTTGTAGAACAAAGAAGTTAATGAGCTGACTCTGTCTCCCTCCTGTCTGGCTGCTGTGGTGGGCTGGAGTAGGAAATCTCTGTGACTCTGTATCTGTAGTAAGAATCACCCGAGCTGTCGCTGATCTATAGAGTCCATGATCTCTCGGAGGGTGAGCTGATAAACAGAGTCCCGTATGTGCCTTTGATGTCATCACATGCCCTACATCTGCATACAAAGTGCTCCTAATCCTGCATCTCTACTTTGCGTATCTTGCATATAGGAATGTTTGCGGATTTGCCCATCTCAATCTCTAAATGGTGTGATGAGACCCTCAAGTTGCCAATCGCTACCCTCAGGCTATGAGGCATGTAAGTATCCATGTAGCATGGTCGCTTGATGAAACTGTCCGCTAGTATGTCTAAGAACTGGACTCAGTAGTGTGATAGTCTCGATCCCATGTGTGGTGTGAGCCATGTCTCACTAATGTAGGGCTGCCAGAGATCACGTTTGAGCACAACGTTCCTCTCACTACGGGAGAGGTGGATGTGAGGTGAGTAAGGGTCATAATGAAAGGGTGGCAATCCACTCGTATCAAGTCCATGACCTGAGCGTACCAAGCTCTCTCATATCTTGACTCTGATATCTGTATAGATGCCTCAAATGCTCTGCATGCGAGTCTATCTCTATGGAGCTCCCTTATCCTCTGAATAAAGCAGATAGTGTGGAATAGTGGATCTACTACCATGGGTGGTGCAACTAGCTCTTCCCTGATGATGTCATGTGGAGCTTCATTACTCGAGAATGCCAAGCGAACATTTTACATCACAACAGAGTTTGTTTGAATATTGCACCCACTTGTTTTCAAACATTTATCATTCATGAAAATGTATAGGCGTATATACAAGCCGAGGGAAAAAATCTCCTAAAGAGGGAAAAAAGTGCCCCGATAGTTCTAAGTGTGTTCACACACATCACTACCGAAATATAACAACTGATTTTTGTAAGTAGCAAGTTCCAATTTCAGTTCTTCTTCTATTATTGCTTCTGTTCCAAGGCTTTTGCCTTCTACTTCAATAGAAGGAGGAGACTATCTTGCTATTTAGGTCAATTTTTGATTAAGGTTTTTAAAACCCTAATTTCAGAATTAGGGTCTGCTGTAAAACAGTTCTAAACTGTTTCTATTCACATCAATTGCACATACACACACTCTTCATACTTCTTAGGCACTTCATGCACATTTCTTGCATCTAGAACCCTAAGTTCAGCATAGATTCAGTTTCGTATTAGCATACATACAGTTTTGTTACTTGTATCATTACACACATTGGAATTTGACATTCATACTAGATAGTGTAAGTAAGCATTCAACTTTGATACTTTGACAAATTGTGTATTTTTTCTCTATTTCTCATTCATCTAATTTTGAGTCTTAAGGTGTGTATGCTAAGGTTCATGTGTTGGAAGATCCTCTAAACGTGTGAATATTATGATTAAGGGCCATCTCACTTCCAATAATAGATTCATTGAAGGGCATATGTATTTTTTCACTTTTATTGATGACTATTCTATATATTCTTTAGTTTGGATTAAAAACAAAGCCAGAAGTTTTTGTTACTTTCAAGAACTTTGTTGCAATGGTTGAAAATGAAAATCAATTTAGAATTTAGATTTTAAGAAGTGATAGAGGAGAGTACCTGTCTAAAGTCTTTAAGTCATTCCTTGAAGACAAAGGTATCTCTCATCAGCTCACTATTGCTTACACTCCAAAATAGAATGGTGTTGTAGAGAGAAAATATGACACTTGTTGAGATGGCACATAGTATGATGTTCTCAAAGAAGCTTTCACCTAAATTTAGGTTTGATGTAGTTTACACAACTAATCATGTTATAAACAAGTCTTCCACAAAAGCTTTGAAGGTGATTACACCTTACAAACTTATTATGGTAAGAAGCCCATTCTAAGTTATTTCAAAGTTTTTGGTTCTCCCTCTTATGTTCACATTGAGAAGAAAGATCATGGTAAGCTTGATGTGAAAGCTATCAAAATTATTTTTATTGGTTATGCCATTGAAAGCTAAGGATAGAGATTCTATGTACCAATACCAAGTAAAATCCTACTCTCACGTAATGCATAATTAGTAGAAAGTCAAATATATAATAAAAACGTAGAAATTCTTGCGTTCATTAAAGAAGACAAAGAAACTTGGATTCTTAAATTAAGCCATACAGGGTAGGTGATCAACCTTCTTAGACCCCAAAGGTTTCTATAGATAAAGGTAAAGAGAAAGTTATAACTTCTACTCCTGCTGAATATTCATTACTATCTACACCACCCTCTCCTATTCCTTCTCAACTTATTCATGTACCAACTTTTGAAGTTGGTGAAACTTCAAGAGTCCGAGAGGAAAGAGTTGCAAAGGAACATGAGCTTTCACGAGTTTTTCAGAGCCTTCCTAGGTAGTGCTTGAAAAATTTGCAGGATAGTGGTATCCAAATATTTAAAGGAAGGATAAGAAGTCAGAAAGATGAAACAGATAAAGTAAACTATGCAGAACATTTTGAAATTTATAACATTCTTGCTCTTACTTCAGTTGAAACTTGAGAATGAACTTGCTAGTTTCAAACATGTGTTACAAAACCTTGTTTGGAAGAAAGTAGTGCAGGAGAAGATTGATTCTATTCATAAAAATCGAACATGGAAGCTTGTGAGTTACGAAAAGATAAGAAAGCTATTGGTATTAAGTAGATTTTCAAGATCAAAAGAAAAGACAATGGTATGATTGACATGTATAAAACAAGATTAGTTATCAAAGGTTATGCACAAAAGAAAAGGTATTGACTATGATGAAACATTTGCATCTACTTTTAAAATGACCATAGTCTAGGTTGTTCTTTCTCTTGCTGCATTCTTTGGTTGGAAAGTATACCAACTAGATATCAAGATTGCGTTTGTTAATGGTGATCTTCATGAAAATGTTTATATTCAACAACCAGACGATTTTGAGATAAAGAATATTTAGTATGCAAGCTTATAAAAGCTTTTTATGTTTTGAAACAACCACGAAGGACTTGGTATGAAAATATATATTTATATCTTTTATCTATTTGTTTTCAAAACTCAAAAGCTTTTCCTATTCTTCATGTTAAGTCAACGTCAAATGTTTTGATCATAATCATCATTTATGTTGATGATATGATTATGACAGGTCCCAAAGATTGAGCTCTTCAGTTTTTAAAGTCAAAACTTAAGCATACATATGATGTTAATGATCTTAGGGTTTCATATTATTATCTTGGCATTGAATTCATATTCAGGGGTGATTGTATCTATATGATGTAACAAAAGTACATTGATAAACTTCTGGAAAGATTTGAAATGTCAAACTCCAAACTTATGTAGACACATGTGGATGTTAATGTGTCATTACAAGCAAATGTAGATTCAAAAATTTTTGATGCTATGCTTTTTCGTCAAGTAGTTATATTCTTGATTTATTTATGTAATATACATCTTGACATTCAGTTTGCATTCAAGGTTCATACACAAACCGCTCAAAATTCATTGGAAAGGAACTATAAATTATGCTACGGCTTTTTTAGAGTCGTTGCATTTTGTACTTCAAGGTTTTATAGATTCTGAATGGAAAGGTGACAAAGGCATAAGAAGAAGTAGAAGTGGCTATTGTTTTTATGATGGAGAATGCCCTATTTCATGGCTTTCTAAGAAACAACCAATATTTGCTACATCTTGAAGTGAAGCAGAGTATAGGGCTTCTTTTATAGCTACACTTGAACCTATTTGGTTGTAAAAAATTTTAAGTTATGTTGATGTTCATTTTCATCTTCCTATGCATATATTTTCAGATAGTCGAAGTGATATTGCTATTGCAAAGAATCCTATTCATCATGCTAGGAAAAACATATGGAAGTTCATTATCATTATATTAGTGAGCAGGTATCTAAAAAGCACATTGAGCTTATCTATATACCTACAAGTGAGAATGTGGGAGATATAGTTACCAAAGCATTATTCAGAGAAAGACATTCGAAGTTATGCAGATTATTGAACCTTATGCCATTATGACATTGAGGAGGGATTGTTGAAAAACAATGTCAAAATGCCCTAATTTTAGCAAACCTTGATTTGGTTTTGGGACAAAGATGGTAAAAAGATTTTATTGGCTAATCTTAAAGAACTCAATGAGAGCTTTCTATTGATATATAAGATAGAGCCATCTGGCACCTGAAAGCCTTTGTCAAACCCTAGTTTCTGCTCAAATTAGCTTTTCATCAGTTTATGAACCAATGGCTTTTTTTTTTCTTTTTGAGAATACAATGAATTGAAAGACACACACACCCAACCTCGTAAGGTAGAGGCACCCATCTTGGGGAACTCATGCACATCCATCTTTGGGAACTCATGGTTATGTCCAACGAGGATTTGAACTCAGGACTTCCTCCTTGAGATTCAAAGCATCAACCACTAGGCTGTGCGGACTTGGACACTAATATTTAATTTTTGGAGAGCATCCCAATTCATGGTTAATATCATATCTCATCCAAATTAACTCAAAGCTATTAAAAAATCGTGAGAAAATAGAAAAGCATGTTTCCGGATTTTCTGCCAGGATTCTTGCCGGGAATAGCGGAAGCAAGTTTTTATGCTTTTTACTGGTGAGTTTTCCTGGGTTTTGAGTTCCTATGTATAGAAGACCTCATGGACACTCTTTTTAATCAAGTCTTGAAGCTCTCCTCGCTTAAGAATTAGGGTTTCCTCTTGGAGTGCTATTTAGAGCAGATATTGGAGATTTTATTGCAGTTTTGGAGTGTTTCTTTGCTGCCCTTCATCGCTTTCACACATGTTAATGTGTGCACAGCTGATGCTGCTTATTTTCTGTTCATCTTCTATAGTTGCTGCTGTACCATGTTTTATCTCCTACTTCAACTATTGAAGACTTCATAACTGCTGCTTATACATCAGAAGAGTCAAATTTCTGCTAGGGTTACTGCAGGACTGTTTGTATACAGTCAATCACTTCCATATTTGCACATATTCTCTCACATATTACCTCTTAGGCACTCTTCTAATTTTTTATATTTAGAACCCTTTCTTTTCAGCCTTTCTTTAGCTTTGTATCATTACACACATTGCCATTAATCTTTTAGTTGGGTTTAGTTAGCTATCAGCTGCTACACTCTTCAAATTATCTCTTGTCTATTCTCTTGTCATTCATCTCTCATGATTTGGTGCAAGATGTGGATGTGCTAAGATTCTAAGTGTTGGAAATATCTTGGATTAACTTGTGATTATTATTTGGGCCTACCTCACTTTCAACAATCATAGGCTGCCCTTTTGTGCAATTGGAAAGAGAAGGGATGCTGTGACTCATGAGGGAGCAGCCACCCCTGATAAGATGTGGGGCAAGAAATATGTGGCCCAAAATTAATTGCAGCCTGGATGGCTGTTTTTCTCATCCAGTAGGACCCCTTAAACAAAGGTGGTGGGTGTCTATAGCATGAGAGACTCTTGTTTGAGAAGGGCACATGGTTGGCAAAGTGGATCTTGATGTGTGTATGGCTGGAGTGTGCAGAGCAGGGGCTGCTGCTCTTCTTCCTCAGATTCTTTGCTCCATATGGGGGCTGGACAGAAAAAACAGGTCCTTTCAAAAAAGGAGGGTGCATAACAGGCACCCCCTTATGAAGGAATTTCCCGGCTTGGCTCTTAAGGCTTATTGCACCTGCATATTTCCTCCATAGCCTGCTGATCGATAAATTTTAACCCTTCCTGGCATCAGAAATTGAACCTCAGGTGTTGGGGCCTGATGGTACAACATTTTCACCATGGCAGCCTACTGGAACCTCTTGCACAGGGGTTTCTTGGGCCTCAAGGAACCTAAAATCACGGTCCAATCTTGATAATTGCCAGCCACATCCATATCTTTTAGCCGTACATCTCAGCATGCAGGGGGCACATGCATTCCTGACCACATGCTTTATTTTGAAAGAAAGATCTGTGGCTGAGATTTTTGGTGCTATGTTAATTAAATTAAAAAGTTCCTCCTAATTTTTTTAATCTGGTTATGATGTGGCTGGAAATTAGTAGAGGTGGGAGGAGAGGGAGATTTTAACATTTTAGAAGGGGAAATGAAATTCCTTTGCTGTCTTCACCTTGAATCTCTCAGCCCTTGGATATAACCAGTCTGGTCCTGCCAATGGAAGGTATGACAACTTCCATACCCTACAGACGCACATGGGCTATGTCCTGAAAGGGATTTCCTTCCCTAGTCATTCCATATAATGGAGATCTTTTTACCTGGATACATAGATAAAGAGGTGGGGACACTTGGATCTTTTATTCCATTTGATGAGCCATGATGGATATTCAATGGTTGAGTGGGGTTCTTTGCTCCGATTTGAGCGTACTCATGGTGTGTTGAAGATGAGCTGCATGAGTACACTCACTTTTCTCTTTGATTAGAAAGCGGAAAGAGACCCTTGATGCATATTCATAGGGATTTTGAGGATCATGGGCATTGACCCAAGTCCTGACTCCTCAAGGATCCATTGGATTCTATAGCTGCACAAAGGGAGTGGGATGCCATGAGGAGTACTTCTTTGGGGTGCTTTGTAGACCCACTGGGTATGACTATAGACATAAGACAAATTGATCAAGGCACAACCTAGGCAATTCGAGGAAATCTTTAGGGAGGATTTGGTCTACCAAGGTCGGGCTACAACCAGATAGTTGAGGAGACCTATGGCAAGGGTCATGCCTTCCAAGGTCTAGAGCCTTCATGGAAGGGATTTTCACTTGGAAGCTACTGGTTGATAGAGGAGTAGGGTTATCTTGGTGCCCCTAGGGATATATATTGGGTGCTTCCATGATGATGAGCTTACTATGGGACAAAGGAAGATAGTTGTCTACCTCATGTCACATACTGTCACCATGAGTCACACAAGTGATTAGTATCTCATGAACAGGGTGAATATTCTTTGGGGATCTAGTTGATCTATATGATCTCATGTGGATTAGATTGCATCTTAGGTAGAAAGGCAAGTCCTTCAAGACACATACAATTTTGATAGCTTTGCTTGTATGATTTGATTTCTCTCTCTGGTAGGTCATTGTATGTGATTAGGGACACGAGTCGAGTGGTTGATGGATAATTATTGAGATGGTATGATTATGAGCCCCCACATCCATAGGCACTAGGTTTTGAGAGGATTGCCATAGGGTGGATCATAGGTAAAAGTGTCAAAGGGTGCTTGCCATGAGAGAGAGGATATTGGGTGTCTAGAGATTGCTCTGTGAGAGAGGATCTTCTTCCTCCACGACCATTGACGAGATCTACCATGGGATGGACTCATTTGTTGGTTGAGCGCCCAATGACATTTACCTCATGATGAGGACTATGATCCTCGAGAGTCTAGTTATATTTGTCATAAGGTTGAGGAATTTGTTTCCTCAACATGTCATTGGGGAGAGGTACATCATATGTTTGGATTGGTGGCATCATTTGCACATTATTTTTGTTTGATTGGGAGACCATCATGGATTTCAATTCATTCGTTCTCCATTCTTGAGTCATGAAACCATGATTTGGTCTTTGTTTTGGCATGATATGGATGCACTCTTCTAGAGGGGTTAGTGGGTAACCACTATTAGGTGGGCTTAGGATAGCTTTATGAGGCAGATTTATGTGTTGATTGTTCTCCATGTTAGGACATCTTGAAGGCCAAAGGACTAGTAGGAGCAGAGTAGTGCTATGGGATGACTTGATCATTCATGTAGTGATGCCCCCCTTTAGGGTGAGCCATGTATATGGCATGACCATTAGAGATTGTGTTTGGCTTTTTGTACCTTCATTCTCTTGATGAAGGATACCCCCAAAAGTAAACATGATTCTAGTCCACATGTGGTGGACATATGAATTCATCTACGTTTTTTTTTTGACACTACAGTGACATTTGATCCCTTTTTATAGTGCACAATGAGCTTTCGATTGGATAATTCCCTTATGCCACACAACTCGACCTCTCTTGCCAGGTATGCTGAGATGGACTTATGAGATACCTTGTGTAGTGTGTTACTTGAGGGTGACTGATACCCTTGGATTTATGAGGTGTGGCCTCTTTGGTTTCATAGAGATCTCGACTATGTGCATCTTTCTCTCATAGGGGACTGCTATATGATTGCCATCTTTGGGATCAGACAATTAATTTAGGATAGTTTTGTGACATATTAGTCATGGGTCTCTAGATACTCTGGTACCTATATGACTCATCATAGTGGGAGGAAGGTGGTAGGAAGATACGCCAGTATTACTTGGTTGCTTCCTCGGTAGGGCAAGGAAGGCACGCACTAGGATGAAGATAGGTTGGAAGCTATGTCTCATCATACCTGGTGCACATTGACCCAAGTAGGCCAGTATTTGTTCGTCAATAGAGGATGTATTTGTTCATTGGTATAGGATGCATTTGTTCATCTGAAGAGGAAAGGGGACCTTTTGTATGAAGATTCCATTGATACACACATGTTACCATGCCAATATGGACTAGGCATAGGGTATGCCGATACATTTGAGATACCATGTATGCGGTACATAGTTGATGCGGTTCGCGAACCGAACTCCCCAAAGGTACCATTCGGTTCGGTTCGAACCGAACCTTAAAAGTTCAATCGGTGCTTTTTAGATAGTAATAAAAATCGAACCGAATTTGGTTCAATTTGGTGCGTTATTTACGTTCGGTTCGTCGTTTCCATCATCCTGTTATGGGCGGCATTAGGTCAAGATGAAATCCAATTGATTATTGAACTGAAGTGTATGCACAAGTTTAGAGAGAGAGGGGGGGAGAGAGAGAGAGAGATCATGTAGGCCTTTTTCTATCTCTTCTTGAGTCACAAAGGTGTCCACTCTCGTTACACACATTGTCATATTACACACATATACATTGTCACACAGATACACTGTCACACATAATATGGAACACACTTTATGCACCTTTCCTTGAAGGGAAGCTAAGGCTCTTGGACCTTAACCGCACCTAATGAACCCTAAACGAACCTTACGCACCTTATCACGGTCGTAAGGTTCGGTCCTCGCACCTGAAATGCACCGAACACACCGAACCGAACGCACCTGACCACCTTGATGCTGTATCCGTAGAGATACATGTATTACCATGTAAGTATAGATTGAGTACGGGATACATGCAGAGGATGGAGACCTCAATCTGGAGTATCCTTTGGGATACACGTGGTGCTATGCCTATAGTGGCTGAATGCACAACACGTGCATGTACATTATCTCTTGTCTAGAGTCCTGATAGTGGAGAGCTAGCAACCATTAAATGTGGAGGAGCAAGAAGTTGCAATAAATGTGGAGTGTGTCCTTGTGCATTAGCTTAGTTGGTTGGCCTTTTGGCTCTCAAGGTTGGGGGCATGAGTTCAACCCTTGCGGGGTACGGCTGGACATCCCTCACCACTTGGGTGTTGAGCTGTCAAACCAGCCCTTTCGGGGGACCGGCCTTTGGGCTGCCCCGTTCAAACTAGTCATCTTGTCTGGCCTTAAGGTGGTCCCTTCCCAGTGTCTACCTTAGCTGGCCTTCAACCTTTGTATCCTAGTAGTGGCTAGGTGTCTGACCCTAGCTTTGTGGGGTTCAGGGGGCTCCACGGGTGCTATGTCATACTTTCATGTAATTCAAGCTAAACTAGAAGAGTAGATCTTAATAATGGAACTTCCTTTTAGAAAAAAAATGTGGAGCATCAAAGATCCAATCATTTTCACATTGCACAACAAGAGCATTGGTAGTCTTTCTCTTTTTAATTTTAGTGGAAGCTTTATTTGAGAAACATCTGGAATTGTGATGCTTGAATTTGATTTCCTGCAGATGCATTGAATAAGATTATGCAGTCAGTGAAGATAAGGAATCTTTCCATATTTGGATTATTCTTCATGTTCCTTTTGAGACCAATCTCTATTAACAGTGATATTGATGAGGTGCTGGACCTTTGATTGATCATGAAGACCCTGTTTCTTCTTAAGGGTAGCTGATTTCTTACATCAGCCCTTTGGGTTGTTCTAAATTCTTATTGAAGCATTACATTCTGCCTATTAAGCACTGAAATGGAGTTATTCAAAAATCTATTTTGAAGCTCTATTTTTCTCCCCAAAAGATTAAAAAACACACTTAGTATCCTGTTTTGGACTAGTTGCATAACATGTCTTTAATCTGTATTGTCATGTATTTTTAAGCTAAAAAGGGAGAACTGGTTTTGATTGCTTATGTGCTAATACATAGCTACCATTGAATCTTAACAGAATCTTGTTCATCAATTTTGAATATTATCATCACTTTCTCTCTTCCTATTACATATATGATTTGCTCTGGATGCTCAATATTCTATAATCTCATCAAGAATTTGAGGTGAATTCTATTGGTTTTTATGCACATGGGATATTCAATATTTGGAATCAACAAGATTTTTTGTTTTCAATTTCTTACTTGTAATATGATGTGTTAGGATTCCCTTAACCAACATGATGGAACTTTCTTCGTTATCTCACATGTCATCAAGTGCAATGCTTTACAATATCCTCAATAACTTTGGGTTTCAGTGTGAAACATGAGATTTTTATTATTTTCTCTTTTTTAGGAAAGCGTATGATCTGTGACTGTGACCATTACTGCAACCATAATTTGGATCAATACTATTTTAATTATTATTATTATTATTATTATTATTATTATTAAGTTTCCTTTGTAACCACTTCACGTCCATGGTCAAACTCAAATCCTATACATGAGCATGTTCAGAGTTCAATTGAATGACGCTATTATTGTGAATTGAATGGTATTTTTAAATTCTATTCTTATGGGCATTCACAACTATTTTCTTCTCTAATATGAACAGGCTGTTGTAGATGAGTGGGCAGCCAGTCTCTTTCGGGTGAGAATATTGTATGCTTATACAAACTTCCTGTTCTGGTTTGTAAGATGGATTCCTTCTCAGAGTGATGTGCATTTCATCTATAGTATTGATATGTTCTTCCTTAACAAAAGAAATAAGGTTAAAGTTCATGGCCTTTACTTGCGAATCAATTACATTTACTGTTCATTTTCTAGGAAATGGATTATGAAGCAGAAGCTCAGAATGGCCTACGCTTTCGGTAAATGCAATGTTGCATGTTTCAGTTTATTGTATGGCCAAATCCGTTTTCTTTGTCTAACTTTCAAAATTCACGTGCTTTTCTGGTCCTCCAAAAAAATAAAAACTTGTAGGAAAACTTTTGGCTCCATACCAGAGGTTGTAGTTCCAGAGATGTATGCAGAACTCTCTAGCAGGAGAGTTCTAGTCATGGAATGGATAGAGGTAAGTGCTCAATAGAACAAACTTGTCATTCTCCTTATTTGTTGGAATGGTCATTTTTGGGCAATCTATTATGTATAGAAGTTCGTGCGTTTTCTATTCAGACGAGAAGTTAATGGAAAATTATGTAGGGGCAAAAATTATCAGATGCTAACGATCTTCATCTGATAGAGGTATTTCTTGTGACAATGGTTTTTGCACATTTCTGTTATACTTCCATTTTCCCCAAACCATTCATTCATGCTGATTGTGTTTGGTTCAAGGTGGGAACATATTGTTCTTTAACTCAGCTTCTGGATCATGGATTTTATCATGCGGATCCACATCCTGGAAATCTCATGAGGACCTATGATGGAAAGCTTGCATATCTTGGTATTTGTATCATTTTAACCTTTTGAGTAAATATTAAGTCCTTTTAATAATCACTAGCAGATTATGTCTTCTGAAAGGTAGAAATTTCATTTGACAGCTTTACTGTTTCACAGACTTCGGGATGATGGGAGAAATGGAGCAAAATCTTCGTGACTCACTGATTGAAGCATGTGTGCATCTCGTGAATCGTGATTTCGATGCATTGGCAAAGGATTTCGTGTCACTTGGGTATAGTTCTGCTATCCAGTTGGGGCATTTGTTTATTGTTTTTCGGCTTGTTTGTTTGTTTTATTTTGTACTTCTTTATTTGAGACACAGATCGTTTCTGCATATTCACAATCAGCATTACTATTTGAGTTCTCAACTGAATTTTTTGCATGATTTGATAGGCTTCTTCCTGCATCGGCTCAAATGAGTGATGTATCAAAAGCTTTAACAGGTGACTGTTGCGGGAATCTCCTTTGACATTATGAAGCTCTTTTATGAAATCTATACATCAAATTTGAATTCCCTGTCATACAAGGCCTTGCCATCTTAGCTGCAGTTTTTAATGCTTAGATTTTGTATTGGACACAGTATGTTCCATGACACTGGATTATATTTGCATTATTAGTTGAATTGTGCTCTCTGTAAAAAGCTACTAGGATGTTTCTTTGTTTAATAGAAGAGGTCTTCTTCTCTTTTCCCTCCACCATCCACCTCTTGAATCTTTTTCTGAATTTCTAAGCTTCCAATTTCACCTCCGTTCTTTAATTGCATGTATCTTGATCTCTATAGTGCATTTCTGAAGTGTAATACATATACATACACATACACATACATTGCTTGATTTTGAAAAGAATAAGGATCATGTTTGTGATGTTTTTCCAGGAGTTTTCCAGAATGCCATCACAAAAGGAGTCCAAAACATTAGTTTTGGTGATTTGTCTGGGAACCTTGGCCGAACCATGTAAGTAGAATCTTCAAATAGAGTTGAAAAAAAATAAAATCTTAAGAGAAGTGAAATGAAAGCCTAAACATGTGCAGAAAGTGACGTGGTTCTTGCACCCGCAAAAATGACCATGTAGTAGAAGAGAGGTTTACAATGATACCGTGTGTGTGGGCTGCAATCGAAGCAACGAAATGAATAGATCTAGAAATGTATTATGGGGGGAGTGGATGGAGGATGTGATACATGGACGTCGGATGAAGAATGACATGCGAGGGTGTGGATAGTCGTCTCCACTCAATCTGCTGCTTATGAAATAGTCAGATCCTCAATATCTTATGTTGGTTGCACCCATGTATCCTATATCAAGGAATGTGCGGCCATCTCCTAGCTCTCTGAGTCTCTGCCTCCTTGAGAGTGAGCCCTCGGCCACTCAGATCAATCCTGGCCCGATCCTCTGAAAGAAATCAGTGATCCTTCATTGTATCCCTCATCCACTGCCTATGTAGGCCATATCAGAGTCTCGTGTCTGTGGTAGGCAGCAATGACCCCTCTATCTGGAACTGTACATCAAGCTCAGCATATGCAGGGCATTGTATAACGAAATGCTCCTCGCTCTCCACACCTGTCTTGCAAATCGGGCATACGTAATCCTCCTTGGGTGTCCTGCTAGTCCGACCTCTCTCGATCTCCAACTGGTGCGATGATCCCCTAAGCCGCCTAATAACCACTCGTATGTGATGTGGACAGTGGCATATTGATATCAATTGCTGGTTTCTAGGCCCACAATAGGTATAGAGACAAAGAGAGAATCGAGACAACATGAAGAGAGGACTGCACATGAGAAAGATGTAAGGAACCATGCTCCAAAATATAATCCAGATATTCTATGATAGAGCTACAAGGTAGCATAAGAATATGCCTTGATGGACAAGTTGTTCAATAACTTCACAAATCTCTGAAGTCTGGAATATGTCCCACCACATCTGTTCCTACAACATCACAAAAGAGGTATTCTCCCAAGCAGCTTGAACTTGCTCGAGATACACCCAAACGTTTAGGATAGATAACTTTCGTGATTAAAGCGGGGATATGCAGCATCAAATGTCTTTTAACTATGATCAAGTGCCACACCATGATGTAGTGCACCAACAGTCATCATCTTGACACCATTTATCATTTCAACTGCCCCACCTCTAGTCACTTCTCCCCCTATTTCTTTCTTCGCTTAGTTTTGTTTCACATATTCCCTCACCCCCTAACTCCCTGCCTACACATATCTAATGTCTCTGCACTACTCCCTCCTACAACACTTGCTACCTCTCTTCTCCCCAATCCTCTTCCTCCCCTTCCACATATTGTTATCTCCACATTGCATGGGCACCCAATGCCACAAACCTCTCTTTCCACCAGCCAGATTACTCTATCAATCCCCACACTACCCATATTTTCTATCCCCATCACCGTCACTATACCCTTCCCCAAAATCATCATCTAACTTACCGACCACCAAATACACAAAACATACACTTCACGAAATTCACCAAATCTATAATGTGACCCTTTGTAGAGACAACAACCTCAAGCATCTACTCACATACCTCACAAAACTTCACGACGACAATAGGAGTATTGCTGCATCCACATCCTCCATTGAGCCAGAGTTTCACTACCTATGTCAGTGCAAGAGTTAGAGGCAGAGATTACATCATTGAGAATTCCAAATGTTGAGCCTTGAAAGGAAGTGGATTTCTATAGAGAGCAAGATTGACGGGTCCAAGAGCTTTTGAGATCCTCCTTTGAGGGTTCTTGCGGCTCAACAACACCGCCATTGGCTACTTGCTCTTAGATTTTGCCATCTGTTTTCTAGATCATGGATGTACTTCTGGCCTTTACTTCATAGTCACCAGGGGACGGTGACGTCCCAAGGACGGGGATGGGACCTAGACTCGTCCCGAGGATGCCAATCCGGGACGACACTCAAAATATACTGATTTTGAGACCAATTTTAAATAGATTTCATTAATTATTAGTATGTTAGCTTATAAGAACACAAATAAACAAGAAAAATATTAAAAACAAGTCTTTTTTGAGTGAATTACATGAAAACATGCGGTGTGCACTGCGTCTTGACCTATTGGCGATTGCACTACATATAAACATTGAACAATGACTTAAATTTTCACTCATATGAAAGACAACTTTGAACAATCACATCAATGATCATACATCAGAGACAATATTTGCGGGCCAAAGGTAAAGCACATCTATATTACCCTGATTTTATAAGAAAGGATTACATCGATGTAGGATGAACAAAGATCAATCATTGTATCATCTTGATTACCAATACATATCAAAAAGCGTACATATTGTTACTAAAACCAAAAAAAGTACAGCCATGGCTGAAATGACATAGATGAATCCAAGTGAGGAGTCGGTGCTACTAGTGGAGGTAGTAGCCCATGGTGCATTCTGAATCTCCACATGCTCAAAGTATTCAACGTCATGTATCTCTTCCCCATGTTCTTCAATTTGCACTTTGTTGTCCTCCATTTCCCATTTTATAAAAGGATCTGAAGCCATGCTTTGAATCTTGCAGAACATCCTTAAGTTTGCAGTGTGCACTCACAAAGACAAGATCACTTGCACCTTGCACACCAAGTCTGTTCCTCTTCTTAGAGGCTACATGTCCATATACACTCCATAGTTGCTCAAGGTATATAACTACAATTTCAAAACTGTACGCATAACCTTATTTGCCAAGATCCAGAAGTGATAGAAACTCAGTTCGTAGAGCTTCTTGTGAGTTCATGCTCATGGTGTGTGCGTTTTGGGGTGCGTGTATGAGCATGTATACATTCTTAGTTCTTTGGGCACTGATGACGTTAGTGGGGATGTTGAAGTATTGGGTCGATGCTGTGCATAATGGAGCTGATTCGCTATATAGTCTTGAGGTTGACTACCATGAGCTTATAGTTGCACTTTCATTGAAGGATGAATTTGGGGTTTGCCTGGATTCATTCTTGTATATACGTATATATTATCACAAATAATGTGCAAATGACTCTGAAAGCTGCTGAGCTTTGTGCATTTGTTATCTGAAAACATTCATCAACTTGTCTATACATGAGTATAGCTGGAGTATCTTCATAGCTGTATCATGTACTTGCAAAGACTTCAGAGTATGTTATGAATGTTGATCCCTGTCGAGAACAGTATAGAGTAGGAAAGACCATATGCAGTCGAAATCTCATTGAAACTAAAGATCCTTGATCACTATTTTCAACCAGTGATATTTTCTTTAGTCTTTTATTGGTTAGAGTTCTCTCTTATGTCATCTGTTAGATGCTTCTTCTGTTCCCTGCTTGATAGACTTAGCCTTTTGTATGATTAGTCCCTTGGGTGAGATTTCCAGTCTGGCAATTATACAAACTTTATGAGATCTCCTTGTTCTTTTTTTGTGAGTTTCTTAAGAACAGCTTTGCTTTTAGTTATTATCTTATTTTCGAGTGTTTCTTTTGTCTGCATGCGAATTTATTTCCTTATTGATATATGTACATTGTAACCATAAGAGTTCTCTCTTTTATCAGTTAGAGTTATCTCTTCCGTCATCTGTTAGATGCTTCTTTTTTCGTGAGCTTCTTAATAACAACTTTTCTTTTAGTTCATGGTATCTTAATGTTGAGTGTTTCTTTCGTCTGCATGCGAATTTATTTCTTTATGGATATATAAAAACCCCAAACCTCCCCTCTCCCCCCCTCCCCCCCCCTTCTTCTTTTCCCTGCTTTGAAGACTTAGTCTTGTATGATCAGTTTGTCAGGGGAGTTTTCCACTCTGGCAATTATATGAAAGCTCCTTGTTCTTTTTTTGTGAGCTTCTTAATAACAACTTTTCTTTTAGTTCATTTATCTTAATTTTGAGTGTTTCTTTTGTCTGCATGCGAATTTATTTCCTTATGAATATATATGAAACACCCCCCCCCCCCCCCCCCCCCCCCCCTTCCCTTCTTTCTTCCCCTTCCTCCTCTGTCCCAAAAAATAACCACCAAAGAAAAAAAGAGAAGGAATTCGTGTGGAGAGGTTTTCAGTTCATGATTATAACTGGATGGTTCTGTAACTGTAGGTACCAGTTCAAATTTCGGATACCATCATACTTTTCCCTTGTTGTTCGAAGGTAGCAAGAGATCGATCTTTGTACGTTATAATTTTTCTTGCCATAACAAAGAGACATTCTGGATTACAATTTCACATGCATCATGAATGGCTATCATTCTTGCATGCTTTCTAATTCAATGGTAGGATATGATTTCATATTTTACTTTGTAGAAGTTACAGAATGTTGATTTTATGTCATATTGCGTTGGTTTTCTTCAAAGTTTCAGAAATTGTTTTTGACGAAATGGGCTCTTAATCATCACTACATCTCTTGTTTGACAGAAGTTACTGCTCACCAAGTTAGCCAATCCTTGACATTTATGAATATTTTGTTTTGTAACTTGTGTAAATTTCGGTGTAAGAATGCAGTTCAAGCATAACACCTAGGCGTTGTGATAGGAAACTAAGAGTCTTATACAAAAAAAGACTGTTCTAAGGAATAATGGTAACAACTTACGATATTGTTCATAATCGATGAAGGCTGGTAATACCTATGCCATTGCATCACACTGTTACATCCGATGGTTGCATCTATAATTCTATGAAATAGATTATGAGGTAATAATGGATAGCATAAGTTCATAAACTACACCCTTCATGATTTCGTTTTTACTTGCAATACCTTCATTTTAAAGCCATGCCAAATTTTCTTCTTGCTCAAGCATGGGGTGTTCCTGCTTTGAAATTTGATGATTGGTAGATATGAGATACACAATAAAATTGCATGATAATTTTGACCAAATACAGCATGCGAACTTCTAAGGTGGCGTCATGCTTTCTACTTAAAAACAAAATTATTATTTTCATTATTACTATTTTCATTATTTCTGTTGATAACCAGGCCCTATGAGAATTTCAAAGCATGTAAGGGTTGCATATAACATGTTCTTTTGATGATATTAGCATATGCTCTTCTTCATATCGCTCATGTTTTTCTATTGCATGCATTCTCAGGTATGATTGTAGTTAGTATGAATAGCTGCTGGCATTGCAATTGACGAATGCCTTTGAGCATTTTATCTGCTCACTAACTCTTTACTAATCTAGCCATTGCCAGTTCATGTCATGCTCAATAATGGATCAATGGGATATAAAAAATATTTCAGTGAGAAAAGTTAGAGTGGAGGTCAATGCATATTGGTTGCAAGTTTGAACTATTGTAGTAAATGAACATCCTGGCTGTATCCAGAAGCTATTAGAACCTGATGAGCATCAATGTTCAATTTTGCAGTTTGACAGTTCTAGAAGGCATAGCTCTCACCACCAATCCTGATTATAAGGTCCTTGGTAGCTCGTATCCATGGATTGCAAGGAAAGTTCTTACTGATACTTCACCACAGCTGCGATCCACTTTAAAAGCTCTCCTGTACAAGGTATGTGCATAAGTAAAAAATTAACTCAGAGATCTGCACAGAAACTGCATTCACGTTTCCATGCAAGTCTCTCTCTCTCTCTCTCTCTCTCTCTCTCTCTCTCTCTCTGTGCGGAATACAGCAGGGTTCACAGTGGCTGGCAGACATAGAGGTGGTCACTTCATATGTCTACCTAGGGGTGACATTCACGAGCCTACCGGGTCCCTTCAATATGAGACAGGCAGCTACTGATAGGCTCACACCGGGATATGCAGCTTTGGCCATGTTAGAGAGGAGGTGTCATCAAGGCTCAAGCACACTTCCAGTAGCCCCATACGAAGGGGTGGTTATTTGACACACTCATCACACCAGCTATGATGTATGCAGCAACAGTTTGGGGTCCGGGTCTCACTGTCGCCCAGTGAAGTGTGATTGAGAGGCCGCAGGTATGCATGATCTCAAGGCTATTCTGTGGGAAACAGTCACTACCACATGGCATCATCAGGGCAGAGATGGCCACACCTCCCATGGTGGTAGAGGCACTATTGCAGACTATATGTTTCATCCAGAGGATGAGGGAGCTCCCAGCAGATAGACTCACATGTAGAGCATTTGAGGCTGTGATACGGGCCTCTGAGTCAGGGTATGAGAGCGCTTGGTATTCTCTGGTTAGGACATGGTTTGATGGACATGGATATGGACAGACTACGACCCTTCCAGTATGACCTAGGCTCTCCCCACATTCGCCTCTCACGTAGTGAGAGGAACACTGTGCTTAGACAGGATCTCTGGCAGCTCTACATTAGTCAGACGTGGTTCATTTCTGACCTTGGATCTAGACTGTCACACTATCGAGAGCAGTTCTTGGACTTTCTAGCAGACGGGTTCATTCAGAGATCACATTACATGGACACATACATGCCTCATTGCTGGAGGGTAGTGATTGGCCAGCCGAGGGTCTCATCACATTGACTAGAGATTGAGGCTGGCAGAGCAGCAGACACCCCGAGAGAGGAGAAGATTTGTCAGATAAGTGGCATATGATGAGATCGGGAGCAGATACGAAGCTTTATTCTCAGGACAACCTACCCTTCGTGAGATCATGCCATCGAGAGATCAGCGTCAGTTAGGACGATTCTTACTAGAGATACACAGTCACAGAGATGCCCTACTCCAGTCCACCATAGCACCTCCGACCGGTGGCAGACAGACACAACTAACTGACTTCTTTGCCCCATGACTTGCATCAGCCCCCCCAATTGTTGTCACGCAGAGAGAGGTGGCTCTTCAGCAGGCTGAGAGCACTTGTGCTAGGAGACGACCCCGCACCATTAGGCTATCGGACACAGAGATTTCATCGACACCAGATTGCAGATATTCAAGCTCGTTATTGTCGGGCCACTGAGGAGAGGCGGGCCCAGATGATGGCTGATCCTGTTGCAGTCATCGGGGCAGCCTTGATGCCACCTCCACCTATGTACCATATACTACACCCACACATGGGCAATGGGTGGAGATGATGAGTCGCTTAGATGCACTCTCATATTTGTATTAACCCCTTGCATGTAGGCTACCATAGGAATAGCACTCCATTTATCCTCCCTCTCTCATGATTTCTCCACACATGCACGTCATTGAGACTCAGATTTTCCTTGTATTAGCATCAGTTTTTATTTTTCAGCACGCTTTGTCTTTTCGATTGATCGGAGACATAACCTATGTACATTGCTTTTATCTCATAGGTCGAGTTCGGTCTTCGAATAGATGTTAAAAACCTCTCTCTCTCTCTCTCTCTCTCTCTCTCTCTCTCTCTCTCTCTCTCTCTCTCTCTCTCTCTCTCTCTCTCTCTCTCTCTCTCTCTCCCCCCCCCCCCCCCCCCCCCCGCCCCCTTCTTACTCCTCTCCGTGCCCCTCCCCACACGGTCCCCTCTACACCCCTCCACTTGGCCTCTCTATTCTCCCCTCCCTACCCCTTTGCTTCTGCCTGCTCGACCCCATTTGGGCCCCACCACGCGCTCTGCTGCTCGTATCGCTCCTCCTACCGCCCAAACTCTAAAATGCAGCCCGTGCTCCCGCACCCAAACCCTAAAACCTCTGCACCTTGCCATCCTTCCCCTTTGCCTCTGCCAGTGCTCCCTTTCTCCCTAATTGTCCCGCCACAAAAACCCTAACTACCCCACAAAGAAACCCACGCTCACTCCTCATCATCCAATTCTTCCTCTCTCTATCCGTCCCCAAACCCTAATTATACCACCAAAAACCCTAACTATCGTGCCAATGTTCGCGTGCCCTCCCTCCCTCTCGAAACACTTATGGTCCAGCAATATGACATAAGAGGTCTTGAGATGATGCGAATGTGCAATCCTAACCCTAACCCCAACCCCAACCCCAACCCTAACCGTAACCCTAGCCGCAAAACCTAACCCTAATCCCAAGCCCTAAAAACCTTAACCCCCATGGCTTGAAACCCTCACCCTAGCCCTCTCTCTCTCTCTCTCTCTTTCGCTCTCTCCCCTCCTCTCTCTCTAGTATAACACCCGTGGATTGTGAAGAAGTCGAAGAACTAATATCAAAGCTATAAAGGATGCCAAGAAGAAAGAGGACCACACTCAACCAAGAAATCTGCAAATTGATGGATAAAATAAAGGGGTTGGAGGAGCAAGTGAAGACAATTATAGAGGATTGAGACATGTGGTGAGTAGCCCATGAACGCCTCAAAGCTCGAATATTAAAGAGGAAGGTGACATCTCTAACGTAGAAGAGCTCGAAAAGAAAATTAAGATGGAAGTAGAGTCCACTCGCAAAACGTGGGTGAAAGTAGTTTATAAGAGGATCAAGAAGGAGGTCAATGAGCTCTCTAGAATTCATGACACCCTCGAGAAAGAGAGACTTGGATCCACCCGACGACTTCATGTACGAATCACGGGGCTCCCAGAAGGCACATCACCAGAGGTGGATGCCGCCAACATCTATTGACACTTGGGATACGAGAGCATGCCTTTCACTGGGGCATGGAGGGCTGATAGATACACGTCTAGACCACAAACATTGATCCTTCGCACGAGCTTTGAGAAGACACTTATCACCTTTTTCAGGCGCCGGCCAATACTATGCAGATTACTTGGAGGATCTGTCTATATGGACGAGGATCTCACGATACATGTGGGTCCGCATGGAGATAGCACCGGAGAGCAAGGTTTACATTGCCATCTACTAGTTCCCACCATGGGTACATCTCTAGGGCTTCACTTAGCATCTCACTTAGTATTGGATGATGCCTACTCAGTGCTCACCATAGGTTTATCATGTTCATACTTTCATCTCCTATTCCACTAGACACTCCACTCACAGAGCCACACGCCATGGTACACTCCATACACGAGCTCTCACATGTTTAGCAGACCTGCCTACTTTCCCTCGATCCACTCTTACCCTTGGACACACTCACGTCACATGCCACCACGATTCTACATGACTAAGTTCTACACAACTTTCCACACCGTATACATACACACCCACCATGGAAGGGATCCATGTCTCAAAACTGTTGGTATGATACTGATTGTCGGGAGCTAAGGAAGCAATTACCAATTTGGGAGTATAGAGGGGATATTACACCTAGACAGGCACATCGTCGCATTTAGAGCCTTACCTCTCGTAAAAGGCGGTAATGGAAGAAGAGACAATATTGGGATATCTATTATCTTGCTTCTTGAGCTTGGAGAGTGCAATGATTTATAGCCTAAATTAGGGCCCTATAATTTTTTTTTTTTGGTATAGTTATGTATTCTTATATTCTCAGTGTAAGTCAAGTCAAATTGTCGGAAGGGACCAATTTTCCAAGAATTGTTCTAACATAGAAAAGAGACCAATTTCTCCAAAATTGGTCTCACCGACAAAAGAGATCAATTTCACCGAAATTGGGCTCATGGATTATTTTTTCGAGAATTGGCCCAATTTCTCAAATTAGTCTAAGACCCAAACTCATCCAAGGCACAACAATGATCACTTGAAGCCTAAATTATGAGTAGAGTAAGTAAGTGGACAACCAACCATTGCAAGCTGAGAACCCACCAAAAGTGGCCAAGCAGAGAAAGAGAGTGGCCGTGAAGAGAGAGAGAGAGAGTGGAGATCAAGGTAATGGACTTGCTAGAGTACAAGAAAAATGCAGAGTTAGAATAGTAGTGGAGATAATAGAGTAGTGCAGTTACCGCCAGGCAGAGCTTGCTTATATAAAGAGAAGAACCACAGAGGGACCTTGCTTTGCATTTTCTCTCCATTGTTCTTCTCTTTACTATTTTCAATCCTTGTTGGTTTCAGAATTAGTCTATTGTTTTCAGAATTAGTCCAAATTTAGTCCAATTTTTTTGACCTAAATTTAATCTCTACTCAATCCAATTTTTTTGTCCAACCTTCTAGTTCATTTTTTAGTCTAAATTTCTCTCAAATTAGTCCAAACTTTTCGTCCAACTTTTTAGTCCAATTTTTTCGTCTAATTCTTTTAGCCTTAGCCCAAGTTCTAGTCCAATTTTTTTAGTTCAAATTTGTAGTCCAAGTTTTAGTCAAGTCTTTTTCGTCCAATTCTCATCATATCTATGAGTTCATACAGAGAAGACATAGTCTATTACTCATACCTGATTTCATAAAGGAGGATCCCTAAGTTGTGTCAAAATACCCATCAAAAGCTACCACAGTAGGAATCTTCACTATACACCTCCTCGGATACCTCCCAACCCTCTACCACTACCCACTGGGCCTTCATCTTCATCTTCATCTTCGGAGGAAATACTTGCCCACAACAACAACAGAGGAAGGATGGATGAGGATTCATCCAGAATTAACATAAAGTTCCCAACCTTCAAAGAAGCTTCCCACGAGGGCCCAGCTGATCAAGTGCGAAGATTCTTATCCTTGTGCAAGAGCAAGGGGCTCCAGAATCGACAAGACTCCTTTCTTGCTCTCTTTCCTGCAACCTTCGAGAGCATTGCTGATCGGTGGTTTAGTCAATACGCCAATGGACATTCGCAACATGGAAGGCCTTGCGGACAACTTTCACCAATACCTTCAGACAAGGTAATTCCACATAAAGAACCCTTGACAACTTAGAGAATCTTAAACTTGAGGCAAGAGAATCATTTCTTGAGCTAATGACTAGACTAAAGTTTTTAGTAGCAAAACTTCTTGCTCGACCTGAAGATTTCTTAGTTAAGAAGTGGGTGGAAAAAGCTCTCCCAAAATCATCTCAACAAAAACTGAGAGAATTATTAAGAGCATAAGCAACCCTTCAAGACTTTGGAGGCGCTCCTCCTAGGATCGAAGAGGCACGCAAGCATTTCGAAGGAAGGGATGCATCTCAAGCTTGCGGAAGGAGTTTGAGGCTTTGAAGTTACAAAAGATGCTCCAAGAAGAGAACAATTCACGAGAAGATAGTATTGCACATCTTAGAGAAGAGGTGGAGTTGAAAGCTCAAAAAGAGGTATAGCTCAAAAAGAGGTAAACTCTTTCATAGGGTGTACAATATGTAATAAACTAGGTCATAATAATCGGTAGTGTCTGGAGAAGATCACATGCCAGTTATGTGGAAAAATTGCTCATGAGGCACGAGATTATTACTTAAGGGAATTCAAACCAATTGGACTCAGGTCTCTAGAACATAGTTTAACCAAAATATCCAAGGGCATCTGGTAGATATGCTCAATACTCCACCCTCAAGTGACCACAAATGATCCATATTGTTCTAAGTTGTAAGGCCCCTATTATAAGGAGAAGCCATTACGAGAGTCCGTGGAACCCTAACTTCTAAGTTAGATGAGGTCTATGTGCGACCGTTGATGGTTATAGATGATCTTTGTGAGCCTAGCCATTAGGTTAGCTAGGGCATAAACTTCCTGGCCATTGGGTTTCCATTCAAGGTGAAAATAAAGGCCTTGTGGTGTCGTGGAATTTCCCCATAGAACCTTAATGGGGGGAGTGCAGAGGGGGGCTTGCCCCCTTGTGCGGGGTCCGAGGGCCCTATCCCCTCGGCTCGTAGGGCCGAGACAGTAGGACTTTTGGTCGTGGAGATATTGTCGGAGTGCATATTTTGCCGACTATTTTATCTCCCGACTACATTTATCTATACTGGCTCCCCTTGTAAAAGCTATATAAGCATGGCCCTAGGTTGAGCTTTACATAACATTGCGCACTAGTAAGCCCTTCATCTAGAGTTTGTCTAGATCACCATCTAAGCTCCATATTGGGAGCGCACGGGTGGACAACACCATCGTTGTAACTGTATTACGCTTGGCAATCTGAGGATTTGAGTTCTATATGTCTCGATCTCTGTCTATCTTTGTCTTCCTTTTTCTCTCAACTCTGTCTACTTGACTATTCCGCTGTGCTATTTTTTTCTTACATGGTATGAGAGCTCCGGAGGCTCTGAGTCATGCAGAAGCAAAAATGAAGAGGCTTCAATGACAAAAGAGAGAAGATGTCAAGCAATATGTCATCATCTACAACTGGGAATCAAGGTGGTTCGTCAACAGGAGTAGGTGGAGCACAAACAGGAGTAGTGATGATGCCGGTCATCCCAACGTTGTGGATACGACCATTAGCCTTCACAGAAGGTAAACTTGATGGTATTAACTACACTATGTGGAAGTTTAAAATCACTTCTATTCTTGATTCATATGAGCTTCTGGAGACTGTTCTTGGGACTCATCATGAGCCCCAAGAAACACCTGATCCAAATAGTCCTTGTGGAATGATTCCTCCTTATGCTAATATTCTACGTGCTTGAAAACGTAGAAACGCAAATGCACTCTGTGCTCTAGTTACAAGTACTATTGATAGTGTTTTCACTCTCATTCAGCATACTACCAAGGCGTGTGAAGCATGGAACATATTGAGAAATCAATATGAAACTTGTAATTAGCACACGGATTCAGAACTTGGAGAATAAGCTAGCAGCAGAAAGGTTTGCTCATGGGAGATTGCGAAGGTGTTTATCACTCCCATAAAGAATCTACGAGATGAAATGGCGGAAGAAAGTGTACAAAAGTCAAGTGAGGAGCTAGCTCGACATTGTCTTCGAATGTGTCCACCTAAGTTTGATGGTTTGGTAACTGCAGTTAATACTCAAATCAAACCTCAACCACTAACTTTTGAAGAATTCATTGCCTTACTCATGGAGAAGGAGCTTTGGCTCAAGGCAAGGAGTGGTGGAAGCAAAGGGGATGCTCCATTCACAACAAATGCCAAAGGAGGCAAAGCTGACTCTTCAAAAGATGGAGACAAAATGACAAAAAGAAGTTCAAGGGAGAGTGTTACCACTGCAAGAAGAAAGGACACAGAGTCCAAGACAGTCGCATCAAGAAGGCAAAAGAGAAGAATGGCTCCTCAAAAGGTGGCAAGGGCAAGGAGTCTGCCAACTCAGTAGAAACACAGCTTGAGTTATTTGTTACGATAGAGGAGGTATGCTCCTCGGCTAAAGATTCAGGAATGGTGCACAACTGTCCAACACCCATGAGGAATGGATGACTCATGGGTGTTGGACAGTTTTGCATCTTGTCACATGATGAGCAGAAAGGACCTTTACAGTTCCTTATAGCCTCTAAAGGAACCCATCACAGTAAAGGTTGGCAACAATGCAAGATGTACTACAGAGGGCGAAGGTACAATTTCTTTCATTAACTCTAATGGGGATGTCAGAAGGCTTTCAAATGCGCTGTATGTTCCACAAATCAAATGAAATCTACTTTCAGTAGCTTCTATAATTGATCAAGGTCATCAAGTATCTTTCAGTAAGACAGGAGCTAAGATTATGGACAGTAACAAGAACATTGTTCGGATTGGCATAAGAAGGAACAACCTATATGAGTTGTGTGCTCTTACAACCACTACAAGTGTGGGCACAAGTAAGCTATGGCATGAGAGATTCGGCCATTTTGGATATCTTGTACTGAAGGAGATGCATTGTAGGGGTATGGTTGCACACCTACCATCGATTGCTGAAATGAAGTAACCATGTGAAGCTTGCATGATGGGCAAGCAACAAAGGAAGGCATTTCCACAAGAAAGCAAGAACAGGGCAAGCTATCGTCTAGAGTTGGTGCATGCTGACTTGTGCAAAAAAATGCCTACACAAGCCTTGTGCAGATCTTCCTACTTCATGTTACTTGTCGATGACTATAGCAGGAAGATGTAGGTGTACTTCGTTCGCAATAAGGCTCAAACTTTTGGTAAGTTTAAAGAATGGCTTCAACTTGTTAAAATTGAAACAGGGAAGAAGATGAAGAAGTTCAGGACAGACGGAAGTGGTGAGTTCACATCAACAGAGTTTGAAGATTTTCTGCAAGAGTAAATGAATCAAGCATCAACTCACAGTGGCGCGTAGTCCTCAACACAATGGTGTTGTAGAACGTCCGAATCGAATTATCATGGAGATGGCAAGGTGCATGTTGAAGGGAAAGGGTTTGCCTAATCAATTTTGGGCAAAGGCTATCAACACTGTTGTTTACATGTTTAATCAAAGCTACACCAAGGCACTCAATGGAAAGAATCCACAAGAAGCCTACATTGGTAAAATGCGTTCTGTTTCCCATTTCAAAGTATTTGGAAGTGAATGTTATGTACATGTTCCAGATTGGGAGAGAAACAAGCTTCAACCAAAAAGCATCAAATGTATCTTCCTAGGGTACAACGAAGATAAGAAGGCTTATAATTTATATGAACATGAGGCTAAGAAGATCATGGTGAGTCGTGATGTGGTGTTTAAGCAGGAGCCACATGCAGTGGAGGATGAAAAGAGAACTTCCACTTTATCATCAGGCGAAGGGGCAATCCACTATGAACCTGGCCCAAGAGCTATCCCTTCTACACATGAGAAGGAAGCATCATCTTCAGATGATGAGTCTGAATGCTACCAACCTATCATCACCCAAGTGGAAAAGCCATTGCCGTGGTGGGTGAGGAAGTTCTATGATTCTGCAAACCCCATCCCACAGTCACTAGAACAGGTTGCAGATGGATGGAGGCAATCACAGAGAATAGAGGAGCAGAGACATGCAAGCGCCCATATTGTAAACACAACCTTGATGGCTGATCTCATTGAGGAACAAGCAAAGGAACAAAGCAATGTGGAAGAGGCACTCCACGATCCGAATTGGAGGGCTGCCATGCAAACAGAATACAACAATATCATGAAGAATAGAACTTGGGAGCTAGTGGATCGACCCCCTAAGCGTAAAGTCATTGGCACCAAGTGGGTGGAAGCTAAAGTACAAGGCTGATGGTACTCTAGGAAAGTACAAAGCAAGACTTGTTGCACATGGTTACTCACAAGTTGAAGGCATTGACTTTTGTGAATCATTTGCCTCGATTGCAAGGATGACTACTATCCGAGAAGTACTAGGTGTGACTACACATTAGTGTTGGCCGGTCTATCACATGGATGTCAAATCAGCGTTCTTGAATGGAGACCTCAAGGAGGAGGTATATGTGTCTCAATCACCAGGTTTTGAGGCTTGCCATTAAGAGAACAAGGTATGTAATCTGAAGAAGGCATTATATGGGCTGAAACAAGCCCCTAGAGCATGGCACGAGCAGATAGATAAGTATCTCTTGGATCTAGATTTCAAAAGATGTGCTTCTGATGCTAACTTGTATGTTCTAAAGAAAGGAGGGAAGACAATTGTGCTTGTACTCTATGTAGATGACCTTGTGATCTCAGGAAATGATGATGCTCTTCTTCAACAAACTAAAGATGCCCTGAGTTTAGAATTTGAAAGCATGTGTCTTAGCCACTAGGGTTTGAGGCTCCCCATTCAAAGAACAAGGTATGTAAGCCAAAGAAGGCATTATATGGGTTGAAACAAGCCCCTAGAGCATGGTACCAACGGATAGATAAGTATCTCTTGGATCTAGATTTTAAAAGATGTGCTTCTGATGCTAACTGAACTGTGCTTATACTCTATGTAGATGACCTTGTGATTACAGGAAATGATGATTCTCTTCTTCAACAAACGAAAGATGCCCTGAGTTCAGAATTTAATAGCATGTGTCTCAACCACTAGGGTTTGAGGCTCCCCATTCAGGGAACAAGGTATGTAAGCTGAAGAAGGCATTATATGGGTTGAAACAAGCCCCTAGAGCATGGTACCAGTGTATAGATAAGTATCTCTTGGATCTAGATTTCAAAAGATGTGCTTCTGATTCTAACTTGTATGTTCTAAAGAAATGAGGGTAGACAATTGTGCTTGTACTCTATGTAGATGACATTGTGATTACAAGAAATGATGATGCTCTTCTTCAACAAAAGAAAGATGCCCTGAGTTCAAAATTTGAAATGACAGATTTGGGCTTGATGCATTATTGCTTAGGCCTTGAAGTCCAGGGAAGATTTTCATCTCTCAACAAAAGTATGCAAGATAGATATTGAAGGCATTTGACATGGAGGATTGCAAGGAATTTTTTGCACCTATGGAGGTCAACACAAAATTATGTATTGAAGATACTTCACCTCCAGTAGATATTGGAAGATATTAGAAACTAGTTGGAAGTCTCATCTACTTGTGTAATAGTAGACCAGATATCTCTTATATTGTTGGAGTAGTAAGTAGGTTCTCTAATAAGCCTTGCCAAACTCACTGACATGCAAGCATGTGGATACTTAGGTATGTGAAAGGAACCATTGACTATGGTATTCTTTATGAAGAAGGATCATCTCTGGTCGGATACTGTGACTCAGATTGGGAAGGAGATATTGATACCAGATAATCAGTTTTTGGATATTGCTTTTCTTTAGGATCATGGGTTTTCTCTTGGATCAGTAAGAAGCAACCGACTGTAGCATTATCTTCTACTGAAGCTGAGTAGAAAGCTGCATGTGTTTCAACATGTGAAGCACCATGGTTGAGGAGGATCCTATGGCACATAGGAATACAAGGACATGTGGCTATAGAGTTGAAGTGTGACAACCAAAGTTGCATCGCCATTGCCAAGAATCCTGCTAGAAATTCAGTATCACTATGTGCGTGAGTTGATTGAGGACGGGTCTTGGAGATAAGCTATTGTCCAACTGAAGAAAATGGAGGAGACATCTTCACCAAGGCTCTTTGAAGAGAGCAACTTCATCGACACTTTCCAAAGCTTGGGATTGGACCAAGGAGGTAGTTCACCTCAGGGTAGACATTGAGGGGGGATGTTAGATATGCTGAATACTCCACCCTCAAGTGACCACAAATGATCCATGGTGCTCTAAGTTGTAAGACCCCTATTATGAGGAGAAGCCATTATGAGACCCGGACATTTGTGGAACCCTGACTTCTAAGTTAGATGAGGTCTATGTGTGACCGTGCATGGTTATAGATGATCTTTGCGAGCCTAGCCATTAGGTTCGGTAGGGCATAAACTTCCGGGCCCATTGGGTTGCCATTCAAGACAAAAATAAAGGCCCTGTGGCATTGCGCGGTTTCCCCATAGAACGTTAATGGGGGGAGTGCAGAGGGGGGCTTGCGCCCTTTTGCACGGTCCAAGGGGCCTACCCCCCCTCGGGCCCGTAGGGCCGAGACTGTAGGACTTCTTGTTGTGGAGATATTGTCGGATTGTATATTTTGTCGACTATTTTCTATCTCGTGACTACATTTATCTATACTGACTCCCCTTATAAAATCTATATAAGCATGGCCCTAGGTTGAGCTTTACATAGCATTGCGCACTAGCAAGCCCTTCATTTAGAGTCTATCTAGATCGCCATCTAAGCTCCACATTGGGAGCGCACGGGTGGATAACACCATCGTTGTAATTGCATTACGCTTGGCAATCTAAGAATTTGAGTTCTCCATCTCTCACTCTGTGTCTATCTTTGTCGTCGTTCTTCTCTCAACTCTTTCTACTGGCCTATTCCGCTGTGCTGTTATTTTCTTACAACATCAACAATAAGTGATGTATACAACTCCTCAGTTTAACAACAAAAATTAGAGAAAACCCATGAATAAGAAGAAGCCTATCATGTGTTATAGGTGTGAGGAATACAAGTGTTCCTAGAGCCGATGTCCTCCCTCGAAAGGATCACCTCCATGCAAGCTCTACCCTAATGCAACAGATCACTACTCGAAGGACTGTCCAAAATTGCGGCCAAGTACAAGCCAAGGACTATGTGGGAAGCAGCCAAGGAATTCCTCCTAAAGTGAACGTCAGACAGGGATATGCAGCTTTGGCAATGTTAGAGAGGAGGTGTCATCAAGCACACTTCTAGAAGCCCCGTACGAAGGGATGGCTATTTGACACACTCGTCACAACAGTTATGATGTATGCAGCAATGGTTTGGGGTTTGGATCTCATTGTAGCCCAGTGAAGTGCGATTGAGTGGCCGCAAGTAGGCATGATCTCAAGGCTATTCCGTGGGAAAAAGTCACTACCACATGACATCATGAGGGTAGAGATGGCCATACCTCCCATGGTGGTAGGTGCATTATTTGAGACTATATGTTTTATCTAGAGGATGAAGGAGCTCACAACAGATAGATTCAAATGTAGAGCATTTGAGGCTGCGATATAGGCCTCTGAGTCAGGGTATGAGAGAGCTTGGTATTCTTAGGTTAGGACATGGTTTGATGGACATGGATTGGATATGGATAGACTACTGCCCTTCCAATATGACCTAAACTCTCCCCACATTCGCCTCTTATGTAGTGAGAGGAACATTGTGCTTAGATAGGATCTCTGGAAGCTCTACATTAGTCAGACGTGGTCCATTTCGAACCTTGGATCATCGTCACTTAGGGCGATTCTTAGTAGAGAGACACAACCACAGATATGCCCTACTCCATCCCACCAGAGAAGCTCCAACCGATGGAAGACAGACACATCTCATTGACTTCTTCATCCCACAACTTGACGATCCTTCATCAGAGGCTATTAGACACATAGATTTCATCGACACCATATTGTGGATATCAAGGCTCGTTACCATTGAGCCACTAAGGAGATGGGGGGCCAGGTGATGGCCGATCCCACTGCAGTCATCCGTGCAACCCTGACACCACCTCCACCTATTTACCACATACTACACCCACACATGGGCAATGGGTGGAGATGATGAGTCACTTAGATGCATTTTCATACCCTGACGCCACCTCCACCTATGTACCACATACTACACCGACACATGGGCAATGGGTGGAGATGATAAGTCACTTACATGCATGCTCATATCTGTATTACCCCCTTGCATGTAGGCTACCATAGGGATACCACTCCATTCATCCCCCCCTCTCTCATGATTTCTCCACACACGCAAGTTATGGAGACTCAAATTTTCCTTGTATTAGCATCAATTTTTATTTTCAGCCCATGTCTTTTCAATTGATCGGAGACATAACCTATGTACATTGATTTTGTTTCATAGGTCGAGTTCGGCCTTCTAATAGACGTTAAAAATCTTTATTTCTTTCTCTCTCTCTCTCTCTCTCTCTCTCTCTCTCTCTCTCTCTCTCTCTCCCCCCCCCCCCCCTCTCTCTCACTCTCCTTATGATGGAGCATCCTCATGGGCTCCTCATATGATTGCCACATGGCACTCATGTGAGAAGTAAGGTGTGCATGGTGCTAAGGGAGGTTCCCACCTCCATTCCCTCTTGATGTTGATATATTTAGGTAGTGATGCGTGTGAACACACTAGGACCGCTGGGGCACTTTTTTCCCTCTTTAGGACGTTTTTTCCCCTCGGCTTGTATATACGCCTATAACCCTAACGGGTCATTGATCTTTGTACATTCTCTTGGTAATACATTCAGTATTGTGTGTTGTGCTCCAAGCTTCTTCTGTTGGAATTTGGGGGCCCAGGATCGTTCCAATACTAAAAACCTTTGAGCATACACAACTTAATTAATCAAGGTGATAAGTGAGAGATAGAAAGAAAGAGAACTTGAGACAAGCATAGGGAACGTAAGCAAAATGCTTACTCACTAAAAAATAGATGTCCGAATTACAACATGGGAGTACTACTCAACCATATGATGTGGTGCACTCACTAATGGAAGAATAGCCAACAAGATGATGATACAAAATTCAGATTATGCTGTTATAATCTGAGTGTGTGTGAAGCGAATGAGCAACGAAGTGAACCTAACCTCACAAGAAAGTGCAACAAATCTGAAAATCAGCAAACCCTAATTCTGAAATTAGGGTTCAGAAACCCTAAAAACAGAATATAAGACTAACTTACAAAAGATAGCTGCCTCCAACTTGTAGAAGACTCCTTGCTCCAAGAGAGTAGCCTCTCCTTCACCAAACCTTCACCTCCAAAGCTTCGGAACTCCAAAACTCTAGCTTGAGATATATCAAGAGTGTGCCCATGACCTCTTTATATAGCTTTGTAGTCCTCCAATAAAGCTTAGCGAAAAATTTACGAAAAAATCATATCGCAATCCAAAAAAGCCTCTATCGTTGTTTTCTGCGAATTGTTTTTGCTTTTAAACTAAAAATAGCGATCGATTTAAATTATGCTTTTAATTTAATTTTGATCGTCCAAATTTACTTGCTTTTTGGTGAAAAAACTTCATAACCTAGCTTTTTATTGTTTGGACTTCCAGAAATGCTTTTCCTCCATTTTGAGCTAAATTAGGGTTTGACTTTTCTCCCTGTTCTGACCTCTGATGAAGAAATGAAGCATACCACTAGATAGCTCTTGCCAAGCTCTATCTATCTAGCCTAAAAAAGCTTTACCCAAACTGTACAAAAATGCTAAGTCCAAAAAATGTAGAATTGTTGGAACGTGGACCATATGTGCATTGACTTCCAACATCTTCTTCTTCCTTGTGTTGTTCGTGTGCTTCTGCAGATCTCAAATTCCAACAATTGGTATCAGAGAAGGTTGCTGCTTCATCTAGGGTGTCATTGACACCCCTCGGTCACAGTCTTAGAATCACACGAAAATTGGTGTGCATACTCAAGGCGATTAGGAGTTCAAAACGGCTTTGCTATGTGCTATCAAAATCACGATATGAGCTCGTTTTGGCCTCCGAATACACTATCATAGTGCTTATGCAGGCAATTTTGTCTTTTTGTGCCAAAGATATATACAAGTTTCGGTTCCCTAGTATAAGTGCCTCGAAGTTTGCTACAAGTTTAGTAGAACTTGAGAGAGTAGTTCTGTTCAACTTTTTGAGATAGAGTCATTTTTTTGCATAAGGGTATTTTAGTCAGTGGCTATGGCTGAAAGTAGTGATGTATTCCTTATGTTGGTTATCGAGGATAGTTTGGATGGTACCAATTACCCATTATGGGCTTATATGATGCGTCATGTATTGGTTGCAAAAGGATTATGGAATATTGTGCAAGGTGTTGAAAAACGTCCTATTACACTTGCAAACACAGTTGTTGAAGATAATGCAGATGGCATTGAAGATGGTGATATTCTTCATGTTCTTGTTCGTGTTGGGCTTGTGTTCCACCTACTATAGAGCAACTTCGTTGGGATGGCAGAGATGCTCAGGCACATGCATTGATAGCCTTGTCTGTCAAACGTGCCATTATTCCTCACATTCGCTCTTGCAGAATAACAAAAGATGCTTGGGATACACTTACCACTTTATACCAGGCAAGGAATGAGGCTCATGTTGCTTACCTCCAAAAACAATTGAAGAGTGAGCACATGAATGAAGGAGATTCCATGGACAGTTTTTTTGACAAAGATCAAAGATTTGAAGAAGCAGTTCATTTTTGCTAATGAAGTCTTGCTTGTCAGTTCACCTGTGGAGATTGTTTTGAAAGGTCTTTCAGATTCATATCAGAGTTTTGCTTCTACTCTTCGATTGATGATGAAAGACAATCCAAATGCCTTAACATTTGAGGAGTTAGTCTCTGTTCTGTTGCAGGATGTTCAGCTTAGGCAGAACAGGTCCATTATGCATGTTGCATATCAAGCTTTCCTGGTTAGTTAGAAGGGCAAAGGTAAATGGAGCTCTTCTACTAGTAAGCAAAAGATGCTAATTCTGCAGAATCAAAGAAGGATGACAGAGACGAGAAGAAAACAGAAAAGAAGAAATTGTTTTGCAAATATTATAAAGAAAATGATAATGTCATAAAGAGCTATCCAAAACTGGATGGAAAAGAGGCAAAGAAGAGAGAGGATGGAATGGTTGTTGCAGAGGCCTCTACACCTAAAACAAAGTCTACTAATCTTGTGCAAGATGAAGAATGGGCATTTACTACTCTTTGCAATTATGACCGGTCTTCTCATGAACAATGTATGTCTGGAGTAGACTCGGATGTTTGGAACTTTGATAGTGGGGCAACCAAACATATTACCTCCTAGCACAATTTTTTCACTTCACTTTAGCTTTCCCCTACAGCGAATATTGTCACATGCGCCAACAACTCCTCTTATCTTGTCATGGAAGTTGGTAAGATCATTCTGACTATTGCTGATGGTAGTTCTTTTACATTGTCGGATGCTTTATTTGTGCCAGGGATCAAGAAAAACTTGTTATTAGTTTCTGCATTAGCCACGATCGACTTGGTCATGAACTTTGTTCATGACAGATGTACAGTTCATGATCTATCAAATGACAACATTATTATTGCTTCTTGCATTTTATGTTGTGGGCTGTATAAGCTCATAGATTATGCAAATTTGTGAATGATTTAGCATGTCGAGTTCAAGATTCTCTGGCTATATCAAATGCACAGCTTTGGCATGCACACATTGGTCATTTGAAGTTTGCTAGTTTGCTACACTTGCAAAAAATCCGAAATGGTGTCCTCTTTGCCCAAACTTAAGGCACATGGTAAACATGTCTGTGAAGGCTATATTTTGGGCAAAATGCTCCGTTTCTCCTTCTCCTTCCCAAAAGATGGTTCAGTTCGAGCTACTTAGAAATTGCAGCTTGTTCATAGTGATGTCTTTGGTCTTCTGCATACACATTCTTTTGGGAACTACCTTTACTTCGTGACCATCATTGATGATTCTTCCAGACATGCATGGGTGTATCCACTGAAAGCAAAGTCCGAAGTGTTTATGTGCTTCAAACAGTTTCTAGTTTTGGCTGAAAATCTGTCGGCATGTAAAATGGGCACCCTCGGGCCTCCATTATGATCGAGGTGGGGAATATATGTCTTCTGACTTCAATGCATTTCTCGTTGAACATGGGATAAAACATTAGTGTACAGTGCCCTATACACCTGAACAGAATGGAGTTGCTGAAAGGATGTATAGGTCACTCATGGAGATGGCGAGGTGCATGGTCAAGAGTCGAGCGTTACCACATAGTTTTTGGCTTGAGGTTGTTGTGTGTGCAGTAAATGTACTTAACAAGTTTCCCACTAAAGCATTGCAGTCTATCACTCCATATGAGGCTTGGGCATGGCCGTAAGCCATGTGTTGCTCACCTGCGTGTCTTTGGTTTTGTGGCATATGCATTAGTGCCTGAACAACAACGCAGGAAATTGGATAATATAGCAGTGAAATGTATTTTTGTTGGGTACAATGCTGAAAGCAAAGGCCATCATTTGGATCATCCACAGTCTAAACAATGCATTTTGGTTAGCCGTGATGTTGTTTTTGTGGAAGATACTACTATTCAACCATTACTTTCATGTACTAAGGAGACTTCAGTTAGCTCCAAAGATATGTATGACACTTTGCTGCCTCTTTTTACATGTGGACAGTCTAGTGCTGGTCCCAATGAGGTAATTTCTCATCCTTTGCAGGTTTCATGTGATGATGATCATTCCATATTTTATGCAGATTTACATGATGCACTTGTTGATGAGAGAGTTGATATTGAGGAGGTAAAAACTATGCCAAAATGACTAGTGAAGACTTTGTGTGGCAGCAAATTAGATGCACCTCTGTCATAGCATACTCGTTGTTCTCATAGTGCTTCTTTTGCATCAAATTGCTATGCTATGGCTGCCTCTAGTCTTCGTGATGAGGATGAGCCTATTTCGTTTGATGAAGCACAAAATTGTGAAAATTGGATGGCTGCTATGCAATCAGAATATGATGCTATTATGAAAAATGGTACCTGGTCTTTATCTCACTTCCCTCCTGGCAAGAAGGCCATTGGCACTAAGTGGGTTTACAAGCTTAAGCGTAAGCCTCATGGAACAGTTGATAAATATAAGGCTAGGCTTGTTGCAAAGGGTTATGCTCAAGAAAGAGGCATTGATTTTGAGGAGACCTTTGCTCTTACATGCTGAATGACTACTGTTCATAGCATCTATGCACTTGCCACTCATCATGGTTGGAATGTACATCAGTTGGACATCAAAATTGCATTTTTGAATGGTTACTTGCATGAAGAAGTATATGTTTTTCAACCCCGTGGTTTTGTGCAGAAAGGGCATGCAAATAAAGTGTGCAGGTTGAAAAAGGCATTATATGGTTTGGAGCAAGCACCACGTGCTTGGTATGAAGAGATACATGCCTACCTGATTGCACATGGTTTTGAGGACAGTCCAATTGTCTGCACCTTATATGTTAAGCGTGCAAATGATGTGCTTCTGATTAATGTTGTCTATGTTGATGACATGCTGCTCACTAGTCCTCATGAGAATGTTGTCCTCGTGCTTCTGATCAATGTTCTTTATGTTGATGACATGCAGCTCACTTCAAGGCTGATTTGCATGCTTATTTTGAGATGTCAGATTTGGGGCATTTGCATCATTATTTGGGCATTCAATTTGTGCAAGTTCATGGCAGAATAGCTTTGTGTCAAACAAAATATATTGACACATTATTGCAGCGTTTTTGCCTTGAAGATTGCAAACCTATTGCCACTCCTATGGAAACATGTTTATGGATGAGTCTTCATGATGCAGGAGATGCATTTGATGTTGTTCTCTATGAGCAAGCTTTTGGATGCTTGATTTACTTGTGCATTACTCGGCCAGGCATTCAATTTGCTCTCTCACATATGAGCAGGTTTATGCATTGCCGAGGTGTCAAGCATTGGCAAGCGGTTAAGCGCATCTTTCGCTACTTGAGTGGTACTCGGCTACTATGATACTTGTGTGTCCACCAGTGGTTTTTGCTTCATGCTTGGTAGCTGATGCATATCTTGGTTGAGCAAGAAGCGGCCTACTGTGGCCACTTCTAGTTGCGAGGTTGAGTATAGGGAAGCTTTCACAGCGACTCTTGAGTGTGTGTGGCTCAAATGCCTTATGGTTGATTTGGGTGTTGGTCAGTCTTCTTCCACCATCATCTTCACTGACAATCAGAGCGCATTGGCAGTTCCAAGGAACCTTGTGTTCCATGCTCGCACTAAGCACATTGAGGTGCACTATCATTATGTCAAGGAGAGGTTCTCGGTTGGCGAGATCAGTTTGGCATATATGCCCACACAGGAGAATATTGTATACCTTTCACAAAAGCTCTGCCTAGGGAGAAGTTTGAAGCTTTCTGCAAAGCTTTGTGCTTACTTCTTTTTGTGGATTGATTCAACATAGCTTGGCACTTCTTTATACATGAGTGCAAGCTCCTTGTTCACCGCATCACTCCCGGGGGGGGGGGGGGGGGGAGCGGGGGATTTGTTGAGATATTTAGGTTGTGATGTGTGTGAACACGCTAGGACTGCCAGGGCACTTTTTTTCCCTCTTTAGGAGGTTTTTTTCCCTCAGCCCGTATATACGCTTATAACCCTAACATGTCACTGATCTTTGTACATTCTCTTGGTAATACATTGAGTATTGTGTGTTGTGCTCCGAGCTTCTTCTTCTTCCTTGTGCTGTTCGGGTGCTTCTGCAGACCTCAAACTCGAACACTTGCTCCCATATAACATTTCCTTCCCCTTAAGTTCATCTGTCTTCAAAAAGGGTTTTGGAATGTCCTAATGTGTGTGTGTGTGTGTGTGTGAGAGAGAGAGAGAGAGAGAGAGAGAGAGAGAGAAAGAAAGAAAGAAAGAAAGTCATATTAACGTCTTCTGGAGGCCAAACTTGGCCTATGAGACAAAAACCATGTACAAGTGTAGTAACCCTGTGTAGAAGATAAAATGAAATAAAAAGTATATCGCTACGCAAAGCTATATAGGGCTGGAAAAGGCTGGGGAGACGTGGCTCTGACTCTGCAGATAGTGGCCACCTAATACATGGGGGGATCCAAAATGTGAGTAAAACGCCCTAGCTACTGGTGATGGGTGGAGGTGGGTGTAGTATGTGGTACATCGGTGGTGGTCTGAGTGCCTCTTGAAGGAAGACAACCCAGGGGGTGGTGGTACGCCTATGCTCCATCATGTGGTCGTACGCAATCCTGATGCGTGAGATATCCTCCTGATATAGTCGTGGTCGACGATATCCGCCCATGCGTGGTCGGCGCCGTGCTCTCTGTGCTGCTGCCTGGTGTAGCGTGAGCCCTATAGATGGACCTCTCTGATGTATCTCAACTCGTTGAAAGAACTGCGTAATGGTCTGCTGGGTACTCACCCGTGGCTGATGTATGGGCTGTAGTGACCGCTCTCGCCTCTCGTATGCTTCTGTGAGAAAGCGTCCCAAGCGTCTCTGGTCTCCCATAGTCATGCACAGCTGGAATGACTCCTCGATCTGGAACTGTGCTCGTAGGTCTAAGTATGCTGGACATCTGATAACAAAATGCTCCTCACTCTCTACCTCTGTCTGGCATACTGGGCACCACCTCTCCTCACGGGACTCTCAATCTCGAGCTGATGTGATGAAACCCGGAGCTTCCCAATGACGACTCGGAGGTGGTGGGGAAGGTATGTCTGCATGTATCTCGGAATCTCGATAAAGCCTGCGTCCGATATATGTAGAAAATGCTCGCGGTAATAGAGCATTTTCGGTGGTAATATATCCCTAGGGCTCTAATGTGAGTGAAAACACCCTAGCTACAGGTGATGGGTGGAGGTGGGTGTAGTATGTGATACATCGGTGGTGGTCTGAGTGCCTCCTGAAGGAAGGTAACCCAGGGGATGGTGGTACACCGATGCTCCATCATGTGGTCGTAGGCTGTACTTATGCGTGAGATATCCTCCTGATATAGTCGTGATCGACGATATATGCCCATGCGTGGTCGGCCCGTGCTCTCTGCGCTGCTACCTCGTGGGGGGGGGAGAGAAAGAAAGACTTTTTAACGTCTATTAGAGGCCAAAATCGGCCTATGAGACAAAACATATACATCAGTATGATCCAATCCACTGTGATCCCAAAAGGAAAATAAAGTGTGAGTACCGCAAACGGGTATAAAAGGAGTGGATAGTAACTGGCATCAAGGGTGTGGGGTGCTATGGGTATGCACTCTATATGCTCAATGGGTGAGATACAAATATGATATGCATAGGGAGGGGAGGCTCGATGGTATCACAACCCACTAAATGCTTGGAGTGGGTGTAGGATATAATGCATCGGTGGGTAAGGCATCATGGCGATCCTCAAAATACTCTGAGCGTCCAAATCGATAGGGGTGCGTTGTTGACGTCTCCATATCTCCATGTCATGGCGTGCATGAATCGTCTGAATCTCTCTCTGATGTGGATGGGCTCTCCGGACTCGGGGTCTCGGTCGTCGACGCTGTCGTCTAAGCTCCTCTGCTCTGTGTACTGTGACACCTCGCATCGAGCTGGGTCCTCGAGTGGCCGTGGGTCTGAAAAAGTCTGTAATATAAGTCTGAGGGGGGGGGGACCAGGTGTATCTCCATCTGCTGCTGGAGGAGTGATGCACGGCGGTGCTGGAGCTCTACTAGGAAACGACCTAGAGGGCGCTGGTCCTCTGTTCCCAATAAAGTCGTGATCTCTTTGGGCCCCCTGAAGAGCTGTGGGTAGCGGTCTCTGATGTCCTCATATGCATGGCATCTACATGTGTAGTGCTCCTCGTCCTCCACCTCCTCTCTACATATCCTGCATAATCATCCCTCTGGGTATGTGTGGCTCACCCAACCTCAATCTCGAGCTGGTGTGATGATACTCTGAGTTGCCCAATGGCCACTCTCTCAGCTGGTGCCATATATGTATCCATGTATCGTGGTCTCTGAATGAAACCATCCGCTGTCACAGTCAGGAAGTGCTCTCTGTAGCGTTGCCTCTTTGTGGGAAGAGGCTCCCGTGGTGCTATCCATGTCTCTCTGAAGTGTATCTGTAGTAGGTCTTGACGGATGATCCTATTCCTCTCCAAACGAGAGAGGGTAATGTGGGGGGAAGAGAGTTCATACTGAAAAGGGGGGAGATCCGTAATGCTCATGCCATGGTCTGCTAACCATCGGTAAGTCTGTGCATACCATACTCTCTCATGCCCTGTCTCTGTCAAATGTCTAGAGCTCTCAAATGCAAGCCTGGTAAGTCTGCTGGTGGGGAGCTCTCTGACTCTCAGAATAAAGGTCACCAGCTGGAAGAGGGCCTCCACTAGCATCGGTGGTGTGCCAAGCTCAGCTCGTATAATGTCATGTGGAACGGAGGGCTTGCTGCGCAGCAAGCGTGAGATCATGGTGGCCTGGGGACTCTCAATCCGCGCCCACATTGCCTCTGTGATCCCTGGTGCCCATAGTGCCGCTGCGTACATCAATGCAGGTGTCACTAGAGTGTCAAAGAGCCACCCCTTAGTCTGGGGCTCCTGAAAATGTGTCTGAAAGCAGCGTCTCTCCAATCCTGCAAGTGCCGCATAGCCTCGCGTCAATCTATCTCTCGCGGCCTGTGCCATGGATAATACCCCTGTGCTGCCCGAGAAGGTGACACCTAGGTAGACATAGGATTCCACTACCTCTATCTGTCCTCCAGCTCCCGTGAAAGAGGCACGATGGGGTATTGGCCTGGAGGTATGGAAGATCATGACCTTGGTCTTGCCAAGGTTCACTGTGAGTCCTCTCTCCATGCAAAAGGTATAGAGCGCCTGTAAATGTGACCGCAACCCCTCCAGTGACTCTGAAAGCAGGACAATGTCATCAGCATATAATAGGATGTGTGCTTGCGTACCTCCGAGGTCTCCTCCTCGCCCTCTTGCTCGCTGTATATACTCCGTTATCTCGTGGATGTAGAGACCGAAGAGAGTGGATGAGAGAGGGCAACCTTGTTTCACACCAATGGTGCTAACAAGGCTGTCTGATAAACCGCCAGGGCGGCGTACCTTGCCTGTGACTCGTGCATACAAAGCATGGATGGCCCATAGCATGTCTGATGGTAGCTGTAACTCCTGGAGCCTCCGTAGTAGTCTCTCTCGAGGGACCATGTCGAAGGCTTTGCGGAAATCTACAAAGCAACAGTATAGTCTCTGCGTCCTCGCCTTTGCGCTCTCAATCAAGCAACGAAGCATGAAGATGTGGTCGATGGTGGAGAAAGTGCGGCGAAAGCCTTCTTGGCCGGGTGCTCTGATCCCTGCTGCCTCAGCGTGTGTACTGAGCTCTGCCTCTAGTACTGCCCCACAGATCTTGGCCAGGATATGGCCTATCATAATAGTCATGTAGTTCCCTGGGTCCATCATATCGCCGGACTTATGGATAGGCGTAATGGTATGCATAGTCCATGAGTCTGGTAATCCTTTAACCAAAGCACGGTTGAAGAGATGAGCGATCAAGTGGGAAACTACATCTGCTGCATATATAAAGTGCTCTCCCTGTAGCCCCGTGTGGTCTACTGAACGGCCATGCTGTAGCCTATGGATGGCCTGTCGTACCATGCCTGCCGTGAAGAGGGTGGATATCACAGGACGCGGTGTGGAAGGAGTCGGCAATGGTGGCTGCCTTGGACGTCATATAACCTCTGGGCGTAGCTGTGCAAAGTCGGAGGATCTGCTATGGGTGTAGGTGGGCGTGGCTCACGTAGTGCCCTCCATGCGGTGGCACAATCCCTACTCATGAGAAGGTTGATCAACTCTGCCTCCTGTCTCTCCTCGAAAGCTCACCGCTTCGGGCGTGTGAGGGCTCACATCTGTCGTCGTGCCTCCCTCTCTGTGATGGATCCCAAGATATTATGTGCTCTGAGATGTCGGTATAGTTGCCTACACTCCTCATCGTACCATCTATTATGGGGTGTATGCCCCAGCCGTGTCGAATGTGCAATGCTGTGGGTGGTGTGTGGGAAGCTCAGAGTAGCAGATGTATGGAGGATCGAGGAGAAGTGGGCGGTGAGGGTGTCCAAGGAGGCAGAGGGATCAAGGGAGTAGATGCGCTCTCGAACATGGGAGCTATAGATATGTGCTAGCTCATGTCTAAAGTGAATGGTGGTATGGGCTCGTGGCTGTATGGTGACGGGGTGGGATATGCATGGTGAGCTCCGAATGGATAGGGCAAGATATGCGTGATCAGCTCCAATCGGTAAGGGTGGGATAGTGAATGAGGTGATGAGATGTGCCGCCTCCGGGGGTCCGATAACATAGTCTACCACACTGCCCCCCTGTGGTGTCGTGGGTGGAATGCAGGTGAGACCGCTCGAGGTGGGCCAGGTCCCCATCCCATTGTATATAATGAGATGGTGTGCTACTCCCATCTGGAGTAGGTGTCGGCCGTATGAGGTTGGTGTGGCGGTGTCGGCTGAGGCTCTGAGTGTAGGCATGTCCTCTATGGTACGAAGCATCTCAGGGTCGTCAAAGTCGTAGATATCACACAGGTGGCTCTGAGTGCGGGCATTGAAGTCTCCTACAAGGAAGACTTCACCCATCCTGGTATACTCCATAATCGTGTCACTGAGGCAGTCATATGGCGATGTGGTGTCTGGTCCCTCCCCCCCTGATAGCTGCTCGGGGGAATGTGTGAAGCGCGAACCAATGGGTGCAATATAGCATACGGCGAAGTACGCTGCTCTCTCCTCTGATAGCTGGAGGCGTATCCACATGAAACGTGCCTCTGGGTCTCTAGCTACCACCTGTACCCTGTGCTGTAGCGACTGTCTGTAGAGCACGGCTACTCCTCCTGATCCTCGTGTGGTGCGCTGTCTCATCTGGCGGCGGTGAGCTGACTCCCACATATAGCCCTCATTCCTCGGTAGGCTCCTCCCCGAGCTCTCGTGTGTCTCTGTCAAGAAGATAATGTCTGTGCCCTCCATCACCTCGTCGAGGCGCCCTGGATGTGTCCAAAAAGATCCATTGCAGTTCCAGACTGCAATGTGCACCTCCTGCTGTGCTGTCTCATAGGCCGCGAATCCCTAGTCAATGGGCCGTCCATCAATGATGACCCGATCGTCTCTGTATAGGGCACGATGTCCCTTTCGTCTTGCCTGGAGGACACGCGGCATGCATGCCCGTCTGTGCTCTACCTGCATCCGTGTGAGGTCGTCATCCAAATAGATGGGGGTGCCCGGTGTAGTGCGTAGTACCGCTCGTCGTCTGAGGAAGTCTCTCCTCCCGGCCTCATCTGAGAACTGAAGGATAAGTGCTCTGCTCCGTGTGGTGTCCCGTCCTGCTCTCTAGGCTCTCTGGTGAAAGGGAGAGGCTCACCCGCGCGGTATCCAAGTAATGTGCACAAGCGACGCCCGTCCTCCTCTGGTGATCCGTCTGTCTCTGCGAGGCCGGAGACGCGAACATTGAGCCTGCGAGCCTGTCACATCCGCTCCTCCTCAATGGTGGTATGCACTATGTGGATCTCCTCATGGTGGTGGTTCTTCTTTGCCTCCTGTCGAAGGTTCTTTTTTACAACCTCGACCCATCCATTTTTCTTAGTCTCAAGCTCGCTCTGCAACACTTCCATACACTCCTTCTTGATAGTCACCCGAATGTCCTCTAACTGTGGAGCGATCTCCCCCTCCTCGTGCACGCTGTCCAGTTTCGTTTTCATATCAGTAAGCTCAGTGTGCAACTCCTCTCGGTCCTGTGAGTGCTGCTTGCGGGTAGCAAGAAGCTCGTCCCGAAGGGATTCGTTTTCCTTCTCCAAGGTTGCCACCTTGGCTTCGAGGGCGATAACTCTGCGGGTAACCCCGTTCAATGCAGAATCTCCTTCTCTCTTGTGTTTTCCTATCAACTCTCGGAGGGCATGCTCTAAGGTGGCGAGCTGTTCCTCCAACTTGGGAGCCATTGGGGAGGGGGGGGGGGGAGAGAGAGAGAGAGAGAGAGAGAGAGAGAGAGAGAGAGAGAGAGAGAGAGAGAAAGAAAGAAAGAAAGTCATATTAACGTCTTCTGGAGGCCAAACTTGGCCTATGAGACAAAAGCCATGTACAAGTGTAATAACCATGTGTAGAAAATGAAATGAAATAAACACAAAGCTATCAAGGGTTGGTAAAAGGTTGGGGAGAAGTGGCTCTGACTCAGCAGATAGTGGCCACCTAATACAGGGGGATCCATAATATGAGTGAGCAAAACACCCTAGCTACTGGTGATGGGGGGAGGTGGGTGTAGTATGTGGTACATCGGAGGTGGTCTGAGTGCCTCCTGAAGAAAGACAACCCATGGGGTGGTGGAACGCCTATGCTCCATCATGTGGTCGTAGGCTGTCCTGATGCGTGAGATATCCTCCTGATATAGTCGCGGTCGACAATATCCTACCATGCGTGGTCGGCGTCGTGCTCTCTGTGCTGCTGCCTGGTGGAGTGTGAGCCCTCTAGAAGGACCTCTCTGATCTAGCTCCGCTCGCTGAAAGAACTGGGTAATGGTCTGCTGGGTACTCACCCGTGGCTGATGTGTGGGCTGTAGTGACCGCTCTCGCCTCTCGTATAGAGAGAGAGAGAGAGAGAGAGAGATAGTAAAATACTTCCACTAAACCCCATGTATCCTAGTACATGGTCATATCTCCACGGTGTTTCCCTGTATCGTTCCTCTTAAGGGAGGGTTCCCACCTCGCTTCCCTTTTGCTCCCATATAATAATGTGCCATGCATGACTCCCCATGAGGAGCCTCACATGGAGGATATTGAAGAGATTCAACATGGATCAATGTTGGATTACATTATGCTGCCACATTATTCGTTGTATTTCATCACCCCAAAGTCACCAAGGGACGGGGACAGGGGACGGGGACGGGGACGGGGATGGTGGAAGGACAGGTCCCGGGAACAGTGGTGTCTGGGACAGGATAGAGTCTAGGGTATCTCGAGGATGCATCCTCGACACGACACAAAGAATGCTGATTTTTTCAAAATCATCAGATGAGAGTCATGTACAAGTAATTCTTCAAAATATGGGGAGGGTTCCCACCCACCTCCCCATATAAGAGTCATGTACAAATAATTCTTAAGGGAGGGTTCCCACCTTGCTTCCCTTTTGCTCCCATATAATAATGTGCCATGCATTACTCCCCATGAGGAGCCTCACATGAAGGAAATTGAAGAGGTTCAGCATGGACCAATGTTGGATTACATTATGCTTCTACATTATTCGTTGTATTTCATCACCCCAAAGGCACCAAGGGATAGGGACGGGTCATGGGAACAATGGTGTCCGAGACGGGGAAGGAGCCTAGGGTATCTCGAGGATGCGTCCCAGTGACGGCACTAAAAAAACTGCTGATTTTTTCAAAATAATTAGATTAGAGTCATGTACAAATAATTCTTCAACATATAAAATGACCAATAAGAAGAAAAACATAAGAAAACATGCTTTTTAAGTATAAACAATGGACATATAGGAAGCATGTTGAGTCGTTCACACTTTAGTTTTGAACATTCAGAGTTACTCGAAGAGTGGGAATTTACAAGTGATAAGTCTCATGTATTTCATCATGTCAAAAACAAATATCCTACATCATCATCATCATATCAAAAAGATGTTATATCATAAGAATAAAAAGATCTTACATCATACGATCGATCGACAAAAAGACTACATATTATGGAAACATAAATGACAAATGTAAAAGACTACAACATAAATGTAATTTACATTGGAGAATCCAAGTGGAGAGTCATAGTGATGGACTCATTTTCTGCAACACAATCAGTGGTTGTTGCATCTTCATGTTCTTCATTTGCCACTTGGTCAGAACCTTGCTCTACCTCCCATTTTTTGAAGAGATCTACTTCCATGCATTGCATTCGTCGAAGCATTCTCAAATTTGCACTAACAAACACAAGATCACTAGCACGCTGCACACCAAGCCTGTTCCTCTTCTTAGAGGCTACATGTCCATACACACTCCATAGTTGCTCAAGGCAACTTGTGCAAGCCTGGCTAAGTATCCGAACGGCCAATTGTTGAAGCTTTGGAGTCCGGACCATTAAAACCAAAATCCTGCCACCATAGGGAAGCACCAACACGTAACCTATCCTCTTGGGCATTTGCACATGCATATGAAGCATCTTTCCCCATTCTATATTTGGATAGCTGATCTTTGATAAGTCATCTAGCTTCACTATCTGTGACAAATCTCTCTAATATGATCCTCCATTCATTAGCCATCTCTGGATCTACATATTGCTTTTTATCTTGGTATTTTGGATCCAACATGTATGCTGCCGCATGAAGTGGGGAGTAATATGCATCCCATCTGTTAACACAAATAGCTGAAATTTCTTCATACTTGTCATTGTCTTTCACCAATGTTTTTAGTGCTTTGATTGTGCGATCCATAACTTCGTACACTTAAATCAATGCATGGCTCCATGGAATCCACAATTTTGAATAAGTGAACAAGTAGATGAACAATATCCACGATGTGAAAAATGTTTTTCCGCCATACTGCATCATGAGCTAATCTTCTAAATTGCCTTCCTATCGAAGTAGAAGCCTCTAGCATCCTTGCGAATTGATCGCTCAATAAAAGGCCTCTCAAGATGCCATTACATTTTACTACTCGGTGTAACATGATAAAGTTATATGCAAACCTTGTGTCTAAGTACTTGAGCAAAGCAAGAGTCGATCTCTTGCTAAACTCATTCTTCACACGAGTATGGTTGTTGACGAAGCTAACCAATGAATTTGCCCCATTGATTACAGGTAAAATCCAATCCAAATTCCCAATATCTTTGAGAATATTATTTAAACAATGAGCCATGCAAAAGCAATGTGAGGTTACAAATTTTCAATAATTGCACTTGCAACTCTATTTGTAGGCTCCCCATATGCTACAATGCAAAGCACATTTGATGGCCCCACAATATCTATGGCACTTACTCACTCTATAGCAAGTACATCGCACTCTGCAGCAAGTACATGAGCTGACTTTCCTGTGTCGGATGCATCATGTGATGAGATAAAGTACGTCTCCCCACAAGAATAAGCCACCACTCCATGGATAGAGCGTCATTGGACATCACTCCATCCATCCATAAGCAATGATACTCCATTTCTTTCCCATGATTTTTTAATGGTCTCGCATACGGCTTCGACAAGCTTCTTCTCTTTCTAAGTGGTGTGCAAGCTCTCGAAAGGTGGAGGCACATAATGTGCTCCATATTCACCAATCTTCTTTACCATATCTTTGAAATATGGTGATCTATAGAAAAAGTTAAACCAATAAGATTTATAAGTAACGGGTTATGGGAGTGTCAAGTGAGCTTTGAAGTTTGAACAATAAATCACCAAATATTGAAATAGAATTAAGATTCAATTCTACCAAGCCGCATTGAAAACTATATGGTCAAGGTAAAAAAAACGTGTCACTGCAGTGTCTACCTTGTCTTTCAATACAGGATTCCAATTCTCATGGAGTGTTTGTTGACGTGATGGACGTACATAGGGCATTCCTGAGGGTGTGGAGGAACTAGGAGTAGGATGAGGAGTGGAAGGAGGAGTAGGAGCATGAACCGGAGGCGATGAAGATGATGCTCTTGAAGAGGATGGCATAGAAGGCATCACAAACGATGCTGAGTCAATAGGAGCTTGTGAAGCACAACGAGCATGAGCTTGAGCATCACTAATAGCAAGTTTGTTGAGTAATTCTTGCTTCTTCTCAAAAGTGATTGTGGAACAAAATCTTACTTCATGTCCACACTCATGGAGTAAGTGTGCACGCACCTTGTTTGCTCCACCGGTCTCTTGTAGCCACATAGCTTGCAATTTCATGGTCTTGCACCACCACCTTCTCCAGCGGATACAGAAGATCCCACCTCTTCTCACCATGTTGATTTGTTTGTACCATGCCTCCTCTTGGTGTTTGACCCACTTGTTCATGATGAAGAAGCCAAAGGAGAAGAGAATACTATGAGAGGAGTAAGAAAGAGAAGGGTGAAGAGAGGGTTGAGAAGATAGAGCTCAGCCCTTGAATATGCAAGGGTGAAGATAGCTAAGCTGTTGAAGCCTTCACGCATGGAAGATGATTGCAATGAAGGCTTTAAGTGACGTGCCTTGAAGAGTTGAAGTGAGGGGTATTTATGCATGTGCATGGGCCCAAAAAAACATTCTAGAGCTCCCTAAGAAAGGCACAAATGCCTAAATTTCAAAATTAGAAGAGAAATTCGAATTCAAAATTTAAAAATTTTTCCCTCCAAAACCTGAGCTGATCGGTTTCCGTCCCTGTTTTGTCCTGTAACCACGTTCCATCCCCGAGATGCATTCTCGGGACATTTGCATGTGACTCAGGCTGCAACTCGACGTCCCCTGTCCCCCTTTGACGTCCCCACTTCATAGTGATCGGGGATGGCGTCCCTAGGACCCGGGGACGCGTCCCCATGTCACTTTGCATCATCCTCTTCTAGGAATCTTGTATGTTTGTATCAACTAGAGAGTCTCTATTCCATCCACATTTTATATGCCACACCCACGACATTACTTAGTTTTCTTTATAATAGTGTTTTGAACCTAGACACTGCTTTCGGTTCATCACTTTCGTAAATTTATATCTCAAAGGTCATTTTGGTCTTTACTAGACATAAATATATCATTTTTTTTTCATCTCTCACTCTCTCTCTCTCTCTCTCTCTCTCTCTCTCTCTCTCTCTCTCTCTCTCTCTCTCTCTCTCTCTCTCTCTCTCTCTCTCTCTCTCTCTCTCTCTCTCTCTCTCTCTCTCTCTCTCTCTCTCTCTCTCTCTCTCTCTCTCTCTCTCTCTCTCTCTCTCCCCCTCCCCCCCCCCCCCCCCCCCCTCTCTTTGATGTGAGTGAGGATGACAGCCGACTCAAACTCTTTCTCATAGTTGCATATCATAGACGAGATCGATTGTTACAACCTTGAGAGACAGATAGCTGAGGTATGCGACAAAGTATCACTGATTTCTTCCAGAGAGTGGAGGCAGGTGCGATTGTGTGGCCCCCTAATACAAGACTCACACTCCAGCAGGCTCACGTGTAGCAGGCGAGACGAAGACCCTGTATTCCTGGATATCGGATGCCATGATAGTACGAGGGCGACCTTTTGAGGCTACATTTATGACATGACCAGCAAGGAGATACCACCCATCCCACTGAGGCAGGTACCTTTTGATGGTTACTTCCAGGCTCCAGCTTATTGCAGTCATTATCTTTAGTACCAAAGTTGCACTCCAATGATCCATTGTACTATGTTTCATTTTTTGCAAAGAAAGAGAAACACCATCATTACACTGTACCTTACACATCACCTGATTTTATTTCCAGCTTATCCACTTTTGCTTTTTGCATACTTGGATGACTTTCAGTTGTATATGGTTATGTCTCATAGGCCAACTTTGGCCTTTCGAAGACGTTAATATACCGTTCTTTCTTTCTTCTCGAGGGATTACTATAGAGTAGAGAATTTGCAGACTGAGTGTGAGGGACATTTCATTTGCAGATGTCCAGAATATCAGAGATCCAAGATAGATATAGCGATAACCTTGGTACACCTTCCTCACTGTCATACCTAGCTCTAAGACATTGGGAAGATATCTCCTCAAGATTCAGAGACATAGGGACATCAGCCTATGGGAACCCTACCAGGAAAGTGGTGGATAATGTCCTTACCCTCGGACATTTCTTCCAAACCCAAAAGGAGACAACAATTGATCCACCCAGAGAACCAGAACTCGTGCTTGCAAAGGTTGAGGCACAGAGAGCATGTAAATGATCACATCTTCCAGGTTTGAGATGTATCAGATGTCATGAGTGTGAAGTCTGGAGGATTAGGCCACGAGATACCTTCAAAGCTAAATTCTAATACACACACACCCTTTACTATGTGTCTTGCCGAGGATGGAACCAGGACTGCCAATGCACATACCATGATTTTATGCCTTCAGCATATAGATTCACTCTCTCCCTCCTGCCATTATTATATTGTTTACCTTGATCCTGATTATGATGTGATTCACACATGTTGCTTTCATTCTTTACTTGCTTTTCATTGCTTTTGTTGATGACAGAGTTTTACACCTCTTTATGATTCTATAATTTAGCTCATGGGTCAATTTGACCCCTAACAGATGTTAGTATGTATTCCTTTTCTCTTTCCTTTCCTGTGAATCACTGAATAGAATAGGTTTTTCCATATTTACATAACATTATATTTTTATCATTTGACTCTGTTACTGTTTGAGTAAAAACAATCAATATTTTTTTCAAGAGAAAAAATGACATTCCTCTTACTATTATTATTGTTGTTGTTATTGTTGTTATTGTTGTTATTATTATTATTAGTAGTAGTAGTAGTAGTGGTGGTGGTGGTGGTGGTAGTGGTAGAGAAACGGTAAGGAATTTGTATTTCTATTCTAGGTTATAATTATTTTTAAAAAAAATGCAGGTTCATTATTTCATTTCACCCGTTGAATGGAACATGATTCTTACCTCTTGAGTTTGTTTTTTCGAGAATTTTATCTCAAATTTGATATTTGATTTTAGCAAGTGCTTCTTTACAGGATGGGATTTTCCAGGTCGATCGGTTAGAATCTTTAGTTATGGAGGTCTGTATGAGATTACTTGCTTTATCTGCACCTAAGTTATGTAGTGATTTAATGGATTATGATTGTGGTACAGTCTTTGAGATCTACAACCACAGATTCACTCGGTAGAAAGGATGAACAAGAAATTGCAAAGAAGAATCTCATCACAAAGAGACTCTTAAGCTTTATTTTGAGTGAGGAGGTAAGAGGGCCTGGAACACTTTAGTAGAACTGTTCTTGCAGTGGAATAGATTCAGCGTATTGCTTGTAATGGATGCATTAATGTCGAACATTATCTTAAAAGGTAAAGAAAATGATCTTTGTGATAGTAAGTGGGGGTTTTGTGAATTTGGGAGGAAAATTTAGGAGGTGAATGGCCAAGGCTCTTATGTAATATGGCAGTCCACCTTATGTGCCACTAGCCATTACTGAGCTAATACTGCCACCATTCTCCTTAGCTTATGCATGTATTATTTTTGGGTGGTTCACTTGTAGGATCCGAATGATTGAATGCTTGTAAGAGATCAATGAACGTCCATTGTACTGAGACTTGAACATATTTCTTTATCGTCTGTGACTCATTTATCTCTGAGATTCATATTTGTAAGGTTGGGTTGCCTCAGGGAGACTTTGTCAGGGATACACTTCTGGAAGAGTTTGCAAAGGTATATCTTCTCATTGCATGGATTATTTTTTATGAAATCTAGGACTTCTTAGTTTCGCATAATGGTCACAGGGGCTGGATGCTTGGAATCGGGCTACGTTTGAGTCTGCTACCAATGCAATTTTGATGAACATGTCACCTGTGGGAGCGATTTCTTATCCAAGTTTGTTGGATGAAGAAGATGCAAAGAATCTAGATACCTTCAATAGATTGAATGCCCTAGTTGTAGCAGGATTTGGAGATGCTTTAGATATGACAAAGGTCCTTCAGTCTTAATTTTGAACTTTCCCCCTCCCCCTTTCTTTTTTTGATTCTTGTATCTTTTTTTCAAGTTATGTCCTGTTACTCACTTTTTGCCATTTCAGGTCCAAGAGATTGTACGTAACAAAGACATGGATGGTGTTAGAGATCTCTCACTCAAGGATGCTGTCGACATTCTGGAGGACATCCTCAAATTGCTGCCAAATGCAGGGCTCCTGTTAGAAGTATTGTCTTACCTATCTTTCTCGTGCAAAATAATGTTATTTACATGTTACAATTTTGTTTATCCTTTTTTGTGTATAGTGAACAGCAAAACTGTTCTCATAATAACACATGGGTAGCTGTATTGAATAATAACTTATGAATCAAGTTTACGATTCGTTCTGCCATGTGGACCATGGTAGGAGACAAATGGCCTCTTTCAAGGCCTCCATAGCTGGGGTGTACTTAGCTTCTAGAAAGGGAAAATATGCATTGAAGCCACAAGCACCATGAGATAGCTCCTTTTGCAAGAGTGAATATGTATCAACTTCTAGACTTTTGAGTGTCCACATTGCTGGCCTTGTTAAAATCACAGTAGCCATGGAGGTTCGAATCGGATGAAGTCAGTGGGTCTGCAGCAAGTCCATACTCTGTATATTTAGAGCACCAAGGCAAAGTACCTATATGGAACAAATGACATTTTTGCGACTGTCTATGTGTTGTGGCTTTCTCATTTTAGGGTCCATCTATGTTTTGGTGGTTTGGGACTTTCTATGTTTAAATACTTCACCTCCGATGGACAAGACAATGAAAATCGCTTTGTACGGGCAACATGAAATCTGTCTAGTACCACCTTTGGGCATTTCCCTTGAGAGAAAAACAACATTCCTTCTGTCTATTCCTCTTGGTCTTCATGTTATGAATGCGGTTAGTTTGACTAGCCCTTTGGCCAAGCTTTGACTTTCAATTTGTAACTTTTTCTATGTAATCTTGAGCTCCCTAGTGGAAGGTTGCTCACATTTTCCAACAATTTTGAGTCCTATCATATGGAAATGAAGACATCTTTCTTTTGTGGAGACTTGGACAAGGAGCAGCAGCTGGATCGACTAGAAGATTTCACTATTCTAGGAAAGGAGCATGTATCATCATATTTGAGCATATTCTTCATGAATGGAAACAAGCCTTGCCCAAGGGTCTAAGAAATTTGAATCCTTGCTCTCAAAGGGTTTGACTAAGAATTCACCAACTCTTTATGAAGAAGGACAAGGATGGCAACCTAATCATGGTAGTCTTGTCCATGGACCACATGCTCATTGCTGGAAGCATGATCACTGATCAGACTCTACAAGCGCTAAAAGAGAGGCTCGAATCTACATTCCCCATGACTAAAATTTTTATTACATATTATTATAGTATTCCTCAAGATCTATTCAATGGTATATAACATTTAGGTATTGACCAAGCTATGTATATAAAGAGTCAAACCCTAATTTCAAGCGAAAAGCAATTTTAGTGTGAAAAGCACTTTACATTTGAAAATCTGAGAAATTTTGATTAGATAATGTATATTATATCAAAGGACAATTAAAAATTAAAAAAAAAGTAAGAAAAAAAATCAAAAGTTGAAAGGATTTCTGCCGTGAATTACAGAGGCATGATTTTTAGTATTTTTGAAGTTGGAAAAGCATGGAATAACTTGCTTTTATGGAGGCATGATTTTTAGGATTTTTGAGGTTGGGAAAAACATGGAATAATTTGCCTATATAAAGAACATATTCTGGAGCATTATATCATTACTTGTGGAGCTATCTTTTATTGAACTTATTTGGAAGAGATTATCTTCAGCTATGGAGATTGTGGAGTTATTGGGAGCTCCTATATCTTGCAGATTTGTTTTCTTATCTTGTAACTTCACATGCTTCAACATGGAATATAATGATCATATCTAGAGGATGGCTTCTTTTATCTCTCTAATGTATTGTCTATTCTTCATCTCGTCTCTGTTTTCTCTTTTTCCCTGTACTAACGTGGGCCCCAAAACCAACAATGGTATCAGAGCAAGATAACGTAGAGTACATAGGGAATTTGCCTGCATGTAGAAGAGCTAAATATGTATGTTAGATGCAGATCAAGCTCAGCCTTATATTCAGCAGTGAGATGTAGATGATGAGTTTTTATGAAGGTGCTGAATATATTGTTGAAGAGTTATACACTCGAGGAGGGGTCATATTAGAATTTGGTAGATTGCAACTATCATAGCAGCAATAAATAATTTATATGTGCTAGATTTGCTGGATATGTAGAGAGCATTGCTTTCTTGTGTACCTGTGAAGTGGTGTTCAAACTACTTGTCAACCTTCCTTCTAGTGCTCTTTGGGGTTTGTCACTCAATCATGCATTTGGTGCAGTGTTGCATCGCAACACGTTGCGATGCGTTCGCAACGTCGCAACGTTGCGACGTTCGCAACGCGTTGCGATAAAAAACAAAAATTTTTGCCTCAAATGAGGCCGTTTCGTCAAAACGGCCTCATTGAGGCATTTGCGACTGTCAACCCGAGAGCGTAGCTTGGCAAAGGAGAAGACAAAACAGCAAGATTCATCATTCAAGAAGGTTCAAGGTAAAGGTACTTTATTACACACACACTCACACACCCGTGACAAGCTTGCTTCCTATCTTGAATCCTCTCCAAGCTTCTAACTTCTTCCATCAACATGCCTAAAGCAAAACAAGCATGTTGGGAATATGTGACAAGCCAAGGAAAGATGGGCTCCGGGGGTAGTGAGAGATGGACTTGCAAGCTTTGTGGCTATAGTGGAGCCGGTGGAGCCGATAGGATCAAGGCACAACTTGGAAGAGTAAGTGGCATAGGAGTTGCACCTTGCAAAGAGCCAATGCCGGAAGCTATAAAGGGAGAGCTAATGGCATGGGTAGCTCAAAAAGCCCAAGGTAGAAGGAATAGTGGAGCCCAATCCCAAGCTAGATCATTTGCAAGTGGTTCACATGGTTCTTGTGATCCCCAAACTCAAGCATCTCAAGCTCATGAGGCTTCCATAGACATTGACATAGAGCATGAGCCACCAAGAAAGAGTACAAGAGTAGAGCATGATGCACAAGAGCACCCACTTGGCTCTCTTGGAGGAGCATCTATACGTGCTAGCTTGCAACAACAACGTAAACAAGAAGCCACACAAGCCATCATGAAAGCTTTTATACAATGTGGTTTGTCTTTTAATGTTGCACGGACACCGGCATGGAGAAATGCCATTGAGAAGGTTTCACTATTAGGGTTTCGTTGGCAAGGGCCTACCTATGAAGAGTTGAGGACAACGGAGCTCAAAAAAACAAAGGAAGCATTAGAGAGAGAGCTTGAGCCCATGAAAGAGACATGGGCAAAGTATGGATGCACAATCATGTGTGACGGATGGACGAACATAGGAAAGAGAAATGTGTACAACATTTTGGTGCATTGTTGCAAGGGGACCATGTTCCTTCGAGCCATAGATGCATTAGCTGTCGGTACTACAGTCACATGTGAGTGAACTGATTTTTGAATTTTCAGTTTATATTTGACTGTGCAATGATCAATCATGCATGTGGCATCTCACATGTGCATTTGCCTTGTGCATGTGCATGTGCATGTGCATGTGCATTGTGCATGTGCATGACACATGTGCATGTGCATGTGCATGTGGCATGTGGCATGTGCATCTGCATATGGCATGTGCATGTGCATTGGCATGTATGTATGTATGTACATGCACAATGCACATGCACAATGCACAATGCACATGCACAATGCACATGCACATGCACATGCACATGCACATTGCACGTGCATTGTGCATGTGCATGTGCATGTGCATGTGCATGTGCATGTGCATGTGCATGTGCATGTGCATGTGCATGTGCATGTGCATGTGCATGTGCATGACACATGTCAAGATAAATTATAATTTATCAATTGATTAATGATTCATTGTGTTATATGTAAACACGTCGATTCATTTATGATCATATCCGTCAAGCTATCATGCACATTGGTGTAGAAAAGGTAGTCCAGGTGGTTACAGATAATGGAAGTACTTGTGTGGCTATGGGCAAACTTCTAGAAGAAGAATTCCCCTCTATTGTGTGGACACCGTGTGCTGCCCATTGCATTGATTTGCTGATAGAGGATGTGGGAAAGATACCATGGATTTACACCATTTTTACCACTTGCATAAAAGTGGTCTCTTTGTTCACAAAGAGACCAAAATTGCTTGCTATATTTCGGTCTTACAGTGATATTGATTTGGTGAAGCCCGCGAAGACCAGATTTGCATACATGTGCATAGTCATGGAAAGATTATTAAGAGTGAGGCAAGCACTGATGCAGACAGTTGTATCACCTGATTGGTTAGCTTGGGATGGATATACCAGTCCAAAGGCAGAGCTTGTGCGATGCACATGTTTGGATGACAGTTTTTGGAGGGATGTGGAGGATTAGTGCGGGCCTTACAACCCTTATATTCACTCATACGCATAGCAGATAGAGAGGGCTTCACACTTGGACTTGTTTATGAGTTCATGGATCGTGTCGGAGAGTCTATACAAAGATGTCCTTATTTGACATTGGAGAGGTAAGTTGAAACTTGGGTATTTAATTTTTTGCATGAGCATTCATGTTCAAGTCTTGACCCTTCAAAGTTTAACATTCTTAAATCTTATTGTTTTCTAACTTGATTTGTTTTTTATCCATAGGATAGAGGAAATAAAAGGAATATGGAGGAAGAGGTGGGATTGGTTCCATCGCCCTATACATGGGATGGCCAATCTACTACATCCTTTATGGAGATCAGCATCACAGTCATTGGATATGGAGCTTGTGAATGCTTCGAATGACTATGTAGATCGATTGTATGGACCTTCTGATGTGGAGCTACGTGGGAAGTTGGAGCTTCAGCTCACCCAGTTTCAAAATAATGAAGGACTTTTTGGTAGAGACAGGGCATGCTTGAGAGGCATGCAGTTGATGCATGTGACATGGTGGGAGAGATACGGTGTTGGTACACCTGAGCTAGTAAGTCATTCCAATTTCCTCTTGAGTCTTTAACTAATAAGTTATAACTTAATCTCATGAGTCATTCCTCTTAAGTCTTTAATTTTTAATGCTCTTTCTTTTTTATCTTTTAGAGAAAGTTAGCCATTCACATACTTTCACAAGACTGTAGTGCCAGTCCATGGGAGAGGAATTGGAGTACATGGGCCCTCTTCCATACAAAGAAGAGGAATAGACTATCTACATTGCAGTTGGAACGGCTTGTTTATTGCCACTGCAACTTGCGTTTATTGGAGCGTGATGGCCACTCAACAGAGGTGCGACACGTGAACGTGGATGAGCTTGATATAGAGAGGGTCCATCATATACCTAGCATTCCGTCAGAGGACCTTGATCTATATGACATGCTCTATCAGGAGTTGACAGTGCCACAGCATGATACGAGGGCATCTCGGACTCGTTCTAGTCATAGAGCACACAGTGTACCAGGTCCATCTACTAGTAGGATGGAGGCATCTATTAGTCGAGCACCACATGATGTCGAGCACCACATGATGATGATGATGATGATGATGATGATGATGATGATGATGATGATGATAGTGATGATGATGATAGTGATGATGATGCTGATGGTGATAGTTATTAGTGACTCAGAGGATTTTGAGGATTGATGACTGCTCATGTGACATGTCATATGTATTATGATATTATGACTTATAATTTACTTGATATTGATTGACCATTGATCATTGTATTATTGACAGTGTATTGTTTTACTTAGTGCTATCATGTGACATGGATGATGGTTACTGGTATGATCTTTGGTGTATATGTATTATGGACATTGGATTCTGATATCACATATGAGTTATGACAGTCACCAGTGTCATAATTTTGAGATGAGGTTGACTTTTTCACATGTTTTTGTCATAAATTATAATTCTTTGAAGTTTGTTTTTCAATGGTATAGTATTTGTCTTGACTCTGATGTAATATGAGATGCTTTGAAGTTTGATTCTTGAAAATAATGCAATTGCCTAGTCACTAGTGCCAAGTTCCAACATGAACATTGCTAAGTAATAAGTAGTAAGTAGTAAGTACTAAGTAGTTACTAGTAAGTACTAAGTTGCTTGAATGTGCATTGTGAATTTGAATTTTAGAATGAGTCATTGAGTCATGATAATGATTATTTGTAAATTCTGACATCATACATGTGCAATGTGCATTGTGCATCTTCCATCACTTCATTGAACAGGGATTCAGGAATTTGGAATGAATCATAAATATTAAATATTCAATACATATTACATAAATTAACCATAATACATACTATATAATACATATTATATATGTATATACTATAATATACATCTAGGTTACTATATTTGCAAAAAAAAAGAAAAAAAAAAAGAAATGGTTCGCAACGCTTTCACAACGTCCAGGCCCAAACGTTGCGATGTTGCTAACGCGTTAGCAACACGTTGCCTTGGACGTTGCGAAAACGTTGCTAACAACCTTGATTTGGTGCTACGCTTCATTATGGCTGAGTTTGCCCATCACTTCCGGAAGTGATAGAAACTCAGTTCGCAGAGCTTCTTGTGAGTTCATGCTCGTGGTGTGTGTGTGTGTGAGACATTCTCGCTTTTTCTGTAATTTTTCCTATGTTTTGCTTGCATTTGGTGCTGGGCTTCATTATGGCTGAGTTTGCCCATCACTTCCGGAAGTGATAGAAACTCAGTTCGCAGAGCTTCTTGTGAGTTCATTCTCGTGGTGTGTGTGCGTTGTGGGGTGTGTGTGTGAGCTTGTATTCATTCTGAGCTCTATACCCACTATTGGGCACTGAGGACGTTAGTGGGGATGTCATAGTATTGAGTCGATATTGTGCATAGTGGAGCTGATATGCTATTTAGTCTTGTGGTTGACTACCATGAGCTTGTAGTTGCACTTTCCTTTGAGGGTGAATTTGGGGTTTACCTGGATTCATTATGGTATATATATGTGGGAGCTGACATCTACAACTTGGTGGTCATGGAGGAAGACTTGTGTAAGGAGGGATTTTACCTCTACATTTAGAACCGTATGATGGACTTATTATGCTTTCTTGTATTTTTGTGTGCGTGTGTGTGTGTCTCTCTGTTTGATAGGTGTAGATGAGAGCATATAACCTTGATTTCATAGGCTTGGCCAATCTTGATAGTTGAGGGAGTATGTTTGGGTTTACATTCTATCTCCAATCCTTAGCATCCTATAGTTGTAACTTGTCTCTATCCTTCCAAGTAGTTCTTGGTTGAGAAGGGTGGGGGATTTGTGAGTTTGTTTATGATGTCTGTTATGGGAATACTCTTCATGACAAAGGTCCATGTGTGAGCTTGTAGGATACTTTGCATGATATGTGAAAAATTAAACAGGTACTTAATACACATATAATAACATAAACAAAATTCATACATAATAACATAAACAAAATACATACATAATAACATAAACAACTAAGAGAAATAACTGCTTGGAATCTTCCCCTAGTGTCATGTTAAGAGGGGATTGTTAGAAAATGTGAGGAACCTCCACTAAGGAGCTTAACATTATAGAGAAAAAGTGAGAAAAATTGGAAGTCAAAGGGAGGGTCAAAATCGTCAAAATCTAACTAAAATTTTTATTACGCATTATGATAGAATTCCTCAACAACTATCCAATGCTATATAGCATTTAGATATATGAAAAAACTATACAGTCTTGTGGTTGACTTGCATGAGCTTATAGTTGCACTTTCCTTTGAAGGTGAATTTGGGGTTTACCTGGATTCATTCTAGTATATAAAATTGTCGTATTAGTGGACATTCAGTTTTCACTCGTGAATTCTTTGTTCGAGGGGCATTAGCATGTGTTGGTAGTTGTCGCACTTCACGTTAGGTCTCTAGTCTATCGTCCAATCCTTTGGCAAGTGACTTCATTATGCATAGACTTCAACTTGGTCTCCATTTCCTTGTGGCGCAATTTCTAGTTCAATTTTTTATTGTGCGTGTCAAAAACTTGCTTTTTCCTTTGGTTTTGAGGTATTCATATTTTGAGGAAGTTACCTCATTAAGCACAATACCACAATGAATGAGGGAAGACAAATGTAATTTTAGGACTATTATGTGTTCGCAAACAATTCATACTAGAAACTCTGACTTGTTTGAGTCGTGATGAATGTGTGAAACTTCTTGAAGGCAAGAAACACCTTTGCCTCATACTTCATCATATATATGTAGAGTACTTTCTAGAGTAATCATCAATTATAGTAGAAAAATGTAAACAGAACAATTTATAGACTTTCCAAGCATGGACATATGTTTGAATGTACAAGCTCAAATGGTTTTGGATTATGCAAAGAATGATACTAATAAGAGAATTTTGCTTGGTTTTTACTTATGCAATCATTACAAAATTCAAGCTTGGTACCCTTGGTCACAAGTTTGTGGAGAAAAAGTAGGATGTCAAGATATTTAAATCCATATGGCCTACTTTTTTGGCGACCCGTCTTTTCCATGTTGTAACATGTTACCTAACATGTTATGTTCCTTTTACTCGATATCACGAAAAAAGGTTTGTTAGATGCCACCCATGCAATGATTTATACAAGTAATTTTTTATTTCATTTCAACCCATAAATAGAAGAGAAATAAATTTTTCTCTTAATGTTCTATTTATGTTTATGTATTTTAGGCTCAAAATAAATAGAAGGACAATAGGAATGATGCTCTTTGGGACAAAACTCGTGAGATACATTCAAAGAGAATCAATTGAATAATCATACAACATATTGTATAAAAGAATGTTTCTAGGTACAAAATATAAGATATAAGTAGCTAAAGGTATAAGAAATGGGCTCGCTGCCGTTGTGCCTGCCTCCCTCCCCCTTGCATCTTCGCCTTGCACAATGGCCCCCCCTCGCAGTTGTTGCCCCCTCCCCCCCCCCCACACACACACACACACACATACACACACACTTTTTCTCTCACCCCCTTCCTCCCTTAGCCTTTCAGGTTGCCCCTACCCCCTCCCCCCCATCTCTCCCCTTGGGCTGCTGAATCGTGATAAGGAAAAGAAAATCTAAATCTTGACTTGTGTTCGCGATCAGTGGCTTAGGTCACTTTGACCTCCTTTGCGTGCGGCCGACACGAATGGATACGGAACTCACCCATCAGAGGGACTTTTGTGAAGCCCCCTCGCCCGACTCTACTCCGTCGCCCATCCGACTCTCCCTCATCGATGAGGGGAGAGCGAGCTTGGCCTCTGAAGTTGAACGACTTCAAGCCTCATCAATTATTTGCGAAGTCATCGGACCTCGCCCCAACTGTGGCAAACTCAGGGATCTTCTTCAGAGAAGCTTTCTTGCTTAGGTTGGCAAGCTTGTTGGTATTTAGCCCCTTGGTGGCATCTTCTACCAGGTGGAGCTTGGATCGTCGGAGGCGGCCTCCCGGATGCTTGCATAATCACCTATTGCGATTCGGGTGGGCCGTGCCTTCGTATGCACGTGGACACATGGTTTTGAGTCTTGACCCATTGGAGGCCTCTTCCTCGGCCTTATTTCCAAGCAATGTGGGGGGGTTTCTTGTGATGGCCTGTATCCTCGGCCTTCAGCGTGAGTATCTCCGCCTACCACCATAGATTGGCGGGACTCTTGGCAGTTTCTTAGAGGTCCTCATATTAAAGGCCTTAGTTGTGGCCAAGGCAACTAGCATTCCCTCGGTGTCGGCTCTCATTGCTGATCTCGAACAGTTACCTCAAGAGATAGAGCTTCCTTTACTCTCAGGTGGGTGATTGGTTTAGAAGGTCGAGTACCCAGGCCTTCCAAACGAGTGCTTCCATCGTGCTCCAAGAAGAGGAATAGAGAGTCCGCGGGGCAAGAGGCTCCGTGCTTTCACGCTTCGACACCTCCCTCTCTTGGCTCCTCCTCAACCACCCCTGACTCCTCATTGGCTGGGATCATGGTCTGGAGTGGGTCTTCCCGGCATTTTGATGCTCTGGCCGATGCGGCGGCCCCTCCCTTCTCTAGTTGGTGTTGGCAGCAGCCTCGACATTGACGCCAGTTTGGATGCCAGCTCAGGCCGGTGGGATTTGCGAGACCTGTTCCCACCAGGAACGGCTTCAACGCTCTGCACGAGGACCACCATCTGGACCATGAGGTGGTTCTGATGCCTTCAGCTTGTGGCACTGATACTGGTTTGGCGCCCACTTTCAGGCCCTCGACTTCGGCCGTCGTTCCTCGAATTTCCTCTCCTCGGCCATCCACTTCTCCACGACCTTCTTTGCCTCAAGGTTCCTTGCCTCTTTGGCCCCGACAATCCCTTGATAGTGACTTTCACACGAGTTAGGCAGTCCACAAGGGTCAATCGCCCCCTTGCTCGCCTCTCTCATTGGGTACATCCCCCTTGACTGCTACTCCTCCTTGCATGGTGAGTTTCGACTACCATCTACGGGGAGAGAGCTTTGGTTAATGAGTTTTTGAGTTTCTTTGGTGCACAGGAGGACTTGATCATGACCCCTATTTGGGTCCATGCCGTGGCTCTTGGGTTTCACAGTGAGTCCGCCCTTGAGTTGGTAGTGGCATTTTTGTTTCCTCTTTGTGGATCCTCGCAGCCTGATTGGTATCTTGGGGAGGCACTTCGTTTTGTTGAGGCACATGTCATCGAGTTCTCCCATCACCTTGGGAAACTAGATCTCACTGATTTGTTCATGAGGGTCTCAGACTCTACTCAATTTCTGTTCAACAATGGTGCGGAGGAGACCAATTTATTGTATAAGTGATTGCAGACTCTGAAGCTTCACCCCGGTATATGTATATTCATGAGGAGAAGCTTGGCCAAGAGCATGCCTTGGCGACAGGGGAGTCCACTTGGCTCAGTTTGTGCAGAGTGTTACCAGAGCAGCTAGTAGCTGCATGTCAAGGATGATTGGACTTGGATTATGCCCCGTCCAAACTTGCCTCGAAGCTTCCTGTGTCGCTGCTGTAGCATCATGGTTTGCCCCATCTCCATGAGGATTCTCTCATGGAATGTTCAGGGAATGGGCGGGCCTCAGTTTTTGCGCTACAAGGCTCCACAAGTACTTGGTTGGCGGGTCCATTGATGTTGATGCTTCAGGAGCATCACTTGTCCTTAGGCTATATGCGGCAATGTAGGCAGCTTTTGCAGAGGCAAGGGGAGGTTTTTGGCCCACTGGGTATGGGTGCAATTGCTCTCAGGGTGGTGTGTGCATTATTGTGGGGGAGTCTTGCAGTATGCAATTTAGGATAGAGGTGAGATTATCTTGGGAAGGGCCATGAGCCATACATTGGGGGCTTTATCAGGGAGCAAGGAAGCCTTCATTTCGCTCGGTCCCACAAGAGGATCAGAGGGATGAATATGTCTAGGATTGATTGCATGTATGTTAGAGATGTATTGGCTGATTGTGGTGGTAGGGCTTGTATTCTAGTGGGTTCTTGCTTCTCAGATCATGCCCCTGTGGTTTTCTCCTTCATGGAGCAGGACATGGTACTGCGCAGATCATGCCCTTGTGGTTTTCTCCTTCATGGAGAAGGACATGAGAGGTCCCATGGTACTGCGCATTCTTGAGGAGGTCGAGCTTGATGGGAGTCTGGCTGACTAGATTGAGTAGATTTGGTCTCAACTTTCTTGTCATGTGGGATGTCGGGCTCGGTCTCTTTCGACTGGTATTCAGTAGAGTAGTGTGTTTTTGCATGAGGAGTGTGGTCACTGGTTGGCTCATGCTAGGGACAACGAGTGTTGCCTCCACATGAGTATTGCCTCCCTCTCGCGGCTCTTGGAATGGAGTCCTGACTACAAGTGGACTTGCGTGTAGCTCGCACAGGCACAACATGAGCTGTGTGAGATTAAAGACAAGCGGTTTGCCTTCTTTCATCATAGGCAGGCCTTGCATTGGGACGCAGGTGGGTGATCGTATGATGGGGAGTTTTTTCCACAGTCAGGCCGCGACATATGCACAATGGGCTTAGGAAGCTTTGAAGGTTGGATGGATCCTCTGCTATTGAGCTTGGGGAGCTGAGAGAGATTGCTGCCTAGTTTTACCACACCGTGTTGTCGATTAAGGCCCCTTTTGAGGCTTGGCAAGAGACTAGGCATTGTGTCTTATAGCATGTGAGATGTATTGTGACTCTTGGCAAGAAAGGCTCTTGGCACCGTTCATTGATAGGGAGCTTTTGGATGCATTGCATGGCATTTCTTGGGACAACTGTCATGGTGACGATGTTTTGCTTGGGTTCTTTCTCAGATATTGGGGGCTTGTTGGGGATGGGATCTGGCTTGCCTTCGAGGAGGTCATGGAGGGGGGCCATCTCCCTCCTTCGCTTGCTGTGGGTCTCATCTTTCTTATCCCCAAGGAGGGCAATTGGATGATATCACACACTTGTGGGTGATCACGCTTCTCAACTCTGCCTACAAGATTCTTGCGAAGGCTTTGAGTTTGAGATTGCAACTACTCCTTGAGTCCTTGATCCATCCTATTCAGATTGGGTTTGTCAAGGGTTGTAGCATCCTTGACAACATTTTCACCTTCTAGGAAGCTAGCTCTCTTGCCAGGATGCGCGATGAGCCTCTTGCTGTTCTTTTATTGGATTTTGAGAAAGCCTATGATCCAGTTGATTGGGCTTTTCTCAAGGACACCATGTTATGTATGGGCTTTCCTGCCCGTTGGATCAAGGATGTTGCTTCCCTCTACCGGTCTGCCCATAGTCAGGTTTTGGTTGCCGAAGGATCGGGGGAGAGGTTCAGTATTTTGCGGTCAGTTAGTTAGGGTTTCCCCTTGGCTCCCACTTTGTTTCTTTTCTTTGTTGAGGTCATGAGTGCTTTCTTAACTGCACAAGACACTGGCCTTCAGGGTATTGTGTTGAATAAGTGATGGAATATAGGCTGAATAAAGAGTATTCAGTCTATGTGTTGTGTATGTGTATACCAGCAACATATGTTGTAAAACCTCTTTTTCGGAAGTGGACAGCTGCAAACACTTCTCCATGTGATGCATATGTCTGAATCAACCTTGATACCGCAAGAAGATAGTGTAGAACAGAAAATCAGCCTCTTACCAACAGCAAATCACACATGAATGTGTGTAGAATAGGTGTAGGAGTGATAATAGGCAGCACCACAGCAGTCCTCAGCCACAAAATAGCACTAACAGCAGCACCGCACTACATGTGTGTATAGGAGAGTTGTTGAAGAAAGTGCGAAGGATATGTATATATAGGCATAGATCATGTGATGAGTTTTGGCATAAAAACTTCACAAAAAACATCTTGTAAGTGCTTTTTCGCGTCATCGATGGTGATATGGCAAAAGTTGATGACATGCCAGCCTTAAAAGTAGCCGCCTATAATTTGCACCCTTGGATCTTTAGCTTTCATTACGTATAAACATGGCCATCCATTATTTTAAATTTTGTTGACTTTTTTAGGATGTTTCACCAAGATTAGGTTTTTACTTTTGAGGGCTTTATAGTGCTCAGATGAGCAAGTCTTGTATATTGTTAGAAAGCTCTCACATCCACATATGAATTCCACTTTGAGCCTAATAGATTATTGTTGCCAAAAATTTTTGCAAGCGAATGGAAAGAGCAAAATTGATAATTTTGTATAAGATGCCCAATAGAGTAAGAGGACACCAATTAGCAAGATACATGATTTGTCAACCCTCAATGAGAATCTCAAATCCTCTTTTAATACTAAAGGCATGTAAAAGTAAGATCATAATTCGTTCATTAAAGATGTGATTAGATTTTTAAGTTCTCAATATAGCACAAGAAACCTTGTTGTTAAACCATTAGGACTTCGCATTTGATTATTCTGAGTTTGTGTACAAATAGTATCTCTTCGCCATCAATGATTTCTCCAAGTTGTAGCGATTGTGACGAATGTTTAAAGACGAAAATAATTGAATGGCATTATTATTGCAATCAAAAGATGCATGTGACATGCTCATTAGATCCAAGTAATGTTCATAACACATTTTTAGTAAATCAAGAGTCAGATATTCAATTCTCATTCTCTGCTGATTCTAAAGAATGTGACCTTGGTTGTCTTTGCACACGGTTGAAGAAGTGTTTAGAAGAGCAACCAACATCAGTATGTGTTTTCAAGCGCATACACCTCTCCTTCCTTCATATAATGTTTATAAGTGAAGTTTTTGAAAAAAGTATAACTAAATTAATCATGAGAAAGATACATCAAAGTCTTGGAATATTTACAAGGTTTGCTAGAGCCCTCTAAAAGAATGATTGGACAATAAGCACAATTTTGGATTGTAGAGGCTCTCTAAGGACTTCAACTTCGAATTGAAGGCAATCTTTGAGAACAACAGGATGGATATAGTCTTCAAATAGAGGTTGGCTATCAAATATCAAAGTATTGCATGACTTCCAAATGAACCACAATATCTAGAAGCGAAGCTAAGAGGAAATCCACTTGATGGAAGAATTTGCATGTAAGTAAAGAGGGGTATCTTGAAATGTAGGACTGCATGGAGGTAGAACTAGATGTCTTACACCAAGGTCTAATTAGAGAGCGTTCCAAAATAAATGTCTTAGTGTTTCGCTTGTAGATCCAGAATGAGGACAACAGAATCACAACGTGGAATTGTGTTGTAGGAAAACAACTATTCTGAAGGCTCTAAGAACAATTTTCCATAGAAAACTTTTATAATGTAGTAGAAGTTTCATATCCCAAACATTCTGACATAATCTCATCCAGCAATCATTGGTTTTTTGCATCTCCCATCTGTAATTACAAGTGGAGGCAATGTTGATTGGCTAGCGGAGCACTTTGTAATAGGATGGGGTCGAAGTTATGTGCCAATCCTTTAGTCCTTCCACCTTCCAATCCAAATGACGATGTGCAGTACTAATTGGAGTGGTCAACGAAGGCAATCCACAATGTTGTAGCAACCTTTTAAGGCACAACCAAAAGTTTCTATAAGTAGTCCCTACCGTATAATGTCTTTTAAATATTGGAAGTTGATCCATGCCCCTGTATGATCAAAGCAGTATGAAATGGAAATTATGCCCTTAATGTGAAGGTATCTTGCGGTTGAACCCAGTTTGAGTGCTAGAGGGGCATTTCTCAATGGCATCCAAAAGGGGGATTCTAATCCCATAGAGTTGTGTATAAGTGTTGTCATCATTCTGTTTCAATCGAGGTATCATTTTTTTCCAGGATTCCAATAATAAGCTAGTTGTTTTGGAAGAGAGCTTGGGTGATGCTTGAAAAAATGATTTGGACTAGAGGTCAAGCTCCCTAGAGTCTTTGAAGTGAACTCATCCCTCTTGTATAATCCTTTTGAGAATGTGCACCCACCACATGTCTCCATGTATGAATTTGGAGATTAGCATACATCGATGTGCATGAGATTGGAGCAGAAAATCAAGGACACCTAAACCTCCATGCATGATAGGCTAGGTAGTTATCGCCCATGAATAAGGAAGAGTTAAACGATTGGCAGGCTTTTGCCGTAGGAAGCTTTCATTGCCAATGTAAGTGGTCTAAGAGACCCCGTTGACCAAAATAAAAGGATGAGAAAGTACATAATTTATAGTTGTGTTTGTGATTGTCTGAAGCTTTCAAAAGTGAGAGTGAAAATGGCCATTCTCGAGACTTTGACAAGAACTTTTTCCATTATCCATTCCAACTATTGTTGCAACATGATACTGACACCTAGTGGATATCGATGGTGTCTAAAAATGTTTGTTTTGTGAACTCTCTAGCTTGTCCATGGAAGGGAATCAAAATTTTGCGTTGCCAAGTGTTATAATCAAGAAATGATAGGCAGGAGAAGGTTGAACCACACCCTAGGATGGAGGATTAGGAACTAATCCTCAACCATGGCTTTTGGGGCAAGTGTTTAGCCCATCATACTCTTAGCTGGTAGGTCTTGAGATGCATGTTCATTAGAAGCAAAGTGTTTGCCTCATGGATGAGTAAAGGAACTAGGCCAATCATTCTATTGCCAAACCCCATACAACTCATTACAATAGTAATGAAATCCCACTGCCCTCTATCAAATGTCTTAGAAAAGTTGACCTACATTAGGATATAATTAATTGTCTTGTGTCTTGCGTAATCTGAAGCCAACATAACAACTATAATATTCTTGTATATGAATCTTCCATGAAGGAATCCATATTGTGCTTGATGTATTAAAGTAACTAGTGGTGTTTTGAGGAAGACACCTAGAGTTTTTGCGAAAATTTTCTAGGGAATAACAAGCAAGGTGATTGGTCTCCACTGGGAGAAGTATTCCAGATTTTGTTCCTTGGGTAAAAGAACTATTGCTTCATTAATGCACATTGGCATGTGACCTTCAAACCACATCTCATTAATGGCAAAAGTGATCAGCCTTTAAGACTATCCCAACAAAAAGTATAAAGTCTTTCGAAAGGCCATCAAGTCTCGTAAATTTTGACCTCCTAAGTTTTGTGGGGCATGTAAAATCTTTGTATTGTCAAATGGTCCCTAGAGATCCTCAAAAGTCATTGAGGATGGCTTAACTAAAAAGAGCACAAAATCAATAACATTCCTTGAATCGTGAGTCATGGAAGGCTCAGATCCCAAAATATTTACAAAATGATCATAAACCATTTGTAGAAGTCATGGCACGTACAAGATCCATCCCTCTTGGGAAGTTGAAACTGAACGTGATTGTCTGAATTTTTAAGTACCTTTTGGAAGAAAGTTTTGCGGGAACATCCAAGGTCAACGTAAGTGTGTCTTCAAGAAACCCTTGCTTTCCTTTGAAGTTGTGTAGGTAGAAACTTCGTTAGGCACCACAATAGGTCACATGCTCTTCAAGAGTGAGATGCCTTTCTTCTATGAATTTTCAAAGGAAGGGGATAGATTCTCTTGCTAAGTGATCTTTTTGCTTTTGAAGAGAAGCAAAGAACTACCCACCACTCCCTAATAATATCCTGCATGTCTTATGAAATTTTGCAATCTCATAGTTGTGGAAAATGGCATGGTGCAGGTATCATATAATAGTAATACTTTATAGACTTGTTCTTGGAAAAAGGACATTCCAATGATTGCATTATTAACCATGAGAGGCGTTTGTGTCGATGAGAGCAATGGCAATAGACAAGGACATCCTTCTAGATGAAATAGTATCGGGGCAACCCTAAGGATCATCTGGAATGTGAATGTCCCATGGATGCATTTCAATAAGTGACCACTGAAGTAAATAATGTCCAACCAAGCCCATGCTCTCAAGTGCGAGGAGTGGAATGTAAGAACAAAATCAATGGCATACTTTGTTCTTCAAAGATCCATAAAACTGCCCAGACTGCAGTAAGCATACGAGGAGCAGCCATGGAGGAACCCATGGGTGGTTTCACCATGTTAAAGTCACCCAATACCAAATATTATCATTAGGGAAATCTTGTAGTGAAGTAAACATTTAGTGCCAAAGTTGAACCTGCTTTGTATAGTGGTCGGAAGCATATATTCAACGGAGGATGTGAGCCATACCTTCAAATTAAAAAGAAATAACTAGCAATCTACCTAAAGGATGATTGTACAAGTTGCAAGGCTCAAGAAAAGTTTGTACCAATGCACATGGAGTCGTAGCCTACTTGGAGGGATTAATTTGCAAAGTTATACACTTGCAATCTTCTCAAGGATTTACTCTTTGGAAGAAACTGGTAGTCAAGTTCATAGAAGGTCAATATTTAGCTAAACAATCTTCTATGTATGCAGCTTGTGATAATCCGGATCGTGTAAATGATATGGGAGAGTTAGAGATTGAGAAGTGGGCCGATGCAGAGGAGTTAGTCACCACTCTTTGTGGCAACTCCATTTTGAATAGGATACTCTATGCGGATAGAGGACCAATTGACTCTGCACTCAAGGAAGTCTATGTTGTAATAAGAACAGACTTAGCTTTATGGACGATTGGATCTCCTAGTGAGGAAGGACCTAGCTTTGTCGTAGTGCAAGGAATAAAGGAGCTTGAGAACGAGTCTGTGGTGACTTACATAGACAGAAAGCAAAATGTGTATTGGAAAGTGTCACAAAAGGATAAAGTCAAACTTACATATCCAGAATAGCATGTCTTTTCCCAAGATGCAGGAACAAGAGAGTCAAGAGAAGTCAGAGACTAGTGGATACTCTCAAGATAAAACAAAGTGGACGGGGAGCAATCCCGCATTCCGATTGATGTAAGAAGAGCAAAATAAAAATGGTTTAGGAGAAGGAACCTAATCCTCAAATTAGACCTCAAAACGCATAGAGACCTCCGAATCCACAAGTCATGCAACAAAATGTTCATCCATTTCCACTTGTAAAACCTCGTGCGTAAGAAACTCAGAAGTAAGTGGTGTGGTCCACTGAATTCTGTGTGTTCTTGGACGCAACAAATATCTACATATTACATGTAAACCATGACCAAAGCACGGTAAAGTACACCAAAGCAAGTGCAGAATTCAGCATGCTTTTGGGGAGTAAGCAAACGTGTTTCTACAAATTGCTTCAAAGTAAAGAGGCATTCTTTGGCTTATGCATACTTTTTCATGTGAATTTCTGAAAATAAATGCCCACAATAATGCATTGCATCTGCAGTTGCAAAACAAATTTTTCCTAGCATATAATAGTAAAATATGGCATCTTTAAAATATCAAAGAGCAATTGCAACTCTTTCCTGGAAGAAAGGCATTCCAAGAATGGGATGATCGATCTTGAAGGGTGATGGACTTTAGTAAGGAGGCAACGCAAATATATCTCAATCCCATTACTGCAGCATAAGAGGAACATGATCTCGATTCTGAGCCATGAGGTTCTTTAATGATTGATATATCCCAATAAATATTGTGCAAAATATCACCATAGTAGTATCGACGACTTCAGCATGCCCAAATATGAAATGCGAATGTGATTGGAAAGTATATCCATGAGAGGAAGGATATTTCACGTTCCAGGGACGAAGGAAACCCACATTTTGAATACATGATTATCATGCGACATTTTCTGTAGAGAAAATTGCAGGCTATACTAGATTATCCTAAGCCATCACCCAATAACCCTAGATGATTATATATCACATGTGAGACGAAAGTATTGGGAACAACCAGCGCAAAAATTTAAATCCATATGTATTAACAAGAAGATGAGATACTTCCTTCCATAGGTATGTGCATATTAGAAGGAGACCAGAAGGTTCATAATAAAATATTGTCGGATGTTACATTCAGTGGAGTACATATACATCAAGAGGAAGATGAAGTAAGTGATCCAGCATATGCAATCCAAAAGTCAATGGTATACTACAGAGAATTCTTTTTAAAATGCAGCTTATGCGCCTAAATGCATTGAGGTATTCTTTAATGCCTCATTCGTAAAGGCAAACAACAAACTGTGGTTATAAGTTGAAGGCGTGGAAGCCATATTAACAGTATTGAACAACAAATATCAGGTACTCAAGACAATTGAAGCTTAAGAGAAGGGAACAGCAGGCATATAAACCTAATCAGTAGCTTTATGTGAAAACAGGTCAACATGCACAGAGAACATGCTTAAGGAAACACAAGAAAACAGAGACAAAACATAACAAAATATAACGGAAAACAGAACAAAGAAGGGAAATACAGTCGGAAGGGAAGGTAAGATGATTGAGAACAAAACAAGACGGAATATACAGATGGAGCTCCACTATGAAGGAAGATGACAAACTGCACTAACACTGGATTCAATGCCGGAGTAGTGGAGTAGAGAAAACCCTAGTTATGACTCAAATTTGTTGGAGAGCTGACAAGGTTATGACGAGCCTGAGTGTAGAGCAGACGAGAGCACTATTTGGATATGGGTAGGCTTGTAGACATTGGTGTTGGGCAAGCAGGATCCCGATCTGCAAGCACAGGGGCTCTCCTGCAGGATTTGGCCACACTACATCTCATACATACATACATACATACATACATGCATGCATGCATGCATACGTACGTACATACATACATACATACATACATACATACATACATACATACATACATACATATGTGCGTACATATGTACTTAAATACATATATACATACATGCATACATACATACATTGAAAGGGAGGGCTTGGTGTAAGTCTTCCTGTGTTCAAAGGTGTTTCTAGACTGCTAAATGTACCAAAGCATCCAGAATCTGAGTTGATCCACAATCTATATCATGCCATCATCATGATGTTTTGTAAGTGTCAAATATGATGGTGCACATGCCAATTGAGAAAAACCAGTGAAATATCTTGCAACCAGCCTTTTAGTGTATCGATAATTCCAAAATAGTGTGTTGTGGGCTATGTTTCTGGAGAAAGATACAGGTTTAATGCAGCCCAAAACAGTTTTTCAAAGAAAAGCTCTTTTATGTAATGGCATGCAGTTCATCCAAATGGCTTTGACTGGAGTATACCACCATTTTCTGGTTGTATGCAGTCCCCATAACTTATTGCAGAAAATGCTATGCTTGATGTCAGGGAGGATACTTCTGTATAATAATTAATTCAGTTTCTGATTCCTTCTAGGATCTGGCCTTGCATGACGATCTATAGGTTCAAGGTCGAATTTCATTCTACATAAGCCAAATACAAAGTAAGAGTGGAGCAAAGCAGTTACCCCTTTCTATGAATAATCAGCATGTATGCCAAGTTGATAAGCTTCAGTTTGAAACATTAAGGTCCAGAAGGAAAATTCAACTCCCACTGAATCCCACATCATTGTTTGCCTAGCGTTCTAGTGCTTTTTCCACGAGGATGAGAATGCTTACAGTTTTAGATTTTACTTTCAGAGGGGGATGTCAGAATAGCGTGGTCAAGGGTCAATCTCACAAGAGCCTTTAAAATTGATGTCTCCCTGGTCTATGAAGTTCTGCAAGATCTAGGAGGATACACTGCCTGGCATACACACCAGTAATAAGTTGAGAACATGAAAAAGATTTAAGTTTCCCGTTGGTTTTTTGGTGGGTGATCAAGTTGAGAACATGAAAAAGATTTAATCCTCATCAATCAAAAGCAAGTTAATGCATTATCTAAGGCATCATAATGCTTATTCTGACATGAAATGATCATTCAGTAGGCTTCCATTTACTTGCTTTTCGGAGCACACTATTCAAGACCCCAATGTATGAAGGTGTTGCCATTTCATATCTTGTGACCTTACCAAGATAATTGGACATTTCTGAGGTGAGATTTCAGAAAATTTACATTTAGCCATGAAGCAGTTACAAATGTTTGCAAGATTTTGAGTCGAACTCTCACATCTTCATCCGTTCCTTGAAGAAAGAGTAAAGTAACATCTGCAAATCCTGCTCCTATGATTCTGTGTAGACATTCGGCCAACCTGTTGACCTTCATGGAAGAGTCAGGCAAGGAACCCCATTCAGTTCTCTTTTTCTGGCCGTTGCCTCCCACCCCTTTTATTGCCCACTCGATGCAGAAATCAGTGACACTACATACATACATGAACACGTCTTTGTTATCATACTATTTGACTACTAAATGTGCCAAACAATACACAGATCTTACATGTCTACGAATCCAAACACATGGGAGCCTATTCTAGCGATTCTGATGTCAATAAAAAATTGTCTGATCTTTTATAATACCCGTTATGGACCTCATGCTTCTTTTTTTTTGGGGGGGGGGGGGGGGGGGGGGGTTGTGTGTGTGTAATAATCGTCATACTATGTGCTATCCGCAAACCTCTTTATTTCTTGTTTTGGTTTCGTTCTTCGGTCGCTGGTTAAGATGCTTCTCTCTGGATTATTGGCAGCTCCCGATTCCTGCTCAATTTCAAGCTGCATCATTACCTGGTGAGCTCATCGGACGGTTAACTTCGAGGGTTATTGCAAGAGCTATACGTGGTTCTGTGGGTAGTGCAGCAGTGAATCTTGGAGTACTGCCTGATCAAACATCGTATTAAGGAATCGGCAACAATAAGTACGAGTTGTTTACAAAGTCTCCATGTCTTGTCATTCGTTGTTCTTGTTGAAGGTTTAAGTGTATTTCATATTAATGTTTCGTGGGGTAGTATTTATAGAGATTTCAGTTTTCCAGAAGGTATCGGTTTGCTGTAAGGTTGCTTAAAAACAAAAGACAAAGAAAAATGTACTTTTTTTTTTCAACGAAATTTCTGTTTTTGTTTTCCCCTTCGAAAATGTAGAGCTATTGGATATCCAAAATATGACCGATGTTTTCGTCCGATCTGAAAAAACCTTGTACGATAAGGAACTCTCCCTGTATATGATGATTGGTTTTCTTTTATGTTCAGTCAATGTTTTTGTATCCTGTTCTGCTCTTAATTGTCACTAATCAGAACGATTAGCTTCACCAATGATTCTTGATGCGATTTCTTATGAGCAAACTTCATCTATCTGGTGGGAATATGAAATGTCTGTGTAAGAAGTGAGCTTAAAACTTTTAGAAGTCACATCTCTTTTCACAGACCAAACGCTAATATGTCCTTTCAGAGAAACTGGCCTTCATTTTAAAATCTGGTTTATTTCAGACATTTATTTCGTGTCTCTCTTTTGCTTTATTGTTGTTCGTACAAAAATATAGCTTGTTCATGTTCATTGCACGCAGTGGAAGGTGATGCAATCCTATGACGTTGAAGTCAGCAGGCTAATTTTATGTATCCGTAATAGCACGTTAGAATGTAGAAAGTAGTATTTCAGCATGTTGAAAGCGTGTTATCTTTGCAGTTGTTATCACACTCATTTATTCTTGAAGTGCGCAAGGTTCTTATACTTTCAGGATAATGGAAGATCAAGATGCATTTTTTTACCAAAAAAGAATTTATCTTTCTCAACGTATTTATAACATGCACTAGTCATCGGTGATACAAATTTTGTTGTAAAGTATCCTAAATCATGGGAATAGTCAAGTCGGTTACGATATATCTGTAAACATGCAGTGAAAAGAAGTCTTATAATAAATGGATGAATTCAAAATAGGGTGAGAGGGTCGATGTGTGTGTGATGATGTGGTAGAGTAAGCAATAGATGAACAAAGATAAGAGGATTATGGAGTTGTAGGAAAATACACTAGTTCTTATCATTTGGGTAATCATACAAACTTTTTGATTCTATGCATACTTATTTTTTTTTTTGGGGGGGGGGTCTACTCAATGAATTCGTGATCGGTCCATTGTCTGAAACATAATGCAGCAAGAGTTTATTTCACTTGGTGCAATGAATCATAGTAGGTTTTTGAGTCTATATGGTAGTTATTAGTGCTCACATACTATAAGCATAACTGGATCTATTTAATTGGAAAAAGAGCATTTCTACCATAAAGGAGACCTAAACTCAAAGTGCCTTTGAGATATCTATTATTGCTTGTCAATGCTTAGTGTCAGCCATGCATAAATCGACTTAATTAGGAAATTGCATATTGCATGTCCGGCCTTGTGTTACATGCATATATCAAACATCCCACCGTTTGTTGATTAAGAGAAGTATGAAATGCATCACTTGCATCCTCAATTGAGAACCTAAATCATGTTTCCACTAGTGTTGAGATAGGCTTGTAACCCTCAAAATCAAAATGTTGAAGTAGATTTTCGATTTACTTTCATTGTTGCACAACAATTCCTCCCTCAACACATAAAAACTCAATGCAAATATATTACTCCAAAAGAGCAAGATATGTGACATCAAAAATATGTTGTGAATCAGCCATAAGCATGCTAATTCTCATTGTATGATTGAGCGAAGAAAATATCATCAACGTAAAGAACAAGCATTATAAAGTCAGTCCCATCTTTGCATCTAAAAAGTGTGGTTTCAATTAAACTACATGTAAAAACTGTTAAAAATAAAGAAGTAAGCTCATATATATTTTTGCAAAAAGGATTTTCTTCAAGTAGAAGGAAAATACAAAAATGAAAAATGGAAGCATTTACTTCGACAAGTAGTGGAGGCCAAAAGAGAATCAATCAAAACAAAATCAAATCCAAAAATTGAACTGTAAGAGGAGTGGCTGTCCAAAGTAGTGGAAGGGTTATGGAGAAGAGCTCTCAAACTGATCATGAGAGTTTTTTGTCACTTGGCTATAAAAGAGGCAAGGGAGGGCACCCAAGAATGGAGGAAGAAGGCGTGGAAGTCCCCTTGTAGCTAGTTCATTCGGTTTGAGTCATTTCTTTTTGTTCACTCTCATAGAGTATGTTCAGCTACATACCAATTTCTGGGTAGTCTACTTGTGAGAGTCATATCTCTCAATACATGTATCCAATTTTAGAGTTTAAATATTTGTTGGAAAGCTTATCTCGAGTACTTGCTCTATCTACAACAATTTTGTCAAATTCTTTATGCTTTGTGAGTTATTTAGGTTTTAGTGAAGTCCAGTTTTCAGCCTAACTGAGTGGACAGGTAGCCTGTTTTGAGGCAAAGAGTTGCCAACCCAAATCTAGTCCAAATTGAGTGTTTGATAGCTCATTTGAAAGCTGTAGGTGTCTAGTTTGAGTGACCAAAGTTTCAAGTTCATTGCATTTTTCAATTGGTACCAGTTTTCATTTGAAGGTTGAGTTGTTGGCAAAAGTCTTGATCCTGAGAAGGTCTTCTACACTTTTCGTTGCGAATAGGAGCGGAATTCTCCAACAATTGGTATCGGAGCATTGGAGTTTCAAGAGGCAAAGCATTGGAACTGAAGTGAAGCAAAGGAGAAGCTATAAATCAAGGGGGAGCTTCGTAAAGTCAAGGAAGAGCGCCACAACATACTTGAGGTAAAGTTCAATCTTAGAAGTTTTCAATGGTTGATTTAGGTCAACAAGTTAAGAAGTTAGACAAAGACAGTTTTCAGTCTTGGAGGTTTAGAATGATAAATTACCTTAAAGGTAAAGGTTTATGGAGTCTAGTTACTAGAGGTGATCTAGAATCGATGGACCTTGAAGATCCAAACATTACTCCGGCACAAAGGAGATAATTTGCTGATTGGGAAGAGAGGAATCAAAGGGTGATGTTCCTCATTTCACAAGTTATTTCTAACACTATGATTGGTCATGTGCAAAGCTTAGAAACGACCAAGGAGGTTTGGGAAGCATTGGAGAAGGTGTATGCTACCTCAACAAGGTCTCGGAGGATGCAACTCAAGAACGAGGTCAACAACATGTAGAAAAGCTCAAACCAAGCATTAGTGAGTCTAGTTACTAGAGGTGATCTAGAATCGATGGACCTTGAAGATCCAAACATTACTCCGGCACAAAGGAGACAATTTGCTGATTGGGAAGAGAGGAATCAAAGGGTGATGTTCCTCATTTCACAAGTTATTTCTAACACCATGATTGGTCATGTGCAAAGCTTAGAAACGACCAAGGAGGTTTGGGAAGCATTGGAGAAGGTGTATGCTACCTCAACAAGGTCTCGGAGGATGCAACTCAAGAACGAGGTCAACAACATGTAGAAAAGCTCAAACCAAGCATTAGTGAGTCTAGTTACTAGAGGTGATCTAGAATCGATGGACCTTGAAGATCCAAACATTACTCCGGCACAAAGGAGACAATTTGCTGATTGGGAAGAGAGGAATCAAAGGGTGATGTTCCTCATTTCACAAGTTATTTCTAACACTATGATTGGTCATGTGCAAAGCTTAGAAACGACCAAGGAGGTTTGGGAAGCATTGGAGAAGGTGTATGCTACCTCAACAAGGTCTCGGAGGATGCAACTCAAGAACGAGGTCAACAACATGTAGAAAAGCTCAAACCAAAGCATTAGTGAGTATATATTGAGGATTAAGGAGCTTCGAGATCAGCTAGCATCAGTTGGATGCAAGATAGAAGAGGAAGACATCGTCCAAACAGCCCTCAATGGCTTGAGGAATGAAGAAAAGTGGAAGACCCTCATCACAAACATTCTTTATAGAGACCCTCTACCAACATTTGACGAGATTATACCAAATCTTGTGGCTGAAGAGGTTGCTCAAGAAGGAGAAGGCAACAAAGGTAAGGACAGCCATAGTCAAATGTTATATGCAGGACGAGGTAGAGGAAGGAACTCAAGAGGAGGCTCAAGAGGAAGGGGAAGAGGAAGAAGCTACAACAACACAAATTCCAACCAACACAACCTGGAGGACAACAAGGACAACTCAAAATAACAACACACATGGAAGAGGTCGAAGAAGAAATAGAAGAAGAGGTCAAGGTTTTTACAATCCTCATAAAGGTATAACATGTTATCATCGTAGTAAACTATGACATTATGCAAATGATTGTTGGCAAAAGAATGGAAGGCTGAATGGAGGCAACCAAAGGAGCCAAAATAACTTTTTGAGTACATCAAGTGAAGGAGACAAACAAACCATGATTGCCATGAAGCATGACGACAACAACTCGAGAAGTGATGATAAAAAATGGTTCATAGATTCAGATTACAGCAAACATATAACATGCCAAAGAGATTTATTCACAACACCACAAGCTCCAAGTGGAAAAAGATGTGTGGAGACCGGCGATGAAACTCAACACGCAATCGAGCATGTTGGAGATATCAAGCTTAGAGATAAGAAGGTATTGGTTGATGTTCTTCATATTCCTTCTATTGCGAAGAATTTGATTTTAGTAGGACAAATGGTAGAGAAAGGATATCATGTTATCTTCAATGAAAAAGGCTGCTTTATAAAGAATCCAAAAGAAGGATTCAAGGTCATTGCTCAGGGAAGGAAAGAAGGTAGGATGTTCACTTTGGACATTCAACAACCACATGGAAAGGTGATTTATATTCAGTTTGGAAACAAGAGGATTGCTGAAATCGATTTGTGGCACAAAAGGTTTGGACATATCAACATTCCTAAGCTCAAGGATATGAGCAACCATGAAGTGGTAAGAGGTCTTTCAAGGTTCAATAATGTTGGACTACATGAGTTTTGTGAAGCATGCCAACTAGGACCATTCCAGAAGAGCAACTATGTGGCAAGGAATGTCCTCGACTTGATACACACGGATGTATGGGGACCATCACAACAACCATCGATGGCTGGTAATAGATATTTTGTCACTTTTATTGATGATCATTCAAGAAAAGTATGGATGTTTTGCATAAAACAAAAATTAGATGTGTTCTCCATGTTCAATAGATTTAAAGCACAGGTAGAAAAGGAAACAGGATGCTATATAAAGACCTTGAGCTCCGATGGAGGAGGAGAATATTTCTCCCAAGAATTTTCAGATTTTCTTTATGAAAATGGCATCAAGCGACAATTTACATGTAGGTACACACCTCAACAAAATGGAATAGCTAAAAGGGAAAATAGAGATATCACAAAAGTTGCAAGATGCATGCTCAATGAGATGAAGGTGCCACTAAACTATTTGGCTGAAGCAACTAGTACAACCATTTATTTGATGAACAAGTGCACAACGGCTGGAGTGCATAATCTAACTCTCGAGGAGGTTTATTTTGGTAAGAAACTTGACCTTATACATCTCAAAGTTTTTGGATGTGTGTGTTATGTTCACATCCCTCAAGAACTAAGGACAAAGATGGAGGCAAAGTCAAAAAAATGTAGTTTCATTGGATATTCATCGGAGCAAAAGGGATACAGGTGCTACAATCCAGTGACAAAGGAGCTATGAGTCTCACGAGATGTGGCATTTGATGAGCTAAGACCATGGTTTGGAGACAAAGGGAAAGAGAAGATTCTTGAAGAAGATTGTGAAGATGATGGAGGTGTTGTCCAAGAACAATTTCAGCAAACAAGCACTCAAATGTCAGGTCCAGAAGCTTCTACATCACTTGGAGAAAGCTCAACATGGAAGGGGAGACTAAGGAGTCATTCCTCATCACCAACATCAGGTTATGAAAGATTTGAAGCTGAAAGTGCTTCCCAAAATAGTGATTCAAATGCAAGTGAAGAAGAGTATGAAGAGGTGATTACACCAAAGGTAAAGTTGAACCGGTTGAAGAAGCAATATTCAAAAGGAAATGAAAGGAGGTCTTCAAGAGCAAGGTATTCAATTCAAAGGCTGAGCTATGATAGTTTTATTGCAAAGCATTTTGCATATATGACACAGGTGGTCAAAGACAAAGAACCGGATGCATATGAAGAAGCATGTAGACAAAAAGAATGGCAAGAAGCTATGCAAGAAGAGATAAAAGCTCTCAAGGGCAATCACACATGGGAGCTAGTTCCAAAGGCTGAAGGTATGAAGATTGTTCCAAATAAATGGGTGTTTAAAATAAAGAGAAATGCTTATGGTTCTCTAGCTAGGCATAAAGCTAGACTAGTAGCAAAAGGATTCAAGAAAACTCACGGCATCGATTTCAGCCCGGTTGCAAAGATGGGAACAATTAGAACCTTGATTGCAATGAGTGCAACAAGGAGATGGACATTGTACCAACTTGACGTAAAAAATGCTTTTCTCAATGGTGAACTTCAAGCAATGGTTGAGTGGATTTGAAGACAAAAAGCATCCAAATTTTGTTTGTAGATTGAAGAAAGCTTTGTATGGGCTGAAGCAAGCACCACGTGCTTGGAATCAAAGATTCGTCGAGGTATAGTCCAAGTAGTGCAGATCCCTCTCTCTACATGAAAAAAGAAGAAGGCAAGCAGGTATATATTTGCATATATGTTGATGATCTCATCATAACATGAAGCAATGTTACAGGAATATAAGAGATAAAAAGAAAAATGGATAAGGAGTTTAAAATTTCAGTTCTTGGTGAGCTGAAACACTTTGTAGGCATTGAGATAATCTATGGGAAAGATGGCAAACCACTCACTCAACCTATGGAAACAAATGTGAAGCTATGCTCAAATGATGGAGAGAAGTTACATGATGTAACTACATACAGGAGTATTATAGGTTCATTGATCTATGCTACGATCACAAGACCAGATTTGTGTTATATTGTTGGAGTTCTTTCTTAATTTATGCAAGCTCCAACAAGTGAATATTTAAATTCAGCCAAACGTGTGCTAAGATATGTGAATCACACAGTTAATCATGCCTTGTTTTATAGATATGATGAAGATTTGCAAGTAAAGGGCTTCATTGATGCTAATTGGGCTGTGTTGCAGAGCCAAAGAGCGCACAAAGCAGAGAAAAAGACGGGCCCCAAAATTTTTCCGATTTGGACCAGATATTTTTGTAACATATTCATTTTTGTAATATATTTCCCTTGTAAAGGCACTAGAGGAGTCCTCTAGATGCATTCCTATAGAAGAATAGAAGCTTATCCATGTAAAATAGTAGGAAATTAGCTCTTAGGGAATAAAGTGCCGGTCACTTATGTGAAAGGACCATTTTTAGGGCACTAGTATATAAGTCAAATGTGACTCTTTGTAAAGGACTTTTTGCCATTGTGAGAATAGAGAGCACAGAATTTCGAATTTGTGTCTTCTTCCCTCTTCATCTTCTTCTTCGTGAGCTTGTATGCATGTGTATTGCTTGGAAAGAGTGCTTGTGAGTGTGAGTTATCCTTGAGAGTGTTTCTTTGCTGTAGGAGAGGTGTGTGCTAGGTGTAGGAAGTGCTGAAGTGTAGGAAAGTATTCCCGCGACTCAGTATTTCTGTCATAACTTGAAGTAGGAGTGTCGGAATTGCGTGAAACCACTGCCATTGGATGCGTCTTCTCGAGAGCTTCGAAACGCATATGCTATTTGCTATGTTTGGAGTTCGGAGCTAGGAGAAAAGTCCAAAATACTGACGGCTGCTGCACCAAGTATCGTTTCGTCTTGACCTACAGTTGAAGCTTGTTAGGATAAGTGATTTCTTCATTTTCACCTTTGAGTAATACTTTTGCATTGACCATTACGCATTTGCATGTCTTCATACACTCGGCTAGGTTAGTATACTCTTCGGATTGATAAATTAAAAGCGTGTATCCCCACTATATGCACTTGTGAGGGGATTGAGGTATAGTCTCTTTCTCCGCAAGTCCCTAAGTTGAAGCTTAGGTCAACACACTTTTTGGCGCCGTTGCCGGGGAGTGACGAATCAAACCGAGGCATTCGCGTGATGGTAAGTAGCTTTTTGCTTTGAAGAACTTGGAGGAGCGGAAATCTTCTCTTCTTTGGTAAGTCAATTTCAACCGCACTTGCTACTTCTCATTCTTGGAGTGTGTGTAGTAAGTTGATAGATTAGGGGAGTGAGTAGAAGAACTAGAATAGGAGTGAGTGGAGAGTAGAGTAGGCTTTAGGTTTGTTCAAGAATTTTCATTTTTCAGTAAGCTAGGAATTCCCAAGTATAAAAGCCAAAAAATTTTTCATTTTCAAGTTACTTGTTGAACAAGTATCGTGGAGAGCTGTGTCGAGTATCGTGTGAGCCCAGCGATCGTTTCGAGGAAGAGCAAGCAAAAAAGGAGAGTTCAGTGCAAGAGAGTTGGACCAAGAGATCATGGGAGCTTCCAAGGTAAACTAAACCACCTCCTTGCTCAAAAATTTCAGCATTTCAACCTAGGAGAAGGAAAAAAACGACCTGCGCTGAGTGTCGTTTGGGCTTTCAGGGGGTTAAAAGTAGCTTGTTGATTGATACAGTGGGTAGGGGTAAGAGAGAGAACCTAGGAGAGAAAGGGGGAAACATCCAAACCTCAAAAAACAACACAAAAATTTGAAAAAGGGTCAAGTATCGCCTTGCTCCTGCGGTCGAGTATCGTTTTACTCCTGCGGTTGAGTATCGCGATATTTCCCAGCGGTCGTCAATCGTTTTGAGAGATATCGTAGATCGTTTCAGATAGAGATCGTCTCGCTAGAGATCGTTTCAGACAGCGGTCGTAGATCGTTTCGCTAGAGATCGTTTTGATCAACGGTCGTCGGTCGTGTATCGTTTGTCAAGTATCGTGATCCAGAGATCGCGACACTTGTCAAAGGTCGGTATCGTTTCAGTTAGGTATCGTCGATCGTTTCTAGTAAAGGTCGTCGATCGTGTATCGCTTTCTGCCAGAGATCGTCGGTCGTCTCGTTAGAGATCGTTTCAGGCAGCGGTCGTAGATCGTTTCAAGATAGAGATCGTTTTGATTGAGTATCGTTTGGATCCAAGTGTCGAATTCCAGCGATCGTTTTGATCAAGTATCGTTGGTCAGCGGTCGTTTTGGGTCAGAGGTCGTAGATCGTTTTGTTGAGAGGTCGTGTATCGTTTCCAGTCAGAGATCGTTTGGGGAAAGGTCGTTAGCCAGCGATCGTTTCTTCCAAGTATCGTCTGTCAGCGATCGTTTCACCGAAGTATCGTCTATCAGCGATCGTTTTTCAGAGGTTGTGAGAGTCAAGTATCGTGACTGGGGTTTCTCTTTCAGTCACATTCCAGCCCAAGTCTCCCTAGACTTCTGAGCCATAACTTAGAACTCTAGAGACTAAAGGTGAACAAGATTTGATTAGAGCTCTTAAGTGAATGAACTTGAGATCGGGAAGAACCCTAGGAAGCCGAAGAAGTGTAATTTCTTCCGTAGGGAGTGTTGCCGAACCAAGTAACCGATCACACTATTCTGAGACCTCCAGTGAGTCAGAAGGAGAAATCCCCATGGCTTCCGAGGATATGCAAAACACTGTGCCCATGATTGGCCAGATGTCCATCATTGAGGGCGAATACAGAACTTCCTTAGAATATGTGAGCACTAACCACTTTGAGATCCCTATCTATTTAGATGGTCTAAACAGATCAGTGGCCAGACTGAGGAAGGCTTCAGAAGCCTACATAGTGCCAAGACCAGCAGTCAAATACATAGGAGGACTGTACATGGATAAACAAGACATTCAATACATGGTCACTGGACACCCGGAAATCATTAATGAGCGTGGTGAGGAAAATGACACTTCAAGTTTAAATAGACATGGAACTGAGGAACAAGTAACAACTCCTAGAGGTAGATCGACAATTACTAAACTTTGGAGAGGAGACTTAGTCCCCCAGGATGACACTCTAATAGATGTGTATTTGATCAACGGGATGGAGCACCTGCTCAGAGCCCATTCCTCTATTTGGGAAGCTGCTCCTAATCCAGTTACCATCTATGAGTTACAAGATCCTGAATTCCCCACCATCATCACATATTTGGACAAAGATCACAGAAGATATTGGCCAGTCACTGAATTAGAGAGAGCTGAGCTGAAATATCAGAACATTCCAGTGTTCCCCCCAAGGGACCAAGCAACCACTTCACGGAACCCACATGGAACTTCTCAATATGACTCAAGTCAACATTCGGGACAAACACAACAAACTCAACAAACCCAGATCCCCATCAGACCTCATGTGCAATTTGCAATACCTGCCACTAATCCTAATTACCGGCCACAACCAGCTATGGACCCAAGACAAGGAGTTCGTGCTCCAGTCAGACCACAGGTAGTACGAGGACCAGGCATACCTATAGGAAGACCAAATTACCCTGTAATGCCGAGGCAACCTGAAGTAGGAAGGAGATTAAGACCGATTCAAGTGGCCAAATGCATGAGAAATCATTATGATGGCTCGAGTGAACCCTATAATCATATAGCAGAATTTAAACAAGTAGTTAGAGCCGAGCAGGTAGATGACTTCATGATTCAATATGAGTCCTTTGGCCTCACCTTGTCAGACACAGCCCTGGCCTAGTTTCAGCCATTGGATCCAAATACCTTTCAGAACATGGATCAAGTATATCAAGAAATGATTGAAGAATTTACCAAGTCTGGAATCAAGAACAATTCTTCGTCATTAATCCACAGCTTCAAGCAAGCTCCAACTGAGTCAGTCAGATTGGCTGCCAGGAGATTCAAGCAGTATGTGGATAGATGCCCCGTAGAGGAGAGACCAACACAAAACAAGATGGTATCATTGTTCTTAGAAGGACTATTGAACGGAACCTTGAGGTCATTAGTGTACGTGAAGAGAGTTCAAACTCTGCAAGAGTGTATGAAGGAATGTATAGACCTAGAGGATAACCTTGCAGAAGACTTGAAAATACCCCAAGGAAGTGTGAAAAGTGAAGAGTTATCAAATAGCACATCGAACCCTAAAAACAACATTGAGGAAATTGCTGACTTGCTAGCAAAAAAACTGAATATGCAAGGACAGAGGAATTATCCCACCAATCCTATGAGAACGCCTATGCTTAGAAGATGTATGCAGTGCGGAGGGGATCATCCTTCTCACTTGTGTACTAGGGGAGTAGTCCCACCACCTGCTTATGCTCCCCATAGACCCTCTGTTCCCGGGCCACTACAGTATTGCAGTATAGAGCAGAGGTACTCAAATCATAACACTGAGAACTGCCCTTACAATAGGCAAACCAGACCCACCCAGCCTTATGTGAGACCATATGGATATCCGCAGAACCAGCAAGGAGGAGAAGCCTTCAGATATCCATCATATCAGCCGCAGGCACCCATGCCACGACCATACGCATACCAGGGATATACACAGCCTCAACCAGTGCTAGGACAACAACCGCCCCACCCTCAGAACGTTGTCCCAGTTAAGATAGCACAACCAGAGGAAAACTTAGAAAGGGCCATAGTGTCGGCAACGCCTTTGACTAGCAGTGAACCATATGACTCATTTTACGAACCTAGTCAAGGAGCATACCCAGGTTATGAGAGCCCAACAATGGAATATGGGCAACAATATGACCCATATGCTTATGGCATGGAGACGCCGGAGAGTTCATATAACTACGAGCAAGATTATGTACCATTATTGTACACAGCTCCTAGAGCAACCATGCCACCTCGACCAATGAATAGACCACCTGTACCTAGAGGACCATGCTACCGATGTGGAGGTGACCACTATATTAGAGAATGTACATTACCGAACCCACCACCACCACAACGAATTTGGGAAGGATACTGTAGCGATTGTGGAAAGGAACACCTTTTCAGAGATTGTCCTAAGAACCCAAACAAAGTCACATCTAATGTACAGATTAACGTGATAGAGGTAATTGAATCGTCAGGGAGTGATAAAGAGTACACTATACCTTTAAAAGCCATAACAAGAGCAAAGGCTAGAGAAAACCCTGGTAAAACCGAAGAAAATAATCAAAGTAACGAAGAGAGAAATACACCCATCCCTCACAAAGTAGAAGACTCAGAAGAACCAGAAAAAAGTATCATCAGTAAACGATCCCAAAAATGGAAGCAAAGGAGAGACAGGCTAAAAGAAAAAAAGTTAGTGCAAAAGAAGGAAAAGGAAAAGAGTGAACAGAAATCAACAGAGGAATCACAAGTGGAAGAAGACAATAAAAAGGAGAATAAAAAGGAGGAGGTAGAATCGGTATTAGCAGACCCAATGCCTGAAGATTTAGCGATGTGGATTCAGGCATACAAAGAGAGAATTAAAGCCGGACCTACCATAGAACAACATGAGAGAGAATATCCGAGAGGTGACCTAGAGAAAGAAAGATTGGAAATCTGCAAAAAATTGATAGAAGTTGCCCAACAAACATTAGAAAAATCCACATCACCATTACCAAACAACCGAATTTGCGAAGAAAAATTCCAAGAGTGTCTAAATAATCAGGAAAAGCCTAACGTAAATAGACCTCTGGATAATGAAATTGGTGTTGAAAGAAAGGAAGGATCCATAGTCCCTGAAACAGAAGGAGACTGGACTAAGGATTTATGGGCGAGAGTTCAAGAGGACAAGTGGAAAAAAGTAGAAGGAATGGAACCGCCCTTTGAAGAACTGAAAGCAGAAAACGAAATGGAAGGTTCAATACCTGAACTTAATTCAGAAGGGATTTTTCCGATGGATGCAAGTGACAAAGAAGCCGAAGACGATGTAAAGGAACTACCTAATTACACCGGGGAATACGAGCACAACTCAGAATTGTATCGCATTCCATCAATGACAAGAAGAGAAACGAATCCATCAGTTCAAACATCGGAGATCATACAGCGCCTTAGAGAGGTGAAAATCCCATGCACCTTAACATTCGAAGAACTGTTAAAGGTGAAACCACATCTAAAAGAAAAATTGATCAATCAGTGGGAAGCCAAGGAAGAAAAAAAGGAGGTAGATGACGAAGTGAAAACAATGAGAATTCCAGTGGATAAAGTAGGAGATTTTAGTGAAGGAGATGAAGGAAATACATGTCTACCAATCACTTACAAGGGTTACACAACCAAAGCCATATTAGATTCAGGAGCTGGTGTAGGCATTGCTACCAAAGAAATTTGGGAGAAATGGGGAAAACCAGCATTGAGACCAACACGTATGAAAATTCAGATGGCCGATGGACATACAGAAAGACCCTTAGGATTGTTGGAACGAGTAGTTTTCACTACGTGTGGAGTGGAATTCGAACACACTTTAGCAATTTGTCACTTTGAAAGGCCGAGCAACTATGAGATGATCTTGGGAAGGCCATTCATGAGACAGCTAAAGGTCGTACAAGACTGGGGAAAAGATGCAGTGTACCTACAACACGCAGGAGTCACCACTAGGATCAACCTACATACGTACACATATCAAGATGTCCCACCTCTGCAATGGAATCAAATCCATAAAGAGGAAGACGATCAATCGATTCATAGTGCAGGTTCTAGTGACCAATCCTGGATGAACGAGGACACTCATCTATGGATGTGCCAAGCTGCAAAAAAGGAAGAAGAGAGAAGAAAAAGTTGGCAGCAGAAACAAGGTATAGTGAGATCGGTACAAGATCCAGCTTATATGCCACAAGTATTTCCAGACGAAGAATTCAAACCTCATGGTTGGATGGAAATCTTAGCTACCCTCGATGTTTGTGTAAACGAAGAAGTGGTAACTATGAACGAATGTATTGACGAGGAGGGTTATGACATTAGCCTGTATATGGTAGTCCTTCAGGAGGCAGAAGAAGGAGAAGTATTTGAGCAAAACTGGAAGGAGGACTACGAGAGCATTGAAATGGAACAAGAACCCCTGGATCTAGGGATTAGTACCACCAACATGGACATCACTGCCAACGAACAACGTAAGGATCTCACACAAAAGGAAGAATTAGAAGTTGAAAGGGAGTTGGAAGATGACGATAATAAGCTTCAAGACCAATTTGAGGTACCAGCTCATTTCAAAAAATACGAAGTAGAAGAGAGGAAGATTGCTATTCAAATGCCTAAAAGAGAGGCACAACCGGGAATAGCATATGATAATAAAGAGCAAACCAAAAAAATAGTGGTAACCATGGAAGGAGGAGAGGAACGATGTACTTTCATAGGACAGGATGTCTCAGAGGAAGAGGAGCAAGAGCTAATTCGACTCATAAGAGAATACCGGGATGTCTTTGCTTGGACCTATAAGGATTTAAAAGGAGTAGATCCATCTATATGTGCGCATAGAATCCCCATGACTTCCGAGGCCAAACCTTCCAAACAGAGACCTTATACTTATAATGATGTATATTCAGCCAAGATAAAAGAAGAAATAGATAAGTTGTTAGACGCTGGATTCATCTACGAAATTGAGCACACGGAATGGGTATCACCCTTGGTAGTTGTACCAAAGAAAAATGGGAAGTTAAGAGTGTGCATCAATTTGAAAAAAGTGAACTCCGCCACCATAAGGGATAGCTATCCCTTACCGATCACTGACCATCTCTTGGAAAGGGTAGCAGGGAAGGAAGTTTATAGTTTTTTGGATGGCTTTTCAGGGTACAATCAGGTAGCCATTACTCCTGAGGACCAACATAAGACTGCATTTGCAACTGAATGGGGAGTATATGCCTTTAGAGTCATGCCTTTTGGTTTAACGAATGCCCCAGCTACGTTCCAAAGACTGATGTGTCATGTGTTCAAGGAATTTTTGAGAAAGAGCATGGAGGTATACGTGGATGATCTGTGTACATATTCAGCTATACGATCAGAGCACATCCCTGAACTAGAAAAGATTTTTGCCAAATGTCGACAATATCGAGTATGCCTCAACCCCGAAAAATGTGTCTTCATGGTGCGACAAGGGAAAATCTTAGGACATATTGTTTCTAAGAATGGAATTTCCACGGATGAAGACAAAATCAAAGTCATTTTGGATTTACCGAGACCGAAAACTGCTAAAGAAGTTCAAGCATTTATGGGACATTGTGGTTATTATCGAAGATTCATACATATGTATGCCATAATTGCTAGACCTCTTTATGCATTGTTAACTCAATTCAATTGGACCGAAGAATGCGAAAAAGCTTTTAATGAGTTGAAGAATCGATTGAGTTCAGCACCCATTCTTCGAGTCCCTAACTGGAATAAACCGTTTCATATTCATGTTGATGCTTCCAAGTTTGCCATTGGTTGCATCTTAGCTCAACCAGCGGATACAGGTAAATTAGACCACCCGATAGCCTATGCCAGTAGACAGTTAAATCAAGCTGAACGCAATTATACCACTACGGAGAGAGAAGGCCTAGGAATGGTTTATGCCGTCAAGAAGTTTAGACATTACTTATTGGCAAACAAATTCAAATTCTTCATTGATCATCAAGCTCTATTGTACTTAGTCAACAAGCCTTGCAATACAGGACGTCTAGTACGATGGTTTTTATTGCTTATGGAATTTGATTTTGAAGTAATAGTCAAGAAAGGAAACACACACATAAGGGCAGATCATTTATCTCGTATGACCCATGGAGAACCACCTATAGGAGTTCCTGATGATCTGCCAGACACTTATCTCTTTAACCTGGAAGTATGTCCTCAGTGGGCAGAAAAGTTGATCCCGATACTCACACATGGACCTAAAGATGGGATCACGCCAAACCGAAAGCAAGATCTCTGGAAGACTAAGAACCTTCACATTATTGCTGGAAGTTTGTACCACCAGGATTCAAGCGGACTTTTGATGAGATGCGTGGAGGAAGGGGAACAAGAAATGTGGCTTCAGAAAGCACACATAAACCAATGGAACACTCACTTGAACGCAATTGGAACATGGCAAACACTCAAGAGATTTGGCATATATTGGCCGACCATGCAACGAGATGCACATCATTATGTGTCAAACTGTCAAATCTGTCAAGAACAAATCCCAGATGCGAACTCTACGTTATGCTATTCTACAATAGCACCAAGGTGGAGCATGCCTTTAGTAAAGTTCTTGAAAACTCGAGAGTACCCTGACGGAGCTACCCTAGCAAGAAAACGTGCTCTTGAAGAACAGAGCAAAGATTACGTCATCCTAGGAAAACAACTCTTTAAACGCGGAAAGGATAACCAGCTAAGATTGTGCATTCATGAGAATGAATATCTCTCTGTATTAGAAATGGCACACGCAGGAGCTGCGGGAGGACATTTCTCAGCAGATAGAACAGTCAAGATGATTCTCTTTGCAGGCCTGTGGTGGCCAACTCTACATATGGACGCAGAGACATATGTGAGAAGCTGCGAAACATGCCAGAGAGCAAAATATCCTATTAGAAGAGATGACATGCCTTTAAGACCCATGGTTTGTGCGAGAGCATTTACCAAGTGGGGTATTGATTTCATAGGACCTATCAATCCACCGGCGAAAGGATCACATGCGGAATACATCATAGTAGCCACTGATTACTTGACTAAGTGGGTAGAAGCAAAAGCCACTAGAAAGAATGATGCTCAAACTACAACAAAATTTCTCTTTGAGCACATATTCACACGCTTTGGACTACCGATCGAGATAGTGAGTGATCGAGGAACTCATTTCTTAAACGAAGTCATTGAATCGCTAATGAATGAATTCTTAGTGATTCATAAAAAGTCAGCCCCATACCACCCTCAAGCTAATGGGCAAGCTGAAAGTTCCAACAAAGTACTTTGTACGGTATTGACAAAGATTGTCAATAATGGAAGGTCAGACTGGGACAAACAATTGCATCACGCAATTTGGGCCTTCCGAGTGGCATATAAAACGGCCATTGGAACTACACCTTTCAACCTAGTGTACGGGCAAAATGCCATTTTGCCAATTGACTTCTTAGTACCTACATTGAGAGTGGCCCAGCAGTATGAGTGGAATGGTCACGAATTATCTCAGCAATTAGATCAGATCGAAAAGTTGCACGAGACAAGATTACAAGCGGTAGCAGGCATTTATGCAGCCAAACGGAGACAAAAGGCTTATTATGATGCACATATAAAAGACAAGGGACTGAAAGAAGGCGATTTAGTCTTAGTATACACCCTTAAACAGCATGCAAAGAAACTACAGAAACGTGGATATGGACCTATGATCATAAATCGAATCTCCACTAGTGGTGCAGTCAATCTCGCCACACTAGACGGAGATATTCTTCCCAACTACATCAGTGGTTGCAGAGTGAAAAGATTTATGGAGCCTCTAACGGATCAAATGTTAGCACGACTCTTAGGAGCTCAGAGTAGAAAAAAGGAAGAAGAACGCATACGAGAAGAAGCTAGACAGGAAGCCCTAGAACGTATCAGAAAACGGAAAGAGTGGATGAGGGAAAGAGACGAGAGATATAGATTAGGAGAAGAACTCATCCCCATGGCTAATTTTAGAGCCACAGAGAACTCTGGACAACAAAGAAGACAACCTTATTTGAATCTGGGAGCAGGACGAAAAGAGTACCACTTAGTGGATGCTCTTATAGACACAGGAGCAGCAATAAGCTGCATTAGATTCTCTTTGTCTCAGAGACTTAAAGAGGAGTTACGGCCATCGAAGGCACAGCTAATTGGAATAGGAGGAAAAGTTACTCAATGCATAGGTGAGATCACTTTACCTTTACATATGGGGAACAACACAATGGAGCAGAGACTCTTAGTATGTCAGGACCAAGATCTGCTTGAAGATGTGGTGTTAGGTCAAGATTGGATATATGAATATGAGGTAACCATCCAATTGGCTTTAGGATACATCTCGGCAAGGATAGGACCTCGTGAAGTGTATAGTTTGCTAGACGAACGACCACCCAAAGCTGCTAGTATAGCGCCAAAAGTTCATCCTAATGAACAAAGTCATGATTGTATGTTCACTAGCAATATAGGAACCCCATCGTCAAGTACTTCATGTGAAAATACTGTGAGCCCTGTGTGCACTCCATCCTTGAGTTTAGAGAGTCACAAGAGTGCACAAGAACATGAAGTCAAGCACAGAGAACCACCAAGCACAAGAGAGACTATTCCTCTGCAAGACGTGAAGTCTACACCCGTGACAGTGTACCCCATTCCACACTCTACACTAGCTTGGATAAGAAAGGATCAAAAGCAGGCATATCTCCAGCAACAGAAACGTCTTCGACAGCAGCATGAGCACTTGTATAAGAAGACGAAGAGTTTCGGACACTTTCGGCAACCACGACTCAAGAGCATATGGATCCCAAAGATACTGATAACTGCACAACCTGATCGAAGCAAAATTTGGATCCCAAAGTCACGTACCCAAAGGACGACCATCCCAAACAAGGAACATCCTCAGAAGAGCTATCATGCTCAACATGGTCAACAGACACATCAGACGAGGGAAAGGACATATTGGAGGAAGAAGGAATCTACAGATGCAATGCAAACCAACCTGAGATTCCCAAAACAGAATCAGCAGACATACTACCGAAGACGAACCGCATTCATCAAAAAGGTGGAGAATACAGTACGTCGCACCCAAGTGAAGCAAATATGGGTGCCGAAAGACAAGACAAACTGCATATATCAAGCAACTACTTCCAATTGCACACATGAGGAGTTGTCAAGATCCAAAGTATGCATGATAGGGCCACATTACAAGGCCAAGCATTCGGCACGTCCTTTTTCTACTTTCGGATAGTCGCGCACATTTCCCTTTGGAAATAGGAGAGCACTTGTACATACTTAAAATATTACTCCAAAAAAATTTTCACTAACCGCTTCGGCTATGAACTAACTTTTATATTTTCTTTTCAGCAAAAAATATAAAAATACATGAAAATTCAGGTATTACCTTTCTCACACCCACGGGAACGGGACGGCACCATGCACTCGGAGCAACATCGAATTAATAATCAACATATGGAGGAGGATTTATGAAAAAAAAAAACATGTGGATACTAATTCATCCTCTATATTGAGTGCAGATGACATCTTCTGACTCAGAAGCTACACAGCAGGAAGAGGAACTACTTCTTCCATTGGGGTCAATCACCAAGGTCAGAGGACATTGGTTTCGAGATGACCAACCTATCTCGGAACTTCTATTCATGGCAACCATCAAGATTATGGACAAGGACCACTATTTCCCTATTATGTCACAGGATTTCAAGACCATAATACAAGGGTTACCACATATCGAAGAAGTATGGACTCAAGCTGGCATTGAAGCATTTTTGAAGATACCTATATGTGTGCCAGACTTCCAACGGTGTACACAGGTAATGAATACCATGCAGCCGGCTGCTACAAAGATTTCAGTCCCAGAAGCCACGGTTTTGGACAAGGTAGGCACATGGAAGACCATTCAATTCACTCATGAATTGATCAATAAGGCCTTTGGATGGAATCAGGAAGGCATTACCAATGTCAAAGAGGAATGCCATGACCCCAAGAAAAGATCATTCCTGGAGATTAACAGAGTAGATATTGAAGATGCGGTACGTCTGGTACACCAACACTTTTGTTTTCCTGGCATGAACAGATACACTGCACCTCAGAAGATTGTAGTTCAGTTACTCTCCCATGCCATGAGACAAATAGGGAACAAAGTGAATCTCACAGGCTATGTACAAGAGCGATTGTTTGAAGCCCAGAAGAAATGGGGGCAAAAGAAGTTCCTGAACGGTGGTTCAGCTTTGACCTTATTGATATATGAGGCGCTAGACATGAGACACTGCTTACGAGAGATGCCGACAGCAGAAGGGCTAGCAAGGTATGCAAAATCCGCTTCTGTCCCTAAGAAAAAGAAAGCAGCAGTTGTAGTGGAAGAGGCCGGAACCAGCACACAGAAGCCCATGAGGGGTACAAAACGCTTGCGAGAAGAAGAAGCCCAAGCAACACCGCAGTCCAAGAGAACGCATCTCTTGCCTAAGGTCACGACGGCTCAAATGCCGATTTCAAAAAGAGACTTGTCTGCTGCCCTCGAGCAAACACACCAGTATATGCAAGGGCAGGTAAACCTGAATGTCCAAGGACATCAATATAGACAAGCGAGTCAAATTCAGCAAAAACAGAGTACAGAAACACCTCCAAAGCAACCTGGAAGATACCAAGAATTGGGCATTGATGATTCAAGTACGAATACGGAATCCAGTCCTGAGAAAGATACGCTAGATACTGATATCAGGACTGAAACTTATGAAGACGAAGGACCAGAGGTCAATCAAATGGAAGTAACACCAGACAGCCAGAAGGAAAAAGAAAAGAAAGTGGATGATGCTCAGGAACAGGAGCATGTCATTCAATTGAATGACACTACCAAAGTAAGTATCAAGGAAGACACAACTACTGGGGTTACACATGTCAAGATACCTATTAAAGAGGAAGAACAAACCCCAAAGAATATGGATGCGGGAGAGGTCCCACAAAAAGAACAAACAATAATCGAGGTGCCTGATGACACACCTCAAGGACAGGATGAAAACATGAGGGCCGAGCCAAGGATTCAACTTCAAATCAGGCAGCCCCATGATACCACTTTACACATTGCTCAAGGCAAAGACGTGACTACCGGAGCAGAACCATCAATACCAAAAACATGGCTCAATGTGGATGTGACTCAATTGAAGCCGGTAGTGAAGCAAATGATCCAGACAGCTATGGATACGCAACAGCAAATGATGGACATAGATGCAGATTATGACAAAGCCATGAAAGAAAAGAACCAGTTTCAAGTTATGAGTGAACAATTGTCTGCACAACTGATTCAGGTACAAAAGAAATAGCCACCAAAAGCACGGAGTTGCTAGAATCACAAACACAGTATGAATCATTAAGCACTCAGCATCACCAACTGCAAAAGCAGCTCGAAGACCTGCAGAAATTATATGAGGCTACGGTAGCAGAGAAAGACAGAATGAAAACCAGAAGCACTCTACTAGAAACACAACTAAAGTTATATCTGGACGAGAATGACACTTTACGGAACAGAAATAAAGAATTGATGAAATCATTGTTATATGACCAACCAATAAAGCAACAGGATTCAACTGAAAGTAAAGAAGATGAATTAAGAGATCAGCTCGCACAATATGAAGCCCTGCTAAAACAAGAGCGTGCGGTAAGAGAAGAAGCAGAACTTAAACACAATCAGGAAATAAGTGAGCTAAAAAGGCAGCTGAATTCAGCACAGGCCAAACTGGTACAGAGCTACAGTGAAAACATGGATCACGTAGCCGACATAGGTAAGGAGCTCCTAGCCACCAAAGAAAAACTCGGTGAAGCCCTGCAAAAGGTAAAAGAAAAAGAAGAATGCATTGAAAAGCTACAGAATCAGCACAAAGGTAAAGAACCGATCGGGACATCAGTAGTGCCAGAAAAAGAACATCCTACTGACGAGGTAGAGGTAAGCCCTCTATCTCAACCGATCTATCATTCTCCAATGCATGAGCAGATGGCGGATATGCATGATGATCATCCAATGCCATACACTGCAGAAATAAGTCAGAAGGAACGGGCACTAGTGGTGTCCCGATTGACGGAAAATTTTGAGAATGAAGTCATCAAGGTCATGAAGGAAGCAAAAATCAAAGGTAAAGACTTGGAAAAGATCATAAAGCCTTTCAACATTCCCTATGGACTGCTGAAAGAGAAAACAAGGCAATATATAAAGAAGGTTACGCACAAAAGTCCAGATGAGCAGCTCAATTTCAAGAATGACACATTCATGTACACTCAAGCAGAGTTCGAAGCTGCACAGCCGGTGTGGAGAAGAAAATTTTTGGAGAAGCATCCCACACTACGGGTGCACTGGGAAGCCGCACCTTATTTATTCCAGGTAAACCCTTCGTTTTGCCCAATACCATGCAGAAGGGAGCCAACGGAATTTTTGGCTTTACAACGCAGCAGCAATATTAATAAACAGTGGCTCAACTATCCGATGTTACCTAGCCCGCCGCATAATTACTTGCCAACCGAGGATTACATGATAAAAACAATAGAATTTTGGCTACAAAACTATGCGACAGTACCAAATTTAGCAGTTAAAATGACAAATAAAATACTTAGTATGCTACTTACAGTTTTGAAAGTCTTCAAACATGCGGCATATACATTTCTGAACTTCATTGGCATTAATCAAGGCACAGATGTACTTATTTTTGATCTATCAGTAATGCCGAGCCGCCCCACAATAATGGCATACTATTCTAGACTCATGTTTTTGCCAAGCTCGTATATGCAGACATTCGAAGAAGCGTTTTTTACAGGATTTTTTGAAATCGATTCAGAGATATTTTTAAAGATGTCATCCAATCTGAATGCCAGACTTGTGGCATACGAACTAAGCTTCTTCGCAGATCACCGACAACCGCCCAACGATGGAGTCAAAGCTGAACAATGGAAACAGATCATGATACGTGAAGCCAATCTGCTAAATGACACAGAGCAACAAGTATACAGAACATATGCCCGGCGCTTATCAAAGCCTGTCGGGGACGACAGAGTTCAGGAGGGGGGCAGTGTTGAGGGCGAAACGAGTAGGAAAAGGAAAAAAAGAAAGCAGCGAAAGAAACAGCTTCACTAAAAGGGCAAATTTGAAGATAGACAAATGTAAAGATACATCTCTGCAGGAAGCCCCGCAGGGGCACGCACCAGGCTACAAAGCTAAACCCCGGGGTCCAGAGGAGTGGATTTTCCAAACATCAGAGTAGGGCCAAAAGTTAGAAAGGGGTAGAGGCTGAAAAGTTGAAGAGGGTGACTAAGAATAGCACATTCCTAGTCACTGGTGGCGTGCGTGGCAACCCAAGTCAACAGGCAAGACAATTACATCAGGCTCTCGAGTAGTAGAGCTTGAATCAAGAAGGCCATCGAATCTGCATGTCTGTTTAACTGCAGACAATACTGACCACAGGGCGCGTGCGCGAAGCAAAGTCTGTCAAAGGAAGCGAGACTGTCAAGGGACGACAGAGGCGAAGAGGGGGAGAGTGTTGCAGAGCCAAAGAGCGCACAAAGCAGAGAAAAAGACGGGCCCCAAAATTTTTCCGATTTGGACCAGATATTTTTGTAACATATTCATTTTTGTAATATATTTCCCTTGTAAAGGCACTAGAGGAGTCCTCTAGATGCATTCCTATAGAAGAATAGAAGCTTATCCATGTAAAATAGTAGGAAATTAGCTCTTAGGGAATAAAGTGCCGGTCACTTATGTGAAAGGACCATTTTTAGGGCACTAGTATATAAGTCAAATGTGACTCTTTGTAAAGGACTTTTTGCCATTGTGAGAATAGAGAGCACAGAATTTCGAATTTGTGTCTTCTTCCCTCTTCATCTTCTTCTTCGTGAGCTTGTATGCATGTGTATTGCTTGGAAAGAGTGCTTGTGAGTGTGAGTTATCCTTGAGAGTGTTTCTTTGCTGTAGGAGAGGTGTGTGCGAGGTGTAGGAAGTGCTGAAGTGTAGGAAAGTATTCCCGCGACTCAGTATTTCTGTCATAACTTGAAGTAGGAGTGTCGGAATTGCGTGAAACCACTGCCATTGGATGCGTCTTCTCGAGAGCTTCGAAACGCATATGCTATTTGCTATGTTTGGAGTTCGGAGCTAGGAGAAAAGTCCAAAATACTGACGGCTGCTGCACCAAGTATCGTTTCGTCTTGACCTACAGTTGAAGCTTGTTAGGATAAGTGATTTCTTCATTTTCACCTTTGAGTAATACTTTTGCATTGACCATTACGCATTTGCATGTCTTCATACACTCGGCTAGGTTAGTATACTCTTCGGATTGATAAATTAAAAGCGTGTATCCCCACTATATGCACTTGTGAGGGGATTGAGGTATAGTCTCTTTCTCCGCAAGTCCCTAAGTTGAAGCTTAGGTCAACAGGCTGGTTCGAAGGAAGATAGAAGATCCACTTCAGGTTATGTGTTCATGATAGGTAGCAAACCTATCACATGGAGCTCGAAGAAGCAACCTACTGTTGCACTATCATCTACAGAAACTGAATATAGAGGATTAGCCTTCGCAACTTATGAAGCTATGTGGATTAAAAAGCTCTTGGCTCATCTTTTTTGTAGCGACGAGTGCTACCATTTGACTTTTTTAATCTTGTAAACCCACTTAGTACTAATGTCATTCTTACCTTTTGGCAATTCATATAACCCGTAAGTACAATTTTTATGAATAACGTCCATCTAGTTGCATTGCACTCATCCGATTTTAGTCATCACATGCATCGTCAACACTGAGTGGCTCTTCATTGCATGCAATCGCAATAAGAGATACATCCACAAAGTCACTTGATGCATGGTGAGAGCTTGATGTTGTTCTACAAAGTAAAGGAGCATTCAACTTGCTATTTGGCAATGTCATTTGTTGCCATTTTTCATAGATTATGTATCCTTGATAGACATGCATTCTCATGTAGTACATCATTAAAATTTACATCGAAAGTCAATTGAAAATCATGTTGAATTTCAGCCATGTTTAGGTGGACATTTTTAGTCATCTTTAATTGAAAGTTTGGAGTTTTGTTTCTCCACAAATTTTTAAGAATTTTTAGTTATGTTTGGATGAATTTTGTAGCCAGATTTAGGTAAAAGTTTTCAACTCTTTGAACCTTATTTGGGTTGTTTACATGGCCATAATCAAGCGCACCCTTTGAAACAAAGGCATGAGTGTATAAAAAACATCTTTTGGACTAATTGTTGTCTGAAATTTGCATTCAAGTAAAGGATAAGTTGAATCTTTAGTAAATACACATCTCCACTTACAATAGTTTTGTTCAACAATGGACAGTATAATGCATAACCTTTACTCTCACTACTATATCCAACAATCTACATTTCTTTGCCTTATCATCAAGTGTGTGACATTGTTGTGATGGCATACTCGCATATGCCAAACATCCAAATATGCGCATATGACTAACCATTGGCTTCTTCCCATTCCAAGCCTCATAAGGTGTAATGACTCACAACTTTTGTAGGACAATGTTTCAATACATAGTTTGCACACATGATCGCTCCCATCCAAAACATATTTGGAAGCTACTTTCCTTTGATCATACATCGTGACATTTCAAAATGTTTTCTATTCTTACACTTCACAACACCATTTTATTGAGGTGTATATGATATTGTTCATTGGTGCACAAAGCCTATTTCACAAAGAAAAACATTAAATTCACGTTACATGTATTCACCACCATGATTTATACAAAGAGCCAAAAGCTTATTGCCACAAAAAATTTCAGCCATAGCTAAAATATCTTAAAGTAAGAAAAAAGCTCATTCTTTGCTTTCATTGAATACAGCCAAGTATGGTGTGTTGCATCATTATTTAAGGTAACAAGTTATAACCATACATTTGTTATCAACAAAGCTATATGAAGTTCCACACTAGCAATAGTAGGAATTGAAATAAAGTTTTTTTTATACCAAGTACATGTAGTGCATGCTTGACCAACAATACTTCCATTTGTAGTTGTAAGGTGAATTTATCCAACTACAATAATATGGTAAGAAGCATTGTTTGCACATAACACATGTCCTTCCTTGGGCACATCTTTTAAAGATGCAAAAAATCTTTTGCATAAAGCTATATGCTTTGAAGCACCACCATCAGAAAACCAATACGAATAAGCCTCATTCACAAGCAAGACGAGAAAGACACAATGCTTCCTTACATGCCTCACTTGTTGCAAGATACTATACTTTTGTGGTGGAAATAACTATAAATTCTTGAAGACAAGATCTACACAACTAGCATAATTAGAATTTGTGTAAACAATAATGGATGTCTATCCTCTACCTAAGCATAGAAACTTGTTCTTAGTGTCACTCAGATATCTTAAAATCATCTTCCCCACTTCCAAATGCTTCTTGCCAGGATCAGAAATATATTTGCTCACAACTCCCACTGCAAATGCAATGTCTAGTCTCGTGGCTACTATACTATACATGAGACTACCAACAACAGAGTGATAAGGAATTTTGGTCATGAATTCCTTGTCCTCACGTGATTTGGGGCAATCATGTTATGACTCAATGACTTCCCACCTTGCATATGGAACATGTGAAGTACTTTGGGTATGTACTCACTTTGAGAAAAACATATGTGTCTCTTACTCTTATAACGAGTAATACGCATGCCAAGAATATGTTAAGACTTCCCAACAATCAACATATCATTGATATATCAAGCATATCAAATTGCCATCTGAGCATCTCTTTGTGTAGAGACAATGATCTTCATTGCTTTGATAATAGCCTTGGGACTTCATAAAAGCATCAAACTTTTGGTACCATTGTCTAGGGGATTATTTAAGTCCTATAAGCTCTCCGTTATCTTACAAACTAGAATTTATTTCCTTAGAACTACATAATCCTCTAGTTGCTCCATATAGATCTCATCTGTAAGATCTCCATGCAAGAAAGCAGTTTTCACATCCGTTTCGACTAGCTATAAGTCCTCCATTGCAACAAATCAAAGCAACATGCATACAGTAGTCATCTTGACTATAGAAGAGAAAATTTCCTTGAAATCAATGCCATGTTGTTGCTTAAAACCGTTTGCAATAAGTCGTGTTTTATACTTTTGAGAAGCACTATCTAATGTGAACTTCAACTTATATACCCATTTACATGGTAAAGCTTTCCTGCTCGTTGGCAAAGGTATTAAATCCCAAGTATCGTTTTGTGCATAGAATCCAATTCACTCCTCATGGCATGCTCCTACTTGACACGATCCTCTGTCTGCATAGCCTCTTTTGTAGCAAAAAGCCTCACCAACAACTAGCATAACAAAATCCAAACCTAGAACATATCTATCAAGTGGATGTGAGACACGTGCAAAATGTCTCAATTATCGTTAAATAGGAACATTTACAAACTGATCTCATTGGACACTCCCTTGAACATTATGCATGGTAAGTGGGGGACTAGTATCCTCAAACAGCACTCTCCTCACTTCAACTTCCTTAATTAGTTGTTTATGCATCTTGGACTCATTGAAAATGACATCACTATTTCTCATCACTAATCATGTCTCAAGATATCATAAATGGTATCTAGATTGGCCTTCTTGACCATATCCAAGAAAAATGCATTTCTTTGACTTATGCTTTTGTCTAAGATTCTTGGGTATATCAACATACACCTCATACCCAAAAACTCGAAGATGATCATAATACAATGGCTTCCTTGTCCATAACTCTTGTGCCAAATTTAGACCTTTGGCAATACTAGATGAAAGTTTAATCATGTGAACTACAATCAATGTTGTTTCTACCCAAAAGCCTTGTGAAAGGTTTGCATGATGTAGCATAGAAACTACTCTATCTTGATATACCCAAACTTTTCTAGTAGCATCATCTATGAAAGCGAAAAAGTAAAGAGAACCATGTGATGACCTTGTGAGCATAGGACCTCACACATCTTTATGAACGAGATCTAAAGGTTGATTTGAAGAGTCAATGTTTGTCTTATGCACGTTCCTAGTTTGCTTTCCATATTGACAATGCTCACAAAATGAAAAATAAGAGAAAGATAACACATGTAACTAGCCAGAATGAAAAAGATTCTCCATTCCACTACGAGATATGTGGCCCAAACGTCCATTACAAATACAAGTCGTAGGTTGTTTAGTAACAGTTAACAAGTGTTCTTTCTATGAGACAAATAAAGGATATAGTGGGCCAACTTTGCTTTTGCAATAGCCATATTGCCCTTTGATATGTGAAAGGATTGAGCATAGAAAATCACATTCTAACCAAGGTCATCAAGTTGACCCATTGACATCAAACTACGTGATAACTAAGGTACATGGCATACTTTATGCATAGTAATTTATGAACCATCAATGAACTGCACAACCATATCTTCAATCCTAACAACGTCACATTGGTAAGAGTCACAAAGTCTCACGATACCAAGAGAGACTTTGTTGGATAATTAAAGAACCATTCTCTATGTAGTGTTACATGGAAAGAAGCACTACAATCTAGAAGCTATGTGTCAAAAAGAGAATCAGCCATAAGAGCCTCAATGGGCATAGTACTATCAAGTGTCAACACATCAACATCATAAAAAATAGCATTAATTTCTTCAATCTTCACACTCGAAGCAGATGGTGTAGGTAGCTGTTTAACATGTCCTTCAACATTGAGTCCTTTACCTTTAGCATTCTTTACTGCATAGCAGTCTTTCTTCATCTGTCTTTTCTTATGACAATAATTTCATTCAATATCCCTCTTCATTGATTTACTTCTACTCTTATTTCATCGGTCATTCTTTTCCTTGTTCTTTCTCCTACCACGTTGCTGATTCTTTCCTTGATATGAATCACGAACATTATATGCATCTGCACTCTTAGTGCCAAACATAAATTTTCTACAAATGTCCTCACTCAAGAGTGCTCCACATATGTCATCATAGATTAGCTTACCATTAGGTGCACTATTACCAATAGCTATGTACCCCATGATGATGGCAAGGTGCATAACAACAAGACTGCTTTCATTTCATTATCCATATCCATTTTTTGAGCCTATAACTAAGAGAATATAACATCAAACTCATTTAAATGAGCAAGAACACTATTTATGTCCTTCATGCCAAGGTCATATAACTTTCTCATCAAGTACACTTTATTTGATGTCTTTTCTTTTTCATATGTATTGCATAACGTCTTCCAAAGCTCCTCTACATTTTCATAGTCAATATTGTAAAGCAAATATTATCTACCAGGCGCAATCGAATGGAAGGCCTAACCATTTCATCCAACTCATCCCAATCTTCTTCATCCATGTTAGCAAGCTTCTCTGAGATTTCATTTATAAGCTTCCATTGCCTCTTTTGAATTGGCACATCTTTAATATGATTCTTCCATAGAGCAAAGTTTGTGCCATTAACTTTTTGCATCTCAAAATGGTCTTCGTCGTGCAAGTTATAGCTCCTCCAGGTAACATTCGCACCAGAGCCTGATCCACTAGATGTGCTTGAGATCTGTGATGCCATGATGATAGAGAACTGACTAGAATGATGAATTAGTTTATGGTAATGAGTGACCAAAAGGATTATGTCAGAATAAATGTCCTCACACTAATAAGTGTGTCAATGAGTAAATCGACCATTGTATAGTTGATAAAACAAGATTTGGAAAAGTCTTGCTAGATATTATTGTTAGTGTCCATGTGAAAGGCCAAATGGCTGTTGGACATGTTTGTATATGCTCTTTACTAAAACATATAGTGGCCTACTCAGGCACATACTCTATATTTGACCGCATTTGTATGACCCAAGAAATTTGTGTTTGTGGTATGTGTACTATGTGTTTGTCCTTCTGCGCCCCTATGCGGACTATTGTGTGTAGCACTAAAGTTTGAGATTGTACCTTGGGGGTATCATCATGGAGCTCTCGAGAAGGAAGTTCATTATGGTGAATCACTATCAAAATACTTCACTAATATGAGAGCATTTTGATGCAAAAACTTTGTTCCTTTTGTGCAAGTGAAGTGAGCGCTTGCCCATCCACCGAAGGCTTTGTCCAAGGCTTACGACTAAGGTGGCAACCAAGGCATAGAACTTGACATACCTTGTCATCGGAGTCACTGAAGTCACTAATGGCCTTCTTGACAACATGCGAGGGAGGACCACAAAAATCAAGGAAGATAGAGGTTCTTGGTACTTCCAGGGAGGTCACCCATCCTAGTACTCTCCCCTTGAAGCTTGCTTAATTAGAAATATCTTGCCAATAAGCTACACTCTTATGGTGTTTGAAGAAGAGGAAAGACTAAGGTTAACATTACCTTGAACATGTTTTGGGCCCTCAAAGCTTAATTTTTGCTTTCAAAGCTTTGAAGCATTTTTAGGGTGATTTATGGAGCCATTTCAAAGTAGGTTCACGCATACTTCTCTTTACACAGGTTCAAGAACATTAAGAAGAGTGTTCTTTGTACTTCTACAACAAATATTCAAATTTGGGATTGTGTTTTCATCCATCAGAAGAGTATCTTGCTTAGAATATTTGTCCTTCCATTGAAAGTTTTGACATAGAGTACCTTTCTCATAATATTTGGCCTATCATTAGAAGCTTTGACATTATCAATCTTCTCCACACTATGTTTTGTGGGAACATAGAGTACCTTGTTTAGAATATTTGTCCTACCATTGGAAGCTTTGACATTACCAATCTTCTCCACACTATGTTTTGTTTCATCCCATGTTTGAACTTCATGTCTATGCTTTGGGCTTTCCAAATCAGATAAGAGAGCTATGTTGCTTGCAACATGATTTGAACATCTTGAATCTATGTAGAATAAATGATCATCTTCTTTACCTTCCTTGTGCCTTAGACTCATCAAGAGCAATGAGTTGTAGTCCCTTATGTTATGGCTTCTATTGTTGTTCTTGAAGTTATGTACACCTCTACCTCTATTGCTTCCATATCCACCTCTTCCACTTCCTTTTTGGGTCCCTCCATTGAGCCAGCAATTCTGAGTAGTGTGGTTGGTCTTATCACAAATGGCACAAGGTTGAACATTCTGCCCTTTAGTCTTGTCGTGCTTTGGTCCTTTCTTCTTCCCTTTCCACTTGCTCTTTCCTACAAAGTTATCTCTCCTCTTCATCTTCTTCCTTCTTCTTGCCTTTCAGGTTCTTGTCCTTCTTATCTACATATAGAGCACTGGTTGAACTACCATGATAGGAGTTACCTTCCTTTATGCTATTGTCGGCCTCTTGATTAAAGCGTTGTCCAAGAAAGATGTTGAAGTCTGGATTTTGCATATCCATGATGAGATCATATGTTGTGGTGAAAGATTACCATTGCTTGTCACCTCTAATCCCATTGATAATTTTCCTCATAATGGCATCTTCTTCGATCAACTCTCCAATGTACGTCAATTGATCGGCAACCTCCTTGACCTTTGTAATAAACTCATTGATAGTTTTTTTATGTGTCTTCTTCATTTGGTTGAACTCATTCCAAAGACGGTTCTTCCTTGCCTTTATACTAGCAGAAAAGAAAGCCTCTAGAGCATCCCAAGTCTCTTGAGATGTCTTGCATCCTCTATTATATGGTAATAAAAAATCGGAGATAGAGTTGAGTATATACGACCTTGCTTGGGCATCTCTTGCACACCAAAGTGTGAGCATATCTGTTTCCTCTTGAGTAGGTCCTCCTTTGGATCTTGGAATAGGCATTGCTTCATCACTTGATACAATCCCATATAGGTTTCTTCCTTGCAAATAAGCCTCCATTTTGATTTTCCAAGTAGCATAATTGTTTCTATCAAGCTTCTCAATCATTTATGGAAAGCCATATCCCATCTTGAAGTTGCTTTGATACCAATGGAAGAAAGTTGGAGAAGCTAAGAGATGCTTGGAAAGTTGAGTTTTGAAGTGGTGAAGTTGGTCAAGCAAACCAGCAAAGGACCAGCCTTAGCTCTTTGGATATGCAAATTAGACCTTATAGGCTTGTGGTTAGTGCAATAAGACCCAATAGGTACTTTGGAACATCAACAAGAACAACTTGATGCAAAACAGATAACTTGCACCTTGACTACTTCACAAAAACCTTCTAAAAATGGATGGAAGTTATGACTTCAAACACTGAGAGCAGCCAACACAGTAACAATGGAAAATATTCCTCTTAAGGGAGTTTCATAAATAGGATTATCTTGCTAAAATGTATAAGAGCCCTAATTTATAACAACTATAGAAGGAGCAATCAGCTTAACACTAAACGAGTGTCATCCTGATTTTTTAGGGAGTTGCAAAGAATGACCCCAAGACTGGAAAACTTGAATTTCTTTGAAATTAATGCACTAAATGACTTGAAAATTTTATACAAATAAACTATATAGTAATACCTTTCCAATGAGTGCTTAAACAGTAGAGTTGGAGCTCTGTAGAGAGAGAGCAACAATCTCTGCAAGTTGACTCAATCTCAGGAAGAAGGAGAAGTGAATAGAAATGGCACCAAGCAATGATCAAAAAGTATATGTATTGCTTCAAATAATCAATCTCCTTAATGTACAAATGTTTTGGAGTTTTTATATAGACTCTTGAGGATATGGACATTCCTTTTCTTCGTGGATTTGAACTTGAAATTAGGCAGCTTTGTCAGTTTAGATTGATTGGAACCTTTTCCTACAATCTAAGAAAAGAGAAAGTTTAAATCAAATCTACTTTTTGATTGATTGATTGAGAATCAATCCCACCCACTTCTAACTCGTGACTTTGGCTTTTTACTCTTTCCTTTTACAAAGGTAAATACCTTGAACCTTACAAGAAATGATCATAAATGATCAACCAATTAATACAAAGAACATATGTGCACATAAGTGCTATTCTTCAAGGCATATCCATAGCATCCAAATAATGGATTCGATGTAGATCATATCCACCTCAAGCATAATGAAAGCTTGATGTTCCAACACTCCCTTGCGCACAACCAAGGATGAAATCAATGACTTCGTTCATTTAAATGACAAGGTATGCCAAGGTTTATGCCTTGGTCATCAGCTTAGTCATAAGTCTTGTAGAAAGCCTTGGGTGGGTTGGTGGATGCTCGCTTCACTCACACAAAAGTAACAAAGCTTTAAAATAAGAAAGCTCTAATATCAGTGAAATGATATGATGGCAATGCACCACGTTGTAATCTTCTTCTCAAGAGCTCCACAATGATACTCTCATACTAGAAAAGTGAGCTCTGGATACCACACACAATAATCCACACAAAGCTTGCAGAATAGGCAAAAAACATAGTACACAAGGAGCATGAATAGAGATTTCTTAGGTATTGCAAGTGCGATGGAATTTATAGTCTATGGTAGACAAAACCACTATATGTTTTATTAAAGAACAACTACAAAAGTATCCAATGGACATTTGGATTTTCACATGGACACTAATGGTAACAATTAAATGTATGTTCAGTAATAGACATGCTACATTCTTTCTTCTTTTCATTAGACTTGATAAGCTTTCCACATTCATCAATGGTATGTCCAACCTTTCAACAATATTTGCATTTGTTCTTCTTTTGCATATAACCATCAAGAGAGAAAGAGGTGGAAGAAGACAATTGAGGATTTGGTTTTGATGAACCCAAAGTTAAACCATACTTTCTTTTTTCCTTTTATGTAATAGCAAGTGCTTGTGTTCCCTCAACCACTTCTATTCATTCTTGATTGCTCTTCTTGCAAAAGAAGAGACACAATATCATCAAAAGTATACATATTTGGATTTTATTTTTCACCCAAACAAAGTGTATTGGCAAAGCTTTGAAACTATTTTAGCAATCCTTTGAGTAGTGTAGAAATGATTGGTGCATCTAAAATTATCTCATCAATGTTTTTCAATTGCTCTTTCAAATCCTTGGGATGTGTTACATATACATCAACTGACTCATTTTGATCCATACATATGCCCTCAAGTTGCTTTCTCAAGTAAGAAGCACATGCTTTATTACACACGACATACAAAGAAGCAAATCTATCCTAATCTTGACTTGAAGTAGTGCATGACTGAATGTGTAGAACAATATGTTACTTCATAGAAAGGGCAATCAATGCATGAGCTTCAGCATCCTTTCAATCCCATCTAAGTTGCTCTTATGTAGGTGGAGCAGGCATGATCACTGTATTCGAAAAAGATTCTAAATCTATGACAAGAGACTACATAGTAGAACCATTGAATCCCATGTCGACATCTGCCACTGTCCCATAAAGTTTTTGCAACAAGAACATGCTTCATCATGTAAGATCACATTGGATAGTTCGTCCCATTAAGCTTATCTTCAACTTGAAACATGCAAAATAACTCATTGTTGCTTGCCATTGCACCAAAGAACCCAAAAGTAGCAAGGTATGAACTTCAATGTTGAAATGCAACCTGAAATAAAGCTCATAATTTGCAACTTTCATGGAAATTTTGATTGCAAGAATGGCTTTGAAAGGGGGCAAAACCTCAATGTACTTACTAGAAATGATCTCTTGCTAGAAATGATCTCGGAGTATTTAACTTTGTACTTCTATGCTCCAAAACTAATTTGCATTGTTTAAAGTGCACACTATGATGGACACAAAAATAATAAGTTAAAAAGGAGCTAAACTTACTTTGATATAGTATTGGTTGTGTGAGTGAGTGAGGAATCACAAATAGAAGTATATACAAGAGCGAAGAAGGAGATTGGTGCATGAAGGCATGTGATGGTTGGAAGAGCTCTTTGTTAATCGATCATCAATAATATGAGAATGAGTGAAATGAGAGCTATAAATGAATCCCTAAGTACAATGTATAACCATATAGAGTAACAACCAACACTATGGTAAAAAGTATCCATGTGTAGAGAAACACTTCACATCAAAGCTACACGAGGTGCCTATAAGTGTAACAATTCTTCTATTTCTCATATTTTCTCTTTTTTGTCTCTTTTATAAGAAATATGTGGATTACCATGAAGCTTGATACTAGAGCAGCTCATGAAGCTCCAAGGAATTACCTCAATCATTAGAAATATCACTAGAAAGTATGCATCATTAATCTCAAACATAGACGAAAACATAGTTAATCAAAGTCGAGCATATGTGCCATGCATCACAATTAAAACTCCATGAAAATGTAGTGGCAAGCTATCCATCAAACTGTGAATGAGTAAATTTCTAATTAATAACAATGTTATGCATGGACACCATTTTTCATATGTTGTTAGAGTTTGAGCGATGTGGAATCATGCAAAAAACACAAGGAAGAAGAAGAAGCTTGGCACACAACACAACACTAAATGAATTACTATGTGAATGTACAAAGATAAGTAACCTATTACAGTTATAGACATATATACAAGCCAGGGGAAAATACCTCTCAAAGAGGGAAAAAAGTGCCCCGATAGTCCTAAGTGTGTTCACATACATCTCTACCAAGATATATCAACAAATCCCCCATAGGAGTGATGTGGTGAACAAGGAGTTGGCACTCAAGTATAAGGAAGTGACAAGGTATGTGGAAAGAGATCAATCCACAAAAGGAAGTAAGCCCAAAGCTTTTTGAAAATCTTCAAACTTCTCCGGAGGTAGAGCCTTTGTGAAAAGGTATGCAATGTTATCTTGTGTGAGCACATATGCCAAACTTATCTCTCCAACACAGAACCTCTCCCTGACATAATGATAGTGCATCTCAATGTGCTTTGTGCAAGCATGGAACAAAGGTTTCCTTGCAACTGCCAATGTGCTATGATTGTCAATGAAGATGGTGGTGGTTGAAGACTGGTCAATGCCCAAATGAGCCAAAAGGTGTTTGAACCACACACACCCAACAATATCTCTGTGAAAGTTTCCCTATAGTCAGCCTTACAACTAGAACTAACCACAGCACACTATTTCTTGCTCAACCAAGATATGCATGAGCTACCAAACATGAAGCAAAAACCACTAGTGGACACACAAATGTTTTAGCGATCATCCTATTCAAAGTAAAAAAAGCATGTAAATCTGGGAGTAATGATCCCCTCTTGGGATAAAACAATCCAAGTAGCCAGGTACCACTCAAGTAGCAAAAGATGCACTACCAATGATTGACACCTAGGCAATGCATAACCCTACTCATCTAAGAAACAACAAAATGAATATCAGGTTGAGTTATGCATAAGTAAATCAGGCATCCAATAGCTTGCTGATAGAGAACAACATCAAATGCATCTCCAACATCATGAAGACTCAACCTTTAACCTATTTCTATAGGAGTGGTAATAGGTTTGCAATCTTCAAGGCCAAAACATTACAAAATGTGTCAATATATTTTGTTTGACACAAAGCTATTCCCCCATCAACTTTCATAAATTGAATGCCCAAATAATGATGCAAATGCCCCAAGCATGAAAATCAACTTAAAATTTAGAAATATGCTTCTCATTAGGGTCCATGAGTGGCATTTCATCAAGATACACAACAATGATTTGTAGTACATCATTTGCATAATGCACATGGATTTTTTTTTGCTTCAAATATCAAGGATAACATGATCGCTATATACATGTCTTTTAATGTGTCTCTCATTGTATCCTAAAATCATCCAAATATATCTATACTATTTCACATGCTCTTCAGATATATATATCAAACATCCTCTAATAAGCTTGACAAAACTCCCAATCGTTGATAGATCTTCTAAATGTTTGATCATATTGAAATGAGAAGAGAGCCTCTTTAAGGCTTGTCTCATTCCTCAATTTTTCACCGATTCTAATTTGTCGAATACATTCTCCATATATTTGATAGCAACAGTATTGCTTTTCTCTATCTATCAATAGTATTGGGGAGAGAGAAATCTCTCCAACAACAGGCGATGGATTTCCATCAATGATTGAGAAGCTTGATAAACACAAGTATGGTGCTTGGCAAATTAGAATGGAGGATTATTTGCAATTTAGAAATCTTTATGGAATTGTAATAGATAATGACGTTATGCCTACTCTAAGATCCAAAGGAGGACCATACACAAGAGGAGATAGAGAAACTCACACTTTGGTGTGCAAGGGATGCTCAAGAAAAATCATATATACTGAACTCTATCTATGATGTTTTAGTACCACATATTAGAGGATGCAAAACATCTCAAGAGACTTTGGATGCAATTAGGATCTTTTTCTCAACTACTATTAAGGCCAAAAAGAACCATATTTGGACTAAGTTCAACCAAATGAAGAAGACACCTAAACAAACTATCAGAGAGTTTGTTACCAAGGTCAAAGAGGTTGCAGATCAGTTGGCATCCATTGGAGAACTAATTGAAGAAGAGGCCATAATGAGGAAGATTCTAAATGGAATTAGAAGTGATAAGCAATGGAAATACTTCACCATAGCTTACATCATGGATGTGCAAACCCAAGATCTCAACATATTCCTTGGAAAACTCTTCAACCAAGAGGCAAACAATAATATGCAAGAAGGTAATTCTTATGAAGGTTATACTACAAGTGCTCTCTATGTAGATAAGAGAGACAAAAAGCACAATGACAAGAAGAAGGAAGATGATGAAGAGACTTCCCAAGCCAACTATGCAAGCAAGAGCAAGTGGAAATAGAAGAAGAAAGGATCAAAGCATGACAAATCAAAAGGTCAAAATGCTCAACCTTGTGCCAATTGTAAGAAGACCAACCATACCACTCAAAATTGATGTTTCAATGGAAGAACTGAGAAAGGAGGTGGAAGAGGTGGATTTGGCAACACTAGAGGCAGAGGTGGATACAACTTCAACAACAACAATAGGAGTCACAATAGAAGGGACTTCAATAATTATTCAGAAGATCAACCAGGTGAAGACTCATTGCTTTTAATGAATCTAAGCCACAAAGAAGGTAAAGAAGATGATCATTTGTCCTACATAGATTCAAGATGTTCAAACCATGTTGCTTGCAAATTTGCTCTTCTATTTGACTTGAAAAGTCCAAAGCATAGAAATGAAGTACAAACAGGGGATGATACTAAGCAAAATGTTGAGAAGATTGCTAATGTCAGAGCTTCAAATGGCAGGACAAACATTTTGAGTAAGGTTCTCTATGTATCCACTATCACTAAAAACCTAATAAGTGTAGGCCAAATAGTTGAGAAAGGCTTCCAAATTAGGTTCACCCAATATGGAACTTTTGTGGAAGATCAATGTTAAGGCTTCGGTAGATATCCATACGTGAGAATTATGGTAGGCTCTTTCCTTTTGAAGTAGGAGAAACTAGGAACATAGCTCTATTCAACTTTGGGTCTCAAATCCTAAGTGAGCTTGAAGCATGGCATAAGAGACTAGCTCATGTGAATGAAAGAACCAAGAACATATGCAGGGATCAAGTGCTATCAAACATGTCAAAGCAACACATGATCAACAGATGTGATGCATGTCAGATTGGGAAGGCACAAAGACAACCATTCAACCATAAAGGCTACATACACAACAATCTTTTGGACTTATTACACACTGGTGTGTGGGGGCCAAGTCAAGAATCTTCATTGGCAAGATCAAGGTATTATATTTCCGTTTGAATGCTTCAAGAAGCACTTAGCACATGTGGAGAATCATGCAGGTAGATCATTCAAGAAACTCAAATCTGACAGAGGAGGAGAATACTTCTCCAAAGTTTTTGATGAATTCTTGCAAGATAAAGGCATCAAGAAGGAAGTGACTACCAGGTATCCTCCTCAATTGAATGGAATTGCAAAAAGAAGAAACAAGATTGTAGTTGGATAATCTAGAAAAATGCTTTAAGAAAAGAAGTTTCCACACTATTTATGGGCAAAGGTAATCTCAATAGCTGAATATCTTGTGAACAGAATTCCATCCAAATATCTTCAAGATATGAATCCCTATGAAGCATGGAATGGTAGAAAAGCAAGTCTAGGACATTGCAAGGTATTTTGTTGTTTAGTTTATATACCTTCACAAATGAGAGCTAAACTTGATGAAAGGACAACCAAGGTAGTATTCATTGGCTATGATGCAACTCAGATGGGCTACAAGTTTATAATCCTTCTACCAAGCAATTCACCACAAGTAGGGATGTTGTATTTGACGAACACATGTCATGGTATGATGAAGACAAATAGAAGGTAAGCCTACCATATGATCTTGATTCTGTTTCTATCCATTAGGTAGCAAGCATGATACACAAGTCCAAGATCCAAGAACTCATACAGATGATGATCAAGATGAGAAGGAAAGAGAGTACAAGCTCTGGTAGTCAAGAGGAAAGGCTAAGATGCAAGAATGTGGAGAATGCTCCAAGCATACTCCTAGATGGTGAACAAGAGAAAAAAAGCAAGCTAAAAGGTATGGATATGATTCTACACTTGTTACAAAGCATTCAATTTACTTGGCAAAATAGTCGATTTTTGAATAATATTCAACCTGCGAAGAATCAAAAGTTAATCCTAATTGGGAGAAAGCTATGAAAGAGGAGATAGAAGTCTTAAAAGAAATTGACACTTGGGAGTTGGTTCCAATGCAAACTAATTAGAAGATAATAGATTGCATATGGATCTATAAGCTAAAACAAAATTCAGATGGATTAATTTGTAGGTAGAAAGTGAGATAAGTTTCCAAAGGACGTGCTCAAACTCATGGTATAGACTATGAGGAGACCTTCTCACCAGTTGCAAAGATGACTACAATCAGGACATTGTTAAGTGTAGTTACTACAAGAAATTGGAGACTACTTCAACTAGATGTGAAGAATGCATTTCTCAATGGTTGGATAAGTGAAGAGGTATTGTTGGCACTCAAGGTCAAGCACAAAGTACAGCAACAGCATTGAAGAAGCAGACATAGAAGAAAAGGAAGCATATAAGGAGCTCCAAGAAGTATATGTCAAATTTTCAAAAGAAATCCCTATAAAAATAGTGATTTTGATCACTAAAAACATTGTAAATATCATTTCACATTTTTGTTGCTCCATTTTGTTCAAGCTGAGGAGTTCTTGAGATTCAAGAGTTAGAAGCATCTACCTACAAATTTTCATAATTTTTAGACTCTGTTTGAGCCCTCGAATAAGCCCTCAAACCTAATTTTTAACTAGGCCAGACACTAGGTCTGGATAGGGCCAAAACTAGTCAGAAAACTATAAAAAGAGCCAAAGAGCTCATTTTTGAGATTAGCTAGTTGGAGAGTGAAATTATTCTTGAGTCTTGTAAACTTTCTTTCAGCTTGCTAATAGAAGCTTCCATGATTCCTTTCTTTGATCTTGCCTTGTGTGTGTGTGTGTGCACGTATGTGCTTGTCACTCACATTTGCTCACCACAATTGCTCATGATCTTCATATCCTCCTCACATCTCCATGGATTGACAAGTAAAGGAGGTGGTACTCACGCTTGAGCTACACCATGTATACATGTCATAACCTTTAGGATTTGAAGACCCTTATTATACATCTTATGTATGGAAACACAAAAAGTCATTGTATGGATTGAAATAAGCTCCTAGAGCTTTGAATTCCAAATTGATAACCTATCTTCAAGGTCAAGTTTTTAGGTCAAGCAATGGAGACTCTTGTTTGTTCATCAAGAAGGATCAGAATGAAGTTATCTATTTGTGTGTATATGTAGATGACATAATTGTGATAGGAGATGACTTGAAAGCATACAATCAAAAGGCATATGCAAGAGGAGTTCAAAATCAGTGATTTAGGTGAGCTCACATTCTTCCTAGATCATGTACACATGAGAGAATGTATTTGATTCAGAGGAGATACATTCATGATCTACTTCTAAAGTTCAAAATGGAGAACACTAAACTTGCAAGTACACTTTTAAAGATGCATCATAAACTTAGTGTTTATGAAGGTGAGAAAATTGAAGACATTAAAGAGTATCAAAGCTTGGTAGGTAGCTTGATATATGCTATGCATATGAGGTTATATATCTCATATAGTGTAGGAGTGCTAAGCCAATCCATGCACTCTCCAAGAAGATCACACATGTGTCCCAAGTTAAGAATGATGCATTGACTTTTAGATAGAGTAATTTGAAGTTGACCCTCAGGTGGGATTGGGAAGCCAAGGGAGCTCCAAAGGATTTTGAGCAATACAAAGGGGGAAAAAGAGTCTTTAAAAATACTTGAATCAAACTGTCTGTCAAATAAATTAGAGTTTAAGCTTAATCTAAACTTGGGACTTTTACAATTCTATTGAGAGCCATTAAAGGGAGTCAAAGCAATATGGCAGATGCATTGCAAGTTTGGGAATGTGTATCTAGAGCATTCAAGTGTGATCAAGGGAGAAGCGACTTGAGGTTGGAATCATTCTTAACTCTTTCAGTCAATTCTTAGCTTAGGCTAAATATGACTAATGATATTGATTAATTAGGGCTATGATAGGTACAAATCAAGTCCAAGAAAACCCTAATTTCTCAAGTTAAAGCTAAGATTATACGAGAAAAATCTATAAAAGAACAAGTAACTGATTCAAAAGAACATTTCAACATGGTTGTACTTGGGAAAATGGGGACTAGTAGACAAAGCTTATGAACCTTAGGTCAGGTAGACACCTAGGCCGAGATATGTTGGAAAACAATGTCTCATTGGTTGGAAAGTGGTCAAAGCTTGTCAATCTTGCTCAGAGAGTATAGCAAGTACAGAATCTCTAAAGAGTTCCTCTACAAGCAAATGACGACGGGCTCGTGGCTACGCCGTTAGACTCCCATACTTCCGACCTGGGTTCAAATCCGGGCTGTAGTAGCGCCGTTCTCGAAGCTTTATTAAGTTTTGCTTTTGATTTTATTAAAAGGACGGATCGCGATAAAGAACGAACAGTGAACGCGAAAGACGGAGATGTTCGCGATGTGTTTTTAGATCGTTCTACGATCGTAGCTTTCTTTGAGCGATTGCTTTATTATGAGCTTTTCAAAGTATAAGCAATACTATAAAAGAGAGTCTTTGGGATTACTTGAAGCATCCTTCACCTATTATTCAACATAAGCTTGGAGCTTGGACCTCAGTAGAGGTGGTGTTTCGTCTAGCACATGGGGCAGCCATGGTGCTAACTTGAAGCATGTTGAGGAGCAGCTATGGAGTTCTTCTTGGTGATTCTTCTTGGAGAAGATGAAGGGTGTGCTCACACTCTACCTCACAGAGAGGAGGTTATCTCTTGTTCATGGCAAGAAGACTTGGTCATTAGCAGCTTGATGGTGAGGATCGGCCATCTACATGATGTATTTGAAGATTGTCTTCTACAGGAAGATATTAGGTTGAAGATTGTCTTCTACAAGAAGATGTCGGGCTACTTCAAAGACATTGGATGGTGCCATCTACATGGTGTATTTGAAGATTATCTTCTACAGGAAGATATTAGGTTGAAGATTGTCTTCTACAAGAAGATGTCGGGCTACTTCAAAGACATTGGATGGTGTTTAACATAAGATTTACATCTTATGTTAAGTATTCAGGTACATATTTTACATCTTATGTTAAGTATTCAGGCACACAAGTACTACTTGAAGTTTATGGAGGCCTTGGCGTTCATATCAGGAGGAGTCCTATTCGGCATAGGTACAAGAGAAACAGTACGTATATGCTTTATGCATATTTGATGAGGTGTTTAAGAAGGTGTGTTCACATGAGTTTGAGGATTTCCTGCAGCAAACTTGTTAGCATTCTATGCTACTTTATAAGTATGTGATCTTTTCACACACGTATCTGACTTAGGGTCTTCCATAGCCTAAGTTCAGATGAGGGTTTGTTGACTATCAGTTTCACACTGATCCTTCCTCTTTCAGTCACTCATATTCACTCTTTTATAACCTATAAGGTCACACATCTCATGTATATTCAGATTACTGCCCATACATTTGAATATGTTTGTTACATTGTACATTCACTCATTCATCTATTTCTCATCACATAGAGTGGTTGAGAGTTTTGCTCCCACATTGTACATTGAACATTGGTATATATGATACTATGAGTAAGCGATGGCTTACGTAACACCTTACACATGTTGTCTATTCTTTCTCTATCTTTATCTCATCATCTGTATGATTAAGTTGTGATATGTTCATGTTTTGTCAATATGGAAGATTGCTGAAATTAATGTTGTACATAATCGGACCTATGGAACCATGGACCTGTGACATGAGCCTAAGGGCCTACCTCACTTCCAACATTTGGTATCAGAGCACTAAGGTTTTGATTTTAGAACTTTAGATCTTTGGCATCAATGCATTAAGGCTCATTCATATCCCAGGTTTCCAGAATTCCAGATTTACAACATATGATTTGAAAGCATCTTCTAACATTTGACATTTGACATACACACTTAATCTAGATGAGTAGAGATTAGAGAATTAGACAATTCAGTTACATGTGTATTCATCAGTGTGGAGTATGAAGTTCATGATCTGTTAGAAGCCGAATATTTTTGGAAGAGTATGCAAATACTTTACAAAAGTATTGTTTGAAGACCAGACTTGATGAAGAGAAGACTACTTCAACTTCTAGGAAGAACAATGGTTTAGAGAAGATGAAGGAAGCAGATCAACATCAAATCAGAGGTATCACTTTCTACTATCAGATTATCATTTGCAGGTCATATCTTAGAAGAGCAGCTATGAAGAGATTTGAAGGTTTCAAGGAGTGCTTTTATACACTTTCATCAATTGAAAGTTAAAGGCTACATCAAAACAGGTATCTAGAGGTTTTTCTAGAGGGTTTTGAAAGATCTCTAAATCGCCTGCATAATCACTATGATAATGCATTCGGAGGCCAAAACGAGCTCAAGCCGTGATTTTGGCACCACAAAGCAAAGCTGTTTTGATCTCCTAATCACCGTGAGCATGGTCACCAAATTTTGTGCGATTTTGAGATTGTGATCAGAGAGGTGTTGACAATGCCCTAGAAGAAGTGGTGACCTTCTCTGATACCAATTGTTGGAGTTTGAGGTCTGTAGAAGCATGCAAACAACACAAGGAAGAAGAAGAAGTTTGGATTACAACACACAATTCTGAATGTATTACCACTAGAATGTACAAAGATAACTAACCTATTAGGGAAATATGCATATATACAAGCCAAGGGAAAAAACCTCCTAAAGAGGGAAAAAAGTGCCCCAATGGTCTTAGTGTGTTCACACACATCACTACTTAAATATATCAACAAGACTCCCTCTAGAATTTGTGCTTTAGAAGTAGAATTCCATAACCTAGCCACTAGGCCCCATGATTCCATCACTAAGGTCATTGCCACTTTTGAAGATTATCATGCAAAATTGCAATATGTGGAAGACAAGTATCAAGCAAAGATATGGCTATTAGGCTTCTAAACAAACTTCTTAAGTCATATGAGACTTTTGTAATAACACTTTGCAATTGAGGTCAATTCTTAACTTGGGAGGAAGTACGAAGACTCTTTATCCTCCATGACTTGCGAGCAAAGTCCTCAACATCTCAAGAAGCAGCAATGAAAATATAAGGGTCCCTTCAACAAGGCTAAGCACTCTAGTAATCACTCTAGCAATGCTCTAGTAACTCATCCAAGAAGATTACATGCAATTATTATGGAAAATTAGGACATAATGAGAAGTTCTATTATAAGAAGAAGAACAACTCTAAAGCATCTATATCCAAGAATCAAGCTAAGTTCTCTATGCATAGGTCTCATTGTTCAGGTGAAGATATCTTCATCTCAACAAAAGCCAATGTTTTAATCAATTTTATCTCATCATAGGAATGGATATTTGATAGTGGTGCAACCTCCCACACGTGCAAGGACTATGCATCATTTCTAGAGTTAGAAGACCACAAAGGTGAAGTTTACTTAGGAAATAACAAGAGTTTTCCAATTGAAGGAATAGGCAAATTACATATTATGAAATACAAAGGAGAATGCAAAGCCTTTTTACCAAAACTTTACATAAATCTCCTATTAGTTAAAGCTATTGTGGATATTCACAAACAAGTTCTCTTTGACAAAACATCAGTGAAGGTGATGGATCCTAACACTCAAGACATCATAACCCAATTCATCAAGGATAAAGGCTTATACAAACTTTCTTGCTTCCTCACTAAGGAATGAATATCCACCTTTGGCACCAATGATATGGACACACATACTACTTAAAACAAGATCTCAACATATCAATTGGTTAAGGGATTACCAAAAATCAACCATGTATGCCAAACTTGCACTCAAGGAGAGAAACACAGGGCTCTTGTTTCAAAAGAGGCTTCCACATGAGCAAGGAATCCTCTAGCCCTAGTCCACATGGACCACAATGGACTAATGAATACCCCATCACTAAGTGGATCACTTTATTTCTTTTTGTTGGTAGACGATCACACTAGATACATATGGGTCTATTTTCTCAACTCTAAATCAGATACATTTTCTAAGTTCAGAGAATGGGTTTACCTGGTTCAAAATGAGGCATCTAGTTTAGTAAAGACTATTAGATATGATGGAGGTGGTGAGTTCATCAATTGTGACTTGATAGCTTCATAAAGTAGAAAGGTATCAAAAGGCAAGTCACTTAGCCTAGTACTCCATCCCAAAATGGAGTCGTTGAAAGAGAGATCCGTAGTATCATGGAGATGGCATGCACTATGATTCACAACAAAAGCATTACCATTTAAATTTTGGGCCAAAGTTGTACACACCACAATACACATTATGAATATAGGCTTCACAAGTGCACTACATAACAAGACTCCATTTGAAGCCTATTATGGTCAAAAGTCCAATGTCAACTACTTTGAGTGTGTGGAAGTGAAGCATTCATACATGTGCCCAAGGAAGATCAACACGAGTTGGCATCTGAGTCCAAGAAGCTTTTATTCATTGGATATAGTGAACAATCTAAGGCATAGAGATTGTACAATCTAGAAAACCAGCCCATCACCATTTCAAAAGATGTAATCTTTGATGAAGTTTCAAAGTACTCAACTAAATATCTAAGTTTCACTTTGGTTCCACCCATCTGCACTTCAGAGGGGGGCAAAATTATTTCTAAGCAAAGCTAAAAAGCAAATACTTCCCAATAGCCTAGGAGATCTCAAAGGCTCATTAAGAAACAACAATGAAACAAAGCCACTATGCTAATTATGCACCAACTGAAATAAATTCCAAAGACTTTCAACTTTAAAGAAGCTAAAAGCAAACTAGAGTGGGAAGAAACTATGTAGATAAAGATGGATGCAATCCAAAAAAACAATATAAATTGTTGATTGAAGATCTTTAAACCTTGTCAAAATATCAAGAAACATTGCCACAATACGGCTCGCTCCAAAGGAGTACAAGCTTGTGGACAAAGAATAAACAAGACAACAATTCTTGTATAAATAATAAGGTAGGGAAAAAGCACTAGAAAAGAAGTAAAATTTGAGCTTAAATAGCTCCCGAGGGTAGCTTAGAACATAGAAAAGTGAGTTTGGGTGTTCGCTTAAGGAAAAGTGGTAGCCAAAAGTGGATGAATAGGAGGATATGGGAGGGATGGGAAACAAAAGAGGTGATATAGAGAGGGAGTTGTCCCACATAAAATGTGGGAAGCCTAGAAAAAGAGTATATAAGCATCTCCTATATTCAGTTTCAAAAAGGAGGCTCAATAGGAGTTCCACACATCTTGTCAATGACCATCCATGTCTTGCTCTCAATAGTTTGTCCATGGGCACCTCTTGTGTGAATGGTCATGAGGGCGGCTATGTTTGACCCTCCTTAGGAGGGGTTCTCATCTACTTGGGGGACCCTGGTCTTCAATTTTTTTCATGGTTACAAGATGTATATCCAATTTGTTCCTTCACTAGGAAGTTTCCCAAGACTTCAAGAATGCCTCAATAAGTCCTCCTAGGGTTAACTAGCAAAAGGGGTGCCTTCTTGAGAACCCTGATTCTTATCACTGTATGTGTTTTGTGACTCTTTTTGCTATATATGCGCTTTTCACACTCTCAAGTATTCTCCAAGTCCTCCATTTATGCTCAAGTGTGTTTAGAATCTCTATTGACAAAAAATGGATTCCATTTGGAAGCCTAAAATTCCAAGTGGTCATTTTTATGCCCTTATGTACTGTTAGAGACTAGTATGGTGGTTCTCCCTTATTTACATGCTTCTAATAACACAAAGATGCCCTTTGGCAAAAAACGAGTGGCCTATGAGGGGAAGTAGCTTTTGCCAACAATATATTTTTGCGCTTTTATACCTCTCAAAGGTTATCTTGTGACCCCTTAGGCTTCAACCCTTCAATACATAAGGTTTAGGCCCCTTTTTCTAAGATGTGATAAAAAGTGTGTGCCTTGACAGGAACCTATATTTACTAGTCGCCTTCTTTCCTCACACCTAATTCTTGGATGTGCTTTAGAGGCTTTCCAAACCTTGCCAATTCCTTTTTGTACTTCAGTCTAATCCCAAACTAACAATGTGGAAAAAAACGGAACACCCTATATGAGACCCCAACTTATGCCAACTTGCCCCAATTTATGCTCAAAGGTATCATATGAACTCCCTTATGGGCCCTCTATGCATGAGAAAGGTTTTCTCTATATTCGTGCGCTATTTTTACCACCTTGTAAAAAATCGATTTCATGGACAAGGCTCCCTACTTTTACCTGAATGCGAGTTTTAACTTCCTTGGCCTGTGATTACTTTCAATATATTTATGATAAACATGAATATCCTCTCCAAACACTTAAGGACGCCTAATGCCAACTCATAGATTCCTTACCTAGGCAGCCCGATTTTGCATAATTCCAATTGGATCGCCCTTGAACTTCTTCAATCTTTGAATACATCCCTAAGCTCAAGACGTGTAGTTGACACCCCCAAAGCTTCAGTGATAGAATATAGTTCCTTTGCAAGATGCCCTTGGGAATTGTCAAGTGGTTATTTTATACTACCTACTTTCTCAATTGTGTTATTTGTTTCAACCCCTTCAAATATTAAATGCACACGTGAAAGGCTTTACCAACCTTACGTGTAGTCTAAGCATATTAGCTCGGTTGGTTGGTCCTTTTGCCTCACAATGCTAGTAGCGAGGGTTCAACCCCTATGGGCTACAACTAGACACCCATTACCACTTGGGTAGTGAGAAGTTAAACTCAGTCTCTTTGGGGGACTGTTGGGCCTTTCGCCTACTCAATTCAATCTTTTCACATCTAGTATTAGGGTTGTCCCTTACGAGTCCCTATCTAAGCAAGCCTTCAGACTCTATATTCTAGTAGGTGTTACGCATGCAACCTTTGCTTTGTGAGATTAGAGGGCTTTATGGATGCTATGTCTATCCTTTGTTGTACTTTCCAGTTAATTCAAACTAATTGGGAAGAGTAGATCTCAATTATGTAATTTCCTAAAAAGAAAAAAGAAACAAAAAACTTAAGTGTAAAAAGTAGGTACTCTACTCAATATCCATTTTTTACGGGCATACCAATTTCAAAGTCTTGCAATCTCAAAATGTCAATTTCGGTCACACGTTCTTCAAGTACCCAAAAAATGAAACCGAGTAACTCCACAAGAATTGTGGCAAAGTGCAGGCTCCTTGACCTTAACACTAGCGAACACCGAAATGTTCATTCATCGTTCTCTACATGTTCCCCTTTTACTCTCACACGTCCTGAATACTTGACTTTTTGCATAGTCACAAAGAATGATGGCTCTGATCTCTTGAGGCAGAGGTTTTGTGTTCAACCTTCAGGCTAGACATGTAATGGATTTGACCATTTTAAATCAGTTGTAATCTTGTCGAATTTGTTTAGCCTTTGCCTTGTGAGATATGAGAGGTCTTGCGAGCACTATCTTCATTCACTTGTACAATTGTTCTTTCAAAATTAAAGCTCGGAGGAGTAGACGCTTGCCGAACCTCCATTAAAAAACAAAAGAAAAAATGATAGCTCTTGGAATATCCACAAAATTTAGCAAAATATGTTTCTTTTTCCAAGTTTTTGTTCCTCTACTCCTATTGCTTCATTGTGAGCGAATACACACCATGAACCCCTTAGATACCCAAATTGCAATGTGCAAGCACTTGACTGTTGTCAAACATTTACTTTTCAAACTTTTTTTAGTCGCTCCATACTCACGATAAGAGTTTGGAATTTTTAAAAACACCATTAGAATGTTCCAATGCCTCTACGTGTAGCAACTCTAGCAACTCTAGACTCACCTAAAAAAATGCAATGAAGAAGATGTTTTTGTTGATATATTTAGGTAGTGATGTTTGTGAACGCACTAGGACCATCGGGGCACTTTTTTCCCTCTTTAGGAGGTTTTTTTTCCCAGCTTGTATATATGTTTATTTCCTTAACGAGTTACTAATCTTTGTACATTCTAGTGGTAATACATTCAGTATTGTGTGTTGTGCTGCAAGCTTCTCCTTCTTCCTTGTGTTGTTCACGTGCTTCCACAAATGTTTAACTCCAACAATTGGTATCAGAGAAGGTGGCCGCTTCATCTAGGGCATCATCGACACCTCTCTACTTGTAGTCTTACAATCGCACAAAATTTGGTATGTATACTTAGGGTGATTAGGAGATCAAAATGGCTTCGCTTTGTTGTGTTGAACTCGCGATCTAAGCTTGTTTCAGCCTCTGAACGCACTATCCCAAAGCTTGTGTAGGCTATTTCATCTTTTTGTGCCAAAAATACATACAGGTTTCAATTCACAAGTATAGGTTTAGCAAAACTTATCAAGGTAGTTTGTTCAACTTTTTCAGATACAATCATTTTTCTGCATCAAGGTATTTTAGTCAGTGGCCATGGTTTAAAGCAATGATGTATTTCATATGTTGGCCGTTGAGGATAAGTTGGATGGTATGTGTTTGTTGTTCTTTGGAGTTGTCCTCTCCAATCATCATAGCATAAAAGATTAACTTTCACATCTTAAATTTGTCATTCCGAGAAGCATACTAAGACCACAACCCCTTCTAGTTAGTGGAATCCAAGAAAATGTAAAAGCAATTTTGATTTCTGAGAAGAATTCGAAGAAGGAGTAGGAAAACTAGGGTTTCATTTATTTAGAGCTATTCAATAGCTTTTTCAATGATTCTTCTGCCTAAAGTGTGACATTTTTTCATGTAGAATATAAATATGGACTCAAAAATAATTTTCAGTACCTATATCACCCAGACGAGACAATGGTGATTCTGATGAAACTGAGAATTTCCATCTCTAGCAATAATCTTATGCATCTAAACACTCATTATACTCATAATCACCTCTCTTTACAAACTCCACTCAGTAATACACAAGTTAGAACAACAAATTCCATAGATAACACATAAGAAAGACTCAAGAATCATTCCTGAACACTCAAGAAAAGAGAAACACATTTTTCTAACTGAAGCTCTTCATTCACATGTCACATGAGTACAAAATGATACAACCCCTTCAAAATACAAGATTTTATCCTTTATACTTTTTCAAGTGTCCATTTTCATACTTAAAATTTGGTCCTCTCAATTTCTAATCTAAAAATATGTGCTTGACGAGCTTCTAAAAATTCTCAAAAAATACATATGACTTCTTCTACCTATGAGGAAGGCACTTCCTCATTTTTACAACATTCTGATAAATATTTTACAAAATAATGGGTCTTTTACAACGAAAATCCTATTCTAACAATATGAATTACCCATTGTGGGCTTATATGATGCATCATGTATTGGTTGCAAAAGACTGTGGAATATTGTGTAGGGTGTTGAAAAACGTCCTGTTACACCTACAAATATAGGTACTCGAGTTGATGCAGATGGAGTCAAAGATGGTGATATTCTACATATTCCTGTGCATATTGCAGTTCCTATTGCACCTACTGCAGAGCAAATTTGCTTGGATGGCAGAGATTCTCATGCACATGCATTTATAGCCTTGTCGGTCAAATGTGCCATTATTCCTCACATTCACTCTTGTAGAACAACTAAGGATGCTTGGGATACACTTACCACATTGTATCAGGCTAGGAATGAGGCTCGTGTTGCTTATACTTGAAAATAGTTGGAGAGTGAGCACATGAATGAAGGTGATTCTATGGAAAGTTTTCAAACAAAGATCAAGGATTTGAAGGAACAATTGATTTCTGCTGATGAAGTCCTTCCTGACAATTCACTTGTACAAACTATTCTAAAGTCTTCTCGACTCATATCAGAGTTTTGCTTGTACTTTTCATTTGATGAAATCCAAATGCCTTAACATTTGAAGAGTTAGTTTCTGTATTGTTTCAAGAAGATCAATCTAGGAAGAATATGTCTATTATGCGTGTTGCACATCAAGCTTTCTTCGCTAGTTAGAAGGGCAAAGGTAAATGGAGCTCATCTACTAGTAAACAGAAATATGCAAGTGCTTCACATTCAAAGAAGGAAGACAAAGATGAGAAGAAATAAAAAAAGAAAAAATTGTTTTGCAAATACTGTAAAGGAAATGATCATGTCATTAAGAGCTGTTCAAAATTGGCTACAAAAGAGGCAAATAAAAAAGAGGCTGGAATGGTTGTTGGAGAGGCCTCTACACCAAAAACAGAGTCTGTTAATCTTGTGCAGAATGAAGAATGGGCATTTACTACTCTTTGTAGGTTTGACCCATCTTCTCATGATCAATGTATGTGTGCAGTGGACTTAGATGTTTGGTACTTTGATAGTGGGGCAACCAAACATATTACCTCACAACATAGTTTCTTCACTTCACTTGAGCCTGCCCCTACAAAGAATACTCTTGCATGCACCAACAACTCCTCTTATCTTGTCATGGGAGTTGGTAAGATCATTCTGACTACTGTTGATGGTTCTTTCATATTGTCAGATGCTCTATTTGTGCAAGGGATCAAGAAAAATCTGTTACCAGTTTCTGCATTAGCCAAGATTGCCTTGGTTGTGAAATTTGTTGATGACAGATGTACAGTACATGATTTGTCAAATGGCAACATGATTATAGCTTCTGGCATTTTATGTCGTGGGCTATATAAGCTCATAGACTATGAAAAATTTGTGAATGATTCAGCATGTGTAGTACATGATTCTCAGCCTATGTCAGATGCAAAGCTCTGGCATGCACGCTTTGGTCATGTGAATTTGCTAGTTTGCTATGCCTGTAAAAATATGAAATGGTGTCCTTTTTTCCCAAACTTGAGGAACTCGGTAAACATGTCTGTGAAGACTATATTTTGGGCAAAATGCAACATTATATCATATGTAAAATGGGCACCCTCCATTCTGATCGAGGGGGGGAATATATGTCTTCTGACTTTAATGCATTTCTAGCTAAACATGGGATAAAACATCAGTGTACAGTGTTGTATACACCTCAACAAAATGGAGTTGCTAAATGAAAGAACAAATCACTCATGGACATGGTGAGGTGTATGGTCAAGAGTCAGGCTTTACCACATAATTTTCGGCTTCAGGCTGTCATGTGTGCAGCGTATGTACTGAACAGATGCCCCACTAAAGCATTGCAGTCTATCACTCCATATGAGGCTTGGCATGGTCGTAAGACATCTATTGCTCATCTGTGTGTTTTTGGTTGTCTGGCATATGCATTAGTGCCTGAACATCATTGTAAGAAATTGGATGATAAAGCAGTAACATGTATTTTTGTTGGGTACAGTTCTGAAAGCAAAGGCTATCGTCTCTATCATCCACATACTAAATGCATTGATGTTGTTTTTGGTTAGCCGTGATGTTGTTTTTGTGGAAGATGCTATTCAAGCTTTACTTTCATGTATGAAGGAGACATCTGTTAGCTGCAAAGACATGTATGATACTTTGCTACCTCTTTTTACAAGTGGACAATCTAGTGCTAGTCCTATTGAGGCAACTTCTCAGTCTTTGCAAGTTTCATGTGATGATGCAAATCACTGCATTTCTGATGCAGATTTACATGATGCACTTGTTGATGAGAGAGTTGATATTGAGGAGGCAAAAACTACGCCAAAATGGCTGGTGCAGACTTTGCATGATAGCAAACTAGATGCACCTCTATCATACCATACTTGTTTAGGCTCTCATAGTGCCTCTTTTGCATCAGATTGCTATGCTGACTGTGTCTAGTCTCTGTGATGAGAATGAGCCTGTTTCGTTTGATGAAGCACAAATTTTGGGAAATTGGATGGCTACTATGCAATCAAAATATGATGCTATCATGAAAAATGGTATCTGGCCTTTGTGTGACTTGCCTCCTAGCAAGAAGGCCATTGGCACAAAGTGGTTATACAAGCTGAAGCATAAGCCTGATGGAACAATTGACAAGCATAAGTCTAGGCTTGTTGCAAAGGGTTATGCACAGAAAAGGGGCATTGATTTTGATGAAACCTTTGCACCTACATGCCAAATGGCTACTGTTCCTAGCATTTGTGCACTTGTAGCTCATCATGGTTGGAATGTACATCAGTTGGACATTAAAACAACATTTTTGAATGGTGACTTGCATGAAGAAGTGTATGTTTTTGAGCCCCATGGCTTTGTGCAAAAAGGGCATGAAAACCAGGTGTGTAGGTTAAAGAAGGCATTATATGGTTCGAAGCAAGCACCACATGCTTGGTATGAAAAGATACACGCCTATCTGATTGCACATGGTTTTTAGAACAGTCCAACTAAAAGCACCTTATATGTTAAGCGTGCTAATCATGTGCTTCTGATCATTGTTGTGTATGTTAATGACAATTTGCTCACTGGTCCTCATGACAAGCATATTGTTGATTTTAAGGCTGATTTGCATGCCTCATTTGAGATGCCTGATTTGGGGCATTTGCATCATTATTTGTGCATTCAATTTATGCAAGTTGATGGTGGAATGGTTTTGTGTCAAACAAAATATATTGACACACTATCAGCGTTTTGGCCTTGAAGACTATAAACCTATTGCCACTCCTATGGAGACATGTTTACGATTGAGTCTTCTTGATGCTGGAGATGCATTTGATGTTGTTCTCTATCAGGAAGCTGTTGGATGCTTGATTTACTTATGCATTATTCAACAAAATATTCAGTTTGTTGTCTCACAGATGAGCAAGTTTATGCATTGCCGAGGTGTCAAGCATTGGTAGGCAGGTAAGCACATCTTTCACTACTTGCGTGCTACCCAACTACTTGGGTTGTTTTATCCCAAGGGGGGATTACTACCACTAGATTTGCATGTTTTTTATGACTATGAATGGGCTGGTTGCTATGACACTTGTGTGTCCACTAGTGGCTTTTGCTTCATGCTTGGTAGCTCATGTATATCTTGGTTGAGTAAGAAGCAGCCTACTCTGGCCACTTCCAGTTGTGAGGCTGAGTATAGGGCAACTTTCATAATGACTGTTGATTGTGCATGGCTCAGATGTCGTATGACTGATTTGGGTGTTGGTCAGTCTTCTGCCACCACCATCTTCACTGGTAGTCAGAGCGCATTGGTAGTTGCGAGGAACCCTGTGTTCCATGCTCGTACTAAGCACATTGAGGTGCATTATCATTATGTCAGGGAGAGGTTCTCTGCTGGAGAGATCAGCTTGGCATGTGTGCCCATGTAGGAGAACATTGTAGACCTTTTCACAAAGGCTCTTCCTAGGGAGAAGTTTGAAGCTTTTCGTAAAGATTTGGGCTTACTTCCTTTTGTGGATTGATTCCACATAGCTTGGCACTTCCTTATACATGAGTGCGAGCTCTTTGTTCACCGCATCACTCCCAGGGGGGATTTGTTGATATATTTAGGTAGTGATGTGTGTAAACACACTAGGACCATCGGAGCACTTTTTCCCTCTTTAGGAGGTTTTTCCCCCCGGGTTGTATATACGCCTATTTCCCTAATGGGTTACTAATCTTTGTGCATTCTAGTGGTAATACATTCAATATTGTGTGTTGTGCTCCAAGCTTCTCCTTCTTCCTTGTGTTGTTTGCATGCTTCCATAGACGTCTAACTCCAATAGTTTCAAACCATAAGAAGGGATTGAAATCAATAAAACTAGTTACCATGGGGTCACTTCTACCTCCATAGCTCCAACTATCTATGTAAGACCTAGGTGTGTAGTCATGTATCCCTGACAACAATGTTTAAAATGTTGAAGTAGACTCATGGAGCACTTGAAGCAATAATTATGAGATTCCACTATACTTTTAAAACGAGTCTTAACTCAATTCTAATATGGATTGACTTTTGAACATTTTTAAAAATATCTTATAAGCTCCTACATGATCTTTGCATGGAAAAGGACTCCTTGATCTTTACAAAATGAATCATTTTTACACAAGTTTTGAGTTTTTTGAAGCATTACAATACAATTCCAAGAGGGTACATTTGACATAGGGTATTCCTCTTGTCAGATACTTCATCTCTTGTTCTCCTCACGGATGACGATATAGCTGATTCTATAACGATCTATTTGACCCAAAATCACCAAGTTTGCTAAAAGAGCCACAATGCAACGAATTGCACCAAAAAAAAATATTTCCTATATGATTAAAGATAAAGATTTGGATGAAACTAGCTAAATTGAGTCCACATCTTCCAAACATAAATATAATCCCAAGGGGGTAAAAGCAAGAAAAGAGTAGAAACTCTTTACCAATAAAAGAGAAGAACTTCAAACACATACAAAATTATAAGATAATCAAGTATTTCCATGAAGTGTCATACTTACATGTTCCAAATTCATCACACAAGTTACTTAGAAGTGGACACTTCTCCTCTCATCTGCAACGATGCCAAAAAGTATTTGGGTTGTAGTATGATTCACTCTTGTATATCTTTAAGTCATAAATTTGCAAAGAATAGACCTCATCTAGCTAAAATTTGAGGTTATAAGTAGATGCAACGTGTAGGCTTCTTGCCAAGATCCCAAGTCATCAACCATCAAGCACACAATCAAACCAAAGTGCACAAAATCAATGGACAGATGATCACATGATCAAAGGATTATAGACCAAAAGAACATAGAGGGCCATGCTATAGATGTCAGAGAGATCACTTGATTCATGATTGTCCACATCCTCCAATTGATCAACGATCAATCAACCATGCAAGTGGTCATCAATGATCATCGACCAACAAGATCATTTGTTTTATAGATTATGTCCCCTATGAGGTCCAAACTTTGATAGAGAGCTTGATGTGAGGTGTTTATTGTGATATTGATACTCTTCATGCATTATGGGGCTCTAACATGTGTTGGAAAAGCATTAAATTTTATATATAATATAACTTAATCGTAAAAAATACTATGTAAAACTTATCATAGAGTTTAAACGATATTTATTTTTTGGCTTTGAAAAGAAGGTTTGACCTTGGTCCATGCTTTAAAGTTTGATTATTATGAGAAAAATATACAGCAAATAGAACCATGCAAGTATTGCCCCTTCTTGCCACTCTTTAGTATTTGAGCTTTAAGAAGCCAAGTTGAAAGGAAGTAGATTCCTATGAAGAGGATGACAAGTTTCTAAACATGTTTTGTAATTCCGTGTGACCTTCTTGTAAGCTCCTATTTTTGGGAAAAAAACATACATCTAATGGGCATAACATTGGTCTCTCTCACACACACATCCTTGTTTTTCCAATCCAAAGACCGAAATATCAAAACCATGTGAGACTCCCTACTGTTTCCGTGAGGCCTTTTACTCTTCTCTCCATTAATATATTTTTTCGTGATGTTAAAAAAAAGTAAAAAATTACAAATTTTATGAAAAATTTGTTATTTTTCATAGAAACACCGGAAAATGATCCATCGATAATTTAATAATCAAGACTATGCATCCACATGAGCGAATATTGAACTTTGACACCAGGAAGTGATCCATCGATACTTGAGGAGTCCACATTCGCATATGAATCCACATGATGGAATATGGATTCTTGAAGTTTTTTTCTAAATGGAGGTTCGGCCGAGGCCTACTCCCCGAGCTTTAACTTTGAAATTGCAACTGTACAAGGTACAGTTGCAACTGTACAAGGTACAAGGAAGGGCATAGTACAAGTTCAATCGGTCCCTTCCCTTTGGATTTATGGATTGGGTGTCATTTTGTACATGAGATGCGCAACGGAGTGTTGCTCCTCGGATTTGAACTCCGCACGCTTCGATTTTCTCTCTTGACTTGCTTCAACACAATTCGCGCGCAATTAACTTTGAAATTGCAACTGTACAAGGTACAAGGAAGGGCATAGTACAAGTTCAATCGGTCCCTTCCCTTTGGATTTATGGATTGGGTGTCATTTTGTACATGAGATGCGCAACGGAGTGTTGCTCCTCGGATTTGAACTCCGCACGCTTTGATTTTCTCTCTTGACTTGCTTCAACACAATTCGCGCGCAAATTTTCACGTGTTGTGGTTTGTCTCTTGCTTCCAAGTTCCCAGCTGCGGGCTCGTCGAAGACATGGCTATGGCGTCCACAGAGGCGCCGTCCTCTGCATTGCGTGAGTTGCTAGATTTTCCTCACATGTCTGTATAGTTTTTTCGGAATTTTTTGTACAATTGGCTTGCTTTGCCTACTGCAGGAGTGAGTTCGCTTCGATCAGCGAAGCGAAAGCAAAATTCAGCATTTATTGAGTCTGGATCCTCTCAGAACGGACATTCGTGCAGGGAACCAAAGCATCACTCTGAGGTTCACAATCATAAACGTGTGAAGTTGAGCATGGTTGATAGTGCGCAAACGAAAGCGCGGAAAGAGTTAATCGGACAAAACAAGAACAAGAATGTGAAGAAGAAGAAGAAGAATAAGAAATTTTGCAAAGTCATTGCAGCAAAGAAGCGAGCTTCCAAGGGAAAACGAACGGAGACTAAGGTGGAAAACGGCTGCTCACTTGTGCCTGCCAATCACATCAACTCAACTGATGCTCCAACTCGAGAAGAACATAAGGACTGTTTCAAGAATGAGTCCAATCATGGTCATCTTATCGAGAACGCGGAATTTTCTCATAAAATACTCGCCGATGAAGTGACAGAGATAACAATGTCTCGAGTGAGTATCCATTTCAAGCAACGTAGCGTTTTCATCCTTAGTTACTTTTATGGAACGAAGAAGTCTTATAGGACTTAAGTATCTCTAACCTTAAGGTTACCATCTAAAGTCATAGAAAAGGGACTCGTCCACAAAATTTGCGAAGATGGCCATGGAATAAGTAAATTGCTGATTTAAGTATACAGCTGTAACGGATTGCTGCATAAGCATAGTCTATTATGAGTGCCGTAGATAGTTCTTTTAAATGAAGTCGTAAAAGAGCCTCTGAGTCCGATTCCTAAAACTTGATTAGCACAGATTATACCCATGCAGTACAAGAAGCTTAAATCAGCATATGAAACTGGTACACGATGATGCTTATTTTGATGCAGATGGAATGGGATGTGTGATATCTACAGATTAGAGTCTCATAGTAACTTTCAAATAAGTGTCACATGTGTCGATTTTCATTATTTAGTTGCATTCGTAAGACCTTACGCACGCACCTCTCCAGTATTTTATTGAGATGCTATTGCTTCGAATGCCTTATGGCGTGGAGTTCTCGGGATATATCTCCTAACATCTCATGTAAATGTCTTGTACAGAAACTTGAAAGTCCCAAAAAGCCAAGAATTGGCTCACCAAGGCTACAAGCATCTACGATTCCTCTATCCCCAAAGAAGGCTTTATTCCAACTTTCTACCATCGCCACATCCCCTAAAAAGTGTCTGTTTCAAGTGTCTCCAAACATTGCATCACAGAAAAAATCCTCAAATCACAACCATTTTGACTTTTCTGGTGACTTCCATGTACATACCTTCTTTGTGATGATTTTCTATTATCGCATACTTTTGATAAATTCAATTGCTTCTCGATTTGCAGATGCAAGCCATATTCAGGCAGTTAAAGCAACCTTGCATCTTTCCACTGTTCCAGATACATTGATATGCAGAGAAATTGAGCAACGCAAAGTCTTTGAGTTTTGTCAGGAAAATCTGGTTCAACAACGTCCTGCAAGTCTATATATCTGTGGGTGCCCGGGAACAGGAAAGTCCCTGCTTATGGAGAAAGTCAGGTCACTTGCACCCAAATGGGTAGAGAAGGTACTTTTCTTTTGATGCTGAACGTATGTACTGTCAGAAGCAAAGCACAAAATTCTTAGGTTTCATGAAAATGACCTCAGCTTTAGGTTACTTCAAATGATGAGAAATTGAAAAGGGCTCCATGTACGAACAAGATAATGAAGAATGTAAACAAAGGGACATACATACATGCAGATGTACATACATGTCTGTAGGTATGTGTATGCATGCATGCACGTACCTACATACATACACACATGCATACAAACCTGTATGCATATTTGTGTTCGTATGTGCACATTATAGACTTGACATGTAATTAATGTATGCAACTATGATGTAGATATGGGTATGTACATACATACACACCATATGCATACATAGGCATGTGCATCATACACATACCTACATATGTTATGTACACGTGTCTACCTATGCATGTACTTTTTTTGGGAAACAATCATCTTTATTGGCTTTTGTACAAGGATATAAGTATATGCATGCATGTATGCTTTTGTACATATGCATTACTTTCTAACATAGTGGTACACGCATATATACACACTTAAACAAAAGATGCATGAATTTGTTTTTATTGACAATATGTTTCTTTTTTATTGTTGCATTATGTGCAAAAGGACATCATGCTATAGAATCATTGTTTAGGTGCCTTAACTATAGTATATGATCATCAAAGGATTATATTACTAAGTGGAGATAAGAGAAAACATGCATGCATACATTTACTTTTATACATACATAGACATATATGGAAGGAATGATCCTCCATTTTCCATGTAAATAGAACCAACGGCTTATTTGTCACACATCCTTATGTACACACACGTTGGACTCCATGAGCCTTACGTGAGTCTCACATGCACCCATTTGGTCTAGGTGTGGTGGTATATGACATTGATCATTGTGGTGATGGGCATCTTTGTAGGTATCGGCTCCCCGAGTTGGGAATGAGTATGATGGTTGTATGGTTGGGAAGTGAGTATGATCTTTGCCCCCTTTATGTTTGCACGTATGTCTTGTACTTTTGTCTTATTAGTAGGAACAATCTTGGAGAGGTGTGAACGCTTGGACTTTATGTATATGTGATCTTGGGTCGGAGAGAGATATTGTGAGTAGCTTTATCAAGCTCTTTATTGCTTCGGAGTGAAATTTTTCATATTTCCTCTTGAAATTTTATGATGGGGCAGTATAGATTGTAGAAAGCCTAAGTGTATTACCACATTTCCTAGTGTGTTGTAAATCTATTGCATATTGCAAGAAAAGTATGAGCTCAACCTATAGAAAGAATATGGGGCTTTAAGGATGGAAAACAACCACACATCGCATTGTGAGTGAAGAGGTGGTGGTCATATACATATGCCTATACATACATACACTGTACACATACATATGTATGCATGTATATATATAGACAAATCCACACACACATACACACATGCACAATTTCAAGGTTTTGAAGTCTTTCCTTCCGAAGAACTTCAATTTTTAGGTCAAAATCCCCTCCCATAGGCACAAGTTTTTTCAGAGTTACATTAACTCAAATGATAAATTATAGGTCTTTATTGTAGGTGAATACTCTTGATTCGAGTGGAAGTACATGTGTCATCATTGTGCGAAGCACTATTTTCTCCAAAGTGAATTAATCTCTTTTTGCATTCCACAATGTGATGACATGGTTTCTTGCAATAATGGCATATCCCCTTCTTAGGTGTGGAATCTAGATGTGGAAGAAGTAGATTGCTTCTTAGGTATAGATAAAGTAGTTGAAGTAGAGGTAGATGAAGATGTGGTTGAAGACATAGAAGAAGATGACTTACTTTTCTTCTTTGATTTTAAGTTTTCTTCTTTGTCTTCTTTTGAATCTCCTTCTTTTTCTTGCCTTTAGATGATGATGCTATAGCTTTATCGTTCTCTTCCATACTCTTCTCTTGATATTTATCTTGAAGTAACAAAAATTGGAACTCTTCAAATGAGATTCCTCTATCTCTTTGAGAGAGAGAGAGAGAGAGAGAGAGAGAGAGAGAGAGAGAGAGAGAGAGAGAGAGAGAGAGAGAGAGAGAGAGAGAGAGAGAGAGAGAGAGAGAGAGAGAGAGAGAGAGAGAGAGAGAGAGAGAGAGAGAGAGAGAGAGAGAGGTAAGGTTGAAGAAGGTATGGTTGAAGACTTAGAAGAAGAAGATGACTTACTTTCTTTGTTTGATTATTGAGTTTTCTTTTTCTTAATCTTTATCTTTTTTTCTTTCCTTTAAATAATTACACTAAAGCTTTATCATTCTCTTCCATACTCTCGTGTTGATCTTTATCTTGAAGTAACAGAGACAACAACTCTTGAAATGAAATTCCTCTCTCTCTTGTAGAGAGAGAAGTAGCAAAAGAACGATTTGTAGATGGAAGTGAATTGATGAGTGTGTTTACTATCTCTTCATTAGAATTGTTGACTCTAACATTAAAAAGTTGATCACAAATATCTTTAAACTTGAATTCGAAATATGAGATGGAATTGAGTCTTGACTCACCAACTTTGATGCGTGGGTTGGTTAACTCCCTCCTTAGACGAGCTTTCCTCGTAAGATGTTTGCTTTGATAGAGATTCTCAAACTCCAACCAAGCATGAAAAGAGGTTCTGCATGATCTAATTTGAAGAATAATGTGACTCTTGATACCCATGGGCCATAGCTATAAGGGAGAGTGCTTGAGCATCTCTAAATCCCATCGTGATTCCTCTTAAGAAGGTTGAATCTACATTCCTTTGTCTGTGGATGGTAAGAGAACTCCTTCTTCTTTCTCTGTCTTGTTGATGATGTTTGTCCTTCACTTTTGGAAGTGAGAAAAATTCAGCTTGTTGGCTTTATTAGAGGTCCTTACTTAGAAAAGCTCTATTAAAGCTTGCACCTACTTTAGGGCATTCTTGATGTGAGTATGGATGTCATAACTACTTGTCCAAGCTATGCATGATGGAGTTTAAAAATCTGATACTCCTTGGTTTAGAAAGACAGAAATTTAAGATGCACTTTTTGTTTTGTTTCATTGTTGTTTTTTAAAAAGAAAAAATGTTTAAAAAATGTGTGATCTTAAATTTTGATTTTTATTTATTCTTTTGTTTCTGAAATTATGAATTTTAATTGGTTTTCATTCTCAAAACTTATTATTTGTATTTCTTGTAAAGTTTCATCCTTTATCTTTTGTTTTTATTTGTTTTATAAATTAAATTTTTATTTTTATTATATATGTGTATTTCACTTTTGTTGTGTTTGATAATCTATTAAACGGTCATTTATTCTTTTTTTGATTATTATTTCTTTGTTTATTGATTTATCCTTTTCCGTTGTTGATTTTGCTTTTTATTTTACATGTCTTTTGATGACTTATGTTGACCTTATTTTTTGTGTGATCCCTTGCTTTGGATGCTGTTTTTTCTTGTATTGTGTTTATTCTTAAATTCATAAGTTTGGATAATCCTGAATTTATGAAACTATGTATGCTACAACCATGAAAAATGTAGAGTTTTGGCATGCAAGGTATGGACATCTAAGTTTCATGAATCTCAATACTTTGAACTAAAAAAATAAGGACAAATCACTACTACCATTCCATATGTGATGCATTCTTAGTAAGATGATTCTTTCCTTATAAAAAAAGGTACAATTTCTAGAGCTTCAATAAAGCTAGAACTCAAACATTGTTTTGTGAAGCTAATAGAACAATGCAAGAAGTGTATAGGTCCATGAGAACAAGATCCATGCCAAGCTTTACTTATTTTGTCACATTCATTAATGATAATTGATTTTTGGAGATTCACATGGATTTATGGCTTTAAAGCAAATTCAAATTCATTCACAATTTTCAGAAATCTACTCACCTAGAGTCGAGAATGAAACATTATTTAGATTTAGACTATGTATAGAAAGAAGAATGAAACTTCTTTGGATATGAGAAGATCAATCGTTTCTAATAAACATGTTCCACACTACTTTTGATTTGATGCATACCAAGCAAATAAAAACAAAGCCATGTCAAAATATCATAAAATAAAACACCTTATAGAGATTATTATGATAAAAAGTTAGATGTGAGTTAGCTAGGGTAGTTGGGTGTGTTGCTTATGCTTATGCTCTACAAGAACCGAGAGATAAACATGATAAGAAAATAAAACAACTTATAGAGCTTACTATGATAAAAAGTTAGATGTGAGTTAGTTTAGGTACTTTGGTGTGTTGCTTATGCTTATACTCTACAAGAACTTAGAGATAAGAAAGCAATTAAGTGTATATTTTTGGCTTAAGCTCCAAAGTTAAAGATCATAGACTCTTTTATCTCAAGTCCAAGAAAACATTCCTTAATGGAGATTGTATATTTGTTGAGAAGCATTTTTATACTCATCAAGAATGCTAGTTCCCTTGTAAAAATGGAGAGGTATTTTTGAAGGATTGCTTTCTATTACCATTGATGTTTGGGTGCTAGATTATAGAGACATTACATTATGCTCCTTGACTTCAACCATCTTTTGTACCTTTTAAGAAACATAAGAAGAAAACGAATCTTTCATAGAACAACAAACTTCAAAAGCCTCTATGATAGTGGATTGGTACTTGGAAATTTTATGAAAATCAAGGATGGATCATTTAGAATAAAAAACAAGCTAGATTAGGCGAAAGTAGATAAAGGCAAGCTTACATTCCATAATCATTTGATGTAGTAGATTTTATTATGATTAGAATTAAAGTGATTTTTTTTTTTTTATAAGTGAAGCTTTGCAAGACGAGATGAGTAGCCACCAGGGCTGATGAAGTGAAGTAGATTGATGACAAAACAACTTAAGATGTTCGTGAATTACCTCTTGATACGAAAGCCATTGGTATTAAGTGGTTATTTAAAATAAAGAAGATTTTGGTATTATAAAGAGGTAAATATCAAAACTAGTAGCAAAAGACCTTGCTCGACATGAAGGTATTAATTATGTAGAAACCTTTGCTTGCATATCTTGTATGAGATGTGTTGTAAGTATGGTAACTGGTTGCCTATTATGGTTTGGGAATTCCTCAGCTAGATATTAAAACTTTTTCTTAGGTGTTGATTCTTTTGAAGAGGTTTACTCATCACACCCTCTTGGTTTTGAGATTAAAGGTAAAGAATATCTTATGCGTGAGTCAGCAAAAACTGTTTATAGTCTTAGACATTTCTCAAGATGATGGTATGAGAAATACCATGCCTTTTTGATCTAAGGAGGTTGGAGAATCGTCTTGCACTGACACTTAATGTTCCTGTTTTAGATCGAGATGTTATTCTGATCATTTATGTAACTGGTATTCTAGTTATAGGATCGGATGGAGACAAGGCTACCCAATGAAAGAAAAATTCAATGAAGTTATTTGCTATATCAAATATGGAATGACTTCTTTATCATTTGAATATTTAGTTTAAACAAAACGACGACCATAGAGTTATGTAATCATTGTGATCACAATACTCACATAATTACATGATTGCTGTGATCACAATGATCATATCATTATGGTAATGCTTCAACACTTCATGTTTGTGTTGTAAATGAAGACATTATTCTTTGATCATTTATGGAGATGATATTTTTCTCTTATGATTCAATGAAGACAAGGTTACCCAATTTAAGAAAGATTTGAGGAAAGCATTTCCTAAGGAAGACATGGGACTTCTTCATTATTATTGTCTGGTATTTAGTTTAAAGAAAATGCCAATCGCATAATTATGACAGTCAAAGTATGGGCCCAAATTGCTCCATGATCCTGCATAGCTTTGGCAAAATAAGAAGAATCCTCTAGTTGCATATCTTTCAGTTGGGGTTTAGAACAGTCATTGTGATAAAAGTAAATTGAATTGGTGTTATGTATTTTTTGAGGTGTAATATTCTGAACATGATATGTGGATTTGAGTCATTGGATTATTTTGAGAATATGAAGTGAAAAGAAGATTAAAACAGGTATTCTTTTTTCGATCAGTTTGTCTTTCTTTCCTTATTTACTTCTTCAGTCCATCGTGATCATGCCTGTTGGTACTTTGGATCTATCTTCAGAAGGAATTCATATTTAAGAGAATCTCTTTGAGCATTCAATTTGTTTTCTATTTTTATCCATATTATCTTTTTGTTCTGCGATTTCTGCCAAAATCGAATCATGATCCATCTCTGAAGACAGTTGCAATTTATAATTTCTTTTGGTGCATTTATGATATCTATTACACCTGATTTCTTCTGGAAGCTTTTTCTAAATTGAAATTAGGACGACATTTTAAAAAGGTGCAGTTAAAACAGTATTGAATTTGAATTAGGGGATTATATTTAAGGTCAGGCTATGTTGTATTCGAAAGGATTATGAAGCTCAAGGATATAGTAAGACAAGTCTTTTATCAAAGTTGGCCCATGTAGGCCAATGATGATCTTTATTATGTTCATATTTTCCTTTTGCTTAAAAATTAGACGTTATTTATGTACTGCATGCATTTATTGATATTGCCACATTTTTGCATTGTGAAGGTCGGACTTGAAACCCCAGATATTTTTACTTTCAACTGCACAACTTGTACAAATCCAAGTGACATTTTTGACCGGGTATATGATTCAAATTGTTACATCTTTATGGCTTGTATATATTCTTGTAAATGTTAAATTGTTTAAAACTCTTATACAGATTCTAGGGTATGTCTCATCTCATGAAGCTAAAAAGATCAGCAAAAATGGGACAGACAAGAGATTGAAAAAGCTCAAAGAACTACTGTGCAGATATGGGGACAATTCGATAAAGAGAATGCTGTGAGAGAATATCATCTCTCATTTATATATTTTTTATGTGTAGCTGTGCCCTCCCTGACTTGGTGCATGGCAAATGTGTTACTAGTATTTCTATAAAAGTCTTTGGTGCTTATATGTTAGTTCACATTTATTATGCTTGTTTTTTCCTTCTGTTCATTCTGATTGATTTCTTGATTTGTGAAGAACAAACATAAATATTAACCGTTTCATATCCTCATGTCATTCAGGTTGTTGGTTGTTGATGAAATAGACTATTTGCTTACTAAAGATCATGTAATTCTTCGTGAGCTTTTTGAACTCCCAGCTCATGAGGGTTCACGCTGTATATTGATAGGTGATACACAAATTTTTGGTCTTTTAATACGAATTATCAGTTGTAATCTTGCATTGATGGGGGCAAAATATGGACAATCAAGCTTGAGATAGTTTTTCATGTGATACAGGGATATCAAATTCCATAGATTTAGCAGATCGATGTCTACAGAGCTTCAATTCCTTCAAATGTAAGCTTTCCAATTTCATAATTATCGCTTTGCATAAATCAGGAGATTTTGATATGGAGCAAAACTTATGCATGCAGGTCGCCCTGTAGTTATTCCTTTTTCTCCGTATACAAAAGAACAAATTTTAGCAGTACTCAACCAAAGGTTAAAGGTGTGCTTTATATCTAACCAGAGTTAATTCTGTTCTATGCATTTATGAAATTATGACCTGCTCACAAAAGTCTTAATTATGGCTTGGAGCTCTATTGAATTGTATGGCTCTAGTTTCTTAATATGGAAGAACCGTATTCTTCTGTAGCTAAATCAATGATTTTTATCTATCTTATTGAAAAAGAATTTTCTAAATAGAGAACTTGGCTGATATGATATACAGGATTTTCTTTTTAGTATATATTCTCATAAGAAGTACAATCCAATTTCTCTTATGAAGCCTGTCAGCATTGGCTAGGTGCTGTTTTCTGTTCTTCGCAAAAACTTTGTTAGCTTTGAAGTGGATAGGAATGCAGCATATTTCAAGGTATTTCAATTGGGGGGATTGCATTTTACACTATGATCGTGTCCATTTATGAAGGACATATTTTTATTGGTCATGGTAGTGCATGTGATCGACTGAATCAAAAAGTCAGATGGATCGTGCGTTTACGATGATGGTACTTGAAGTTTTGTCTCATGAATGATTCATACACATGTAATTTGATGGTTCTGAAACCTAGTAGAATGGTTTTTAATAACGAAAGTACTAAAGAAGTTTTTCTGTAAAAAATTTGCACATTACACTAACTACAACACTTCAAACTTGTGGGTTTTCTTCCCCTTTGTCTACCCTTTCAATTTAGTATCATGAATCCCAATAACTGATTAAGCTAGGTGATGCTGACCATCTTGTGAATTTCGATCCATCTGTTTGATTGTGTTCTTTTGTTGCTTACACAGTATGATTATCTCAAGAAATTCACCTGTGACTTGTGTCTTTTTTCAATTTCAGGCACTTCCTTTCCCAGTGTTTCATCCATCAGCTTTGGAACTCTGTGCTAGGGTATCATTTTATATATTTTCAATAGTTCCCTCGTTTTTTAATCTTTTCTTGTTACTACAGCTTCAATTTATTCAGTTCTAACTTCTGTAGTTTCTAATTTATTAGGAGGATTTCGTCTTATTTGATTGGCTATATAGATAGTTAGAGCCTAGCTCAGCATTATAGTCCATATATTATAGGGACTCGCTGCTTTGCATCATTGCTTAAAATGAGCTAATGTTAATGTTATCTTTTTTCCTGTGCTAACATAAGTGAAAAGTGTATAAACTGCTGGGAAGAAGCCCATTATTCCTCGACTAATTTGATGCTCTCAACCACCTAGAATACTGAACTCCAGCTCATAGTAAACATGTACTGTTACTTCTGCAGGCATTAATTTGTATTGTTTTGTCATGCTTTTGCTTAAACTACTTGTAGTCTGGGCTAATGAGATATAATCACTTGGGTGAAGAAGCAAATGGGTTTGTTGATGTTATTTATTTGTTTATTTATTTTTGTGAGAGAGAGAGAGAGAGAGAGAGAGAGAGAGAGAGAGAGAGAGAGAGAGAGAGAGAGAGAGAGAGAGAGAGAGAGAGAGAGAGAGAGAGAGAGAGAGAGAGAGAGAGAGAGAGAGAGAGAGAGAGAGAGAGAGAGAGAGAGAGAGAGAGAGGGAGGGAGGGAGGGAGGGAGGGAGGGAGGGAGGGAGGGAGGGAGGGATTCTAAAGACCAAAATTGACCTACGAGTCAAACCCATATACATCGGTGATACACCAAGTATCCATAAACAAAAAAGAGTAGAAACATCTAAAGTGAACTGAAAATGAAAGCCTAACAATGTGCAGAAAGTGACGTGGCACCGCAGAGAATGACCACATAGTACAAGAGAGGACAACAAATGATACCGTGTGTGTGGGCCACAGTGGAACCAACCACGATGAACAGACCTATGAATGTAGTATCGGGGCAGTGGATGAAGGATGTGAGACATGGGTGTTGGATGACGAATGACATACCAGGGTGTGGATGGTCATCTGTGCTCCATCTGCTGCTCATGAAGTAGTCTAGTCTGATCCTCAGTATCTCATGCTGGTATAACCGGGGTCTCCTATATACAGGGACACGTGGATGTGTCTTAGCTCTTTGGGTCTTTGCCTCCTTGAGAGTGATCCCTTGGCCATTGGGGATCGGTCATGGCTCGATCCTCTAAAAGAAATGAGTTATCCTCTGTTGTATGCCGTCATTCACTGCCTGTGTAGGCTGTATCAGAGTCTCGCATCTATGGTATGCAGCAATGAGGAACCGTCCAAGACGACACTGATCCACTCTCTTCATACACTGCTGTAATGATCCCTCTATCTGAAACTGTGCCCTAAGCTCAGCATATGCAGGGTTCTTCACCTCTGTATAGCGAATCGGGCATATGCGATCCTCTTTGGGTATCTTGCTAGCTCGACCTCTCTTGATCTGCAGCCGGTGCGATGATACCCTAAGCTGCCTAATAGCCACTTGTATGTGATGTGGCATATAAATCAGTAAGATGTACTTCTTTGGATGATCAAAGGGAAAAGAATTACCTTCATTTAAATTTACCCTCTCTTCCTTAGAGAATCACCTTTTAATTCCTTCCCAAGTAAAGAACAATTCTTCTTTCGAAGGATAACCAATTGATGTTTTCCAATGGAATCTAGATTATGATTCCTTTTCTAGCTATTGATGTTTTCCTATGGATTATGGTTCCCCATATGGAGGATGATCAAAGAGAAAAGCTACCTAGTACCCAACAAGGAAGATTTTTCAAAGCCAGGTTGATCTTTCAAGTTTGGGTCATAACTTAGTAGCTCGTTTTTGTTCATGGGATTTGCAAGCAAGAAAGGCAATTTCAAAGCTAAGTAAGTTGTGAAATAAACCTTGAAAAAATCTTACTAAACCAAGAGAAAAAGTCTCTAAATGCATCAGTCAGTTGGAATTGCTTGATCAGACAATGCCATCGGATCAAAGAATCCACTCCTTCTACTACAATCTAGAATGAACACTATGCATTTCAAAGTATGTAGAAATGCCTAGTGTAGAATATGGGAGTAAGTTGTCTCGACTCTCGGCAAGGATCAATACTTTGTATCATTGATTCCCCTCCTTTAAATTCACATGATGGATAAAATCTTGAATTGAAAGTAGAGGTGATCGATGGAAGAGGTCATGACCATGCTCTCCTGTGTAGGTCATGGGGCTCGAACGAAAGCTGTTATATAGCTTATAACTTGAAGCATATTTTCGAGGACAAAAATGTTCTTTAAGGGTGGAAGAATGTTATAAAATGAACCTTGGTAAGGATAGAAGACAAGTTAAGATCAAGAATCTTTAAGTCCTTGGGAAGGAAGAAGGTTATCCTAGTGGTTAATCAATGCGATGGGAAGGAGGTATTGGGCTCAAATCCAAGAGTGCTGTGGGAGAGTATTTTGTCGCAAGGGACCTCCAACCTTCTAAAAGTATCCAACTCAAGTGAACTTGAGTAGGATAGGACAAATGATGGACTTGACCTTCAATGGGCTTGAGAGATTGGGACACATTGCACACAGGTACATACTTGCCAATAAGAGGCCCCTCTAGCACATTGCTATATAATAGAGGGTTGGGAGAGCACTCTTCCCTATGGTAGTATGCAGCTTATGTCATGATTGATCTCTATCAATTGATGAGAGGATGTACACAATTGACCAATGGCACACAATACTCCATATGATAAGTAAATCCTAATATCCAATTGAATTGAGTCTTTATGGAGTAGTCTAGTAATCTTTGTTTTATCGAAGTAAAAGGGGCCTCGAAAGAGTATTGAAAGGGGGGCAAAATCTGTCCATGCTAAAGCAATGCCTCTGAAACCAAGATGTAACTTGTGCATACCAACAATCGTTATCTCCCTATAGCGTCGATTGTTGAGATGACTTAAGAGCCAATCACATGTATCTATCACTAGGGACCTCCCACAAGGTATGTATGAAATAGATGCTATGTATGAAAGAGATTGATTTGGAAAGTGTCTCGACCTCCAACGAGGTATTCGATAAGCTTAAGTATGTCCTGTAGTCTCTAATATGCATGATATCCAAGATTTTAATGTCTAGTGGTCTTTACTAGTTGGAAATAATCAATAATTTGTTGTTAAGTCCTCCCCTTTGATCTCCACAAGAGTTTGTCTCGATGTGTCTTGAGCTGTACACACATACATACACACACAATCCCAGTTATTGTTAGGGCCCCTTACTCTTATACATATACATACACAATACACACACATACAGTGCCCCTTGTTATATATATATATATATATATATATATATATATATATATATATATATATATATATAAGGGCCCAACAAGAAGGGGCACTGTATGTGTCTGTAATATACACACACACATACACACATATGCATGCATACATACATGTGAATGCATGTATGTATGTGTGTGTATGCACACACACACACACACACACACACACACATATATATATATATATATATATACACACACACACACACACACACACACACACACACACACACACACACACACACGTGTGTGTGAATGCATGTATGTATGTGTGTGTACACACACACACACACACATATATATATATATATATATATATATATATTGTGGAAAGTCTCACTTTATTCCATTAGAAAATTAATGTACAAGAGTTCCAGAGGGGAGGAAGCTCTCCCTCCCCTCCCCCCCCCCTCCCCCCAAAAAAATGATCTAGCTATAAACATCACTATCTCCATATGACCTAATCTACAAGCATCACCTAGTTGTAGGTATACAAATGCCCCACAGATACTTTTATCTCCATACATACAATTGTACCCAGTGAAGGAATCAGACATTTTCCAAGAAGGAAGCGAACGCCATTTTGTCCTCATCAGACATAACATCTATGTGACGTCGCAATCTGAGCTTGCATAAAGTCCATGAGAAGTTTGGGACATAGCTTTTGTTTCGAAAAAGTATTTTGTTTCTTATCATCCAAATATTCCAAAGGAGTAGTGAGATGCATCTCTTTCTAACCCAGTCCAAAACTTTGTCACCTGAGCAAAACAAGAAGAAGGTGCTTCCGTTTTTAGAGGGTCGCATATCCCAGATAGAAAACAAAATAAGCTTATTCCACCATGTCTGAATTTGAGAGCAAGTCCAAAATACGTGACGCATGCTCTCATCATAAGACGCGCAATGGGGACATCGAGCACCTTGCAAACCATGCTTGCCACCATGAACATTGCATTGAAGAAGCGAATTCACCATCTGGGATATATATATATATATATATATATATATATATATATATATATATATATATATATATATATATATATATATATATATATATATATATATATATATATAGTTGTTTCCTAACGCATCAGCTATGTATAGCTGATATCAAGAAAAAAGTTCTTGACCCTGTCTTAGCTGATGGCTAGCTGACATGACTATTGCAGGGGGGGATATTTTTTTCTGGCTTCTTATGTTTTTTCTAGATGACATGACTATATATATATATATATATATATATATATATATATATATATATATATATAGTTGTTTCCTAACGCATCAACTACGTATAGCTGACATCAGGAAAAAAGTACTTGACCCTGTCTAAGCTGATGGCTAGCTGACATGACTATTGCAGGGGGGGATATTTTTTTCTGGCTTCTTATGTTTTTAGAGTTTTTTTTGAGGCATCCAATTAATGCAAAGTTACTTGTCTGCATGAGCCTCATGCAAACCAACTGTAGCAATATGTGCATGCATTGGGATCACCACAAAGGCTTCAATTTGTGCATTCAAGCTTTTCTTTGACAGTCCGCAGTGGTAAATCTGCAGCCTCCATGCTCTGCCCACTACAAGGTGCACTCCCAACTCCATATCCTTGAAGCAAAAGGCTGAAGGTATTGGAGGCTCCAACTGTTTTTTAGCTGGCGTGGTGTTTTTGTAATCATTAATCTATATAGCACTCTTATGTGCTTCTCCCAAGAGCTGCCAACATATATGATGTACACAGTCCAAAAAGCTCAACTCATTACATAGTACATATTCTCTTGTGATAGCCTATAGGCAGTACATTTTTTATATTTCATTGTTGCTATACTGGTGGTAGTATGATACTAACAATGCAATATACTAACATTGTGATAGACAGAAATATCTCTTTTGATAGGTAGTACATAGCCATATCATATATGCCCACAATTTTCAAATTGCAACAATGTAATTATGATATTATTTGATATCATATCATGATTCATCCATTGTTATGAAACATAATAGTATTGCTATCATGGTAACTCTACTCATTTTTTGGAAAAAAAATGGTGACGTCAAATAACGTCAGGAACTTATCCTTCATACGTCGGGTAAACGTCAAAAGTCAGAAGTTAGAAACCCGTCAAAAATAACTATTTGTATGTGTGTATATATACACACACATATATATATATATATATATATATATATATATATATATATATATATATATATATATATATATATATATATATATATATATATATATATATATATATATGTGTGTGTGTGTGTGTGTGTATGTATGTATATACTCACACACACACACACACACACATATATATATATATATATATATATATATATATATATATATATATATATATATATATATATATATATATATATATATATATCATAGCAGATTCGATGCGACAAACCGGATTTTTTTTGCGTTCGGTGCCATTCGGTTCGATAAATTCGTGGTTACATGCATGAATTTTAAAATTCGATTTTGAATGTTAATTTTTAACCTAGCTTTGAGCAACATGCATCTCAAGGGTTTGAACATTCCATAGCTCACTACTCAGCCCATTGACACACTTGAATCTTCCATAGCTCAAGCCTCAGCCCCATTGACTTCCCCTCAGCCTTGGCCCCACCCTTCAGCCATTCACCTCAGCCCCACACACATACCCGTTCTCAGTTAGAGAGTGGATTCAAGATTGCCTTCTCTTACTACCTAGTGGAGAGAGAGAGAGAGAGAGAGAGAGAGAGAGAGAGAGAGAGAGAGAGAGAGAGAGAGAGAGAGAGAGAGAGAGAGAGAGAGAGAGAGAGAGAGAGAGAGAGAGAGAGAGAGAGAGAGAGAGAGAGAGAGAGAGAGAGAGAGAGAGAGAGAGAGAGAGCCCTTAGCTTATTACTTAAGAGGTTAAGAGCTTAGAGGCTAGAGTCCTCATGTTACTTTTTGGATTTATACTTTTTGACATTGGACACTGGACAGTATACAAGGTTTCTGCTTCAAATTTATGATTTATCAAAGATCATAATTTTCTCCCTCGATTATATTGTGTTTTATGCCACTTGGTTCCCACTTCATTAATGGATTATGGTTGTTATTGTTATTTGTAAGTCTTAACTTTCAATATGCATAATATATATGTATATATATTATATCTTAGATTCTTATGAATTTATGTGTATTTGTAACGATGCACCTTACGCACCTTACCTTCGGATACCATTCGGTCCTTACTCTTCGCACCTTACGCGCACCAAACTTAACGCACCGAACGCACTGGACTGCCTTTATATATATATATATATATATATATATATATATATATATATATATATATATATATATATATATATGTATATATATATGTGTGTGTGTATGTATGTATGTATATATATTTATGTGTGTGTGACATGTGTGTATGTATGTGTGTATGTATGTATGTATTTGAGTGTGTGTATGTAAATATGTAGATGCATACATACACACACATACATACATACATACATACATACATACATACATACATACATACATATATACATACATGTTTGTATGTATGTATGTATGTATGTATGTATGAACTTATGTATGTATGTACTTATGTATGTATGTACTTATGTATGTATGTATATGTATGCATATATATACCGTTTCCAAATTTTTGAAAACTCCGAAACTCCATTTCCATCCGGTCACCGACCGTTTCCGTCGTGCCAGGGCAGTATGCTCTATAGAAGGCCCATATACAGCTCCTGAATAGGCTCTATTCAGGTCCTTCTAGTATCGATCTGAATCAAGTTTTATGAATGAGTCAGTACCTAGGGTACAAAAAGCACAAAAATTCAAACCTCAAAAAGCAAAACTATGAAAAACACAAAAAGCACAAATCACAAACAAGTATATGAGAACAAAGTGTACACATTTATATTAAAATACATAGACTACAAAAATGTATGTGGAGTTTCTAATGTGTGTGTTTACACCTTTGTCGCTAAGTTTAAATATATCTGAGCTTATGAAAGTACGTATATTATAATTGCTTCAAAATTAGCTGGGAATCTGAAGAATATATACTTCAAAAACTCTAATGTCAGGGGTTATGCATTATTTATGTATCCGTGCATGCCAACATTCTAGTAAATGGCTATATCTCTGCAATTCTGGAAGCCAGTATACCTTATTTTCATGATAAAGAAAATACAGTCTTTTCTATAGGTGCCCCTTTTTGAACTATTTAAGTTCAGATGTTATCTGATATAATTTTGTTGTGACATTTTTCTGAGTTTTTTGAAATGAACATTCTTTTTTCTGAGTTATTTGAAATGAAAATGTGGCTATAATGCAGAAAGTTGCTGCTGCCTCAGGTGACATGCGGAAAGCATTGCATGTTTGCAGGTATATTCATGTCTTATTAATCAAACGTGGTGATTCATCAACTTTCATTCGGCATCTAATACATCTTGCCAAATTCTTTTCTTTTATCAGCAGCTGAGACCTTCAAATTATGTGGAAATGTTCTTTTTGTCATGTTCACAACCTAGAGATTAAGAGAAAGGAAGAATTTAATGCTTTGTATGTTTCTGTTATAATCCAGGGGCTAGACGAGACAAATCATACCTTGGAATCTGCTTTAGTTATCTCTATTGCTGGGCTTTAAATCATTATGAACCTTGTTATTCTCATGCACAAGCCCAAGTGCTTCACTTGTTTGTATCTTAAGCAAGAGATTCTGATTGGGCCAATAAGATTTCTGGAGTACTATGCTGCTATGCTACTGCAAAACAAGTAAAAACGTCATATATCATTGCAGATTGTTTTTGATTATATCAGCAGTAAAGTTCGCACTGTACTTAGCTACTGAATGCAAATGTGGGGAGAGGAAAAGAGAAACAAAGAAAATAGAGCATTTACCGGGAACCAAACTGGCTCATGAAGCAAAGTCATACAACCATATGGGTGTGTACCTGATCATCATGAAAAACAAAAGAGAAATGTGCACACTGAAAATAAAATGAAGCCAAGCATTCTTGCTATATATAGAAAATTGAGTAGCAAAGAGTTAGTCAAACTTGCCCAAACAAGGTTTGGTTATATGTTTATTATGCGCTCAAACTTGATTGATTATAGGGTCTACAATGGATTATGTGCCATGATTGTTTCCACAGAGTACACTATGAAAAACGTATCTATAACCAAAAAGGCAGAAGATGTTGCTACCATTAAATTGAGTCCATTTTTTTGGAGAAGTTGCAAGGAAATTGTGCATGTATGTGCTCCAATATTAAAGATCTTACGCGTGACTGATAGAGAAGGGAGCACAATGGGCTTAATTTATGAAATGATTGATAGAATGGTTGATAAGATTGGAAATATGGAAGGAATTGGCTCTTCTAGACTTGAAGAAGTGAAGAGTTTATGCATAGAAAGATGGAATATGATGCATTCTCCATTACATGCAGCAGCATATGTGCTTCATCCCATTTGGAGAGAAAGATCTATAGAAAAAGATGAAGTTAATGATGAATGGATAGATGTCACGGAGCTTTATACAAATGGTGATGTTGACAAGCGAAGCATCTTATGTGATGAGTTAGATGTGTACAAATCTATGGCGGGCACATTTGGTCGTCCAATTGCAAAAGATGAAAAAAGAATGCAACATGCGATCAATTAGTGGGAAATGTTTGGCGCGCACACTCTTAATTTACAAAAGTTAGCACTTCGCATCCTCTCACAAGGGACTTGTGCTTCCCCTTGTGAAAGAAATCGGAGTACTTTTTCTTGGATACATACCAAAAAAAGGAATAGATTGCTGCCAAAGAACACCGAAAGATTAGTGTACATCCATACAAATTTGCGCTTTGCAAGTAAACTCAAAGAAAGAGGATTTGAGAAAATAGAAGTCACATTGGATATGATTGAGAAAGAAAAGGACGATGCTAGACTTCTTTTGTGGCAAAAATCATGAGGGTTAGGAAGTTGCCCTCACATCTACTAGTGCCATCAGAGATAGATTGTTACAGTGGCATGTAGACCCTTTATGTGATTCTCTTCATGATGATGATGAGGATGGAGATCAAGATGATGATGGAGATTAGGAGATTGGATCCGAGGATGATTGATGATTTTGTCATATGATATATCATATATCATATATCTCTCATGTTTTTGATTTCATCACATAATATGGCTCGTGAGTATGATCTATATGTTTTTTTTTTTACTTATCGCTAATGAAAAGTACTCTTTTTGGGTTTTTCATCATTTTATAGATGAAGCATGTTCTGTTTATGGATGTATATATATATATATATATATATATATATATATATATATATATATATATATATATATATATATATATATATATATATATATATATATATATATATATATATATATATATATATATATATATATATATATATATATATATATATATATATATGTATGTGTGTGTGTGTGTGTATGTGTGTATGTATGTATGTATGTATCTTTTTTCTTTGAACTCATGTTAAAAAAAAGATCACATTTTGGTAAATGTCAGAAACGTTTTGTCTTGCTCGTGAAACGTCTGAATCTCGTCAGAAGTAAGAAACCCATCAGTAACAACTATACTAGCATATATATGATATGTTATATTGCAATGTTATCATATGACGCGTATATATATATATATATATATATATATATATATATATATATATATATATATATATATATATATATATATATATATAGACTACCATGAGCTTATGTTGCATATATAAATAATGACACATTACACACATGCATGTATGACACACAATGCACATGCAGATATGGATAATGGCACATGCATATATGGATAGTGGCGCATGCATATATGTATCTTTGAATCTTGATTCTTTCTTATATGCTAAAAAAAAATACTAAATGAAGTTTCCACTTGTGCATTATTTGTCTGAGTTTCCACCGGTTGATAGGTGTGTATACGCTATCAACTATGTGTTTTTTGTAATTTTTCCTATCTTCTATTTGCATTTTGTGCTAGGCTTCATTATTGGTGAGTTCGCCCATCACTTTTGGAAGTGATAGAAACTTAGTTCATACTACATAGAGCTTCTTGTGAGTTCATGCTCATGGTGTGTGTGCATTGTGGGGTGCGTGTATGAGCATGTATTCATTCTTATTCTATACCTACTAGTGGACATTGATGACGTTAGTGGGGATGTCATAGTATTGAGTCGATACTATGCATAATGGAGCTGAAATGCTTTATAGTCTTGTGGTTGACTACCACAAGCTTATGGTTGCACTTTCGTTTGAGGGTGAATTTGGGGTTTGCTTGGATTCATTCTGCTATATATGATCACATCTGGAAGTGGCAGAAACTCAGTTCGCAGAGCTTCTTGTGAGTTCATGCTCGTGGGGTGTGTGTGTGTGTTGTGGGGGGCTTGTGTGAGTATGTATGCATTCTTAGTTCTATACCCACTAGTGGGCACTGATGATGTTAGCGGGGATGTCATAGTATTGAGTCGATACTATGCATAATGGAGCTGATATGCTATGTAGTCTTGTGCTTGACTACCATGAGCTTATGTTGCACTTTCATTCGAAGGTGAATTTGGGGTTTGCCCGGATTCATTATATATATATATATATATATATATATATATATATATATATATATATATATATATATATATATATATATATATATATATATATATATATATATATATATATGTGTGTGTGTGTGTGTGCGCATGTTATGTGTATTTATTTATTTAGTATTTATGCTAAAGATACATATATGCATGTGCATATATGGATAATGGCACATGCATATATGTATCTTTGAATCTTGATTCTTTTTTATATGCTAAAAAATACTATCTCTTTCTCTCTCTCTATCTCTCTCTCTCTCTCTCTATATATATATATATATATATATATATATATATATATATATATATATATATATATATATATATATATATATATATATATATATATATATATATACATATATATATATATATATATGTGTGTGTGTGTGTATGTATGTATGTATGTATGCATGTATAGTTATTATAGAAACTCAGTTCGCAGAGCTTCTTGTGAGTTCATGCTCGTGGTGTGTGTTTGAGCATGTATTCATTCGGAGTTCTATACCCACTGTTGGGCACTGATGACATTAGTGGGGATGTCATAGTATTGAGTCGATACTGTGCATAATGGAGCTGATATGCTATATAGTCTTGTGGTTGACTACCATGAGCTTATAGCTTCACTTTCATTTGAGGGTGAATTTGGGGTTTGCCTGGATTCATTCTGGTATATATTATTTCATAAAGTAGTTAGTATTTATAGTAGTATTTAGCTATTGGTTACAATTCTCTTGGGGGAGTTATTGTTTGGAAAAACATGTGTTGATGCTCAAAGGCTGCAGCAACAAAAGCTGCTCGTTTGCCCTTTATTCAGAAGTGCAGGTGTCAGCTGGTAGTAAAGAAATTCATGCATTGTCCTCTATATTTCTTGAAGCTTCATATATGTATCAATAATCATTGATCCTCACATAAATCATGCACTTTTGATGTGTTTCCCAGAAACACGGTTTCGCTCATATCCTGACTCTTAATATAATATCTTTCATTATCTGCAGTATGTAAGAATATTCTCAACAAGCTCTGTGAATCCGTTTAAGGATATCATCAAAACTCTAAATTCCATTTGTTTTCTCATTTTTGAGATTGGGGTTTTGAATTTATCTTCTTTGTTTTTTTGAAACAGAACTACATACTAGTGGACTTTGGTGTGCAAAATATTTTATTTTCTAGGTGAAATACTGTCTATGGGTCTGGCTTACAATTCCTACCTATCACATCAGTTTTTGCTTCATTGATATTGCTGGCTGACTTTTGGCCCCTATTCCCAAATTCGAATTTGTTGCTTCAAATTATGATGTTGGCTGATCAAAATTAGTTAAGAAAAATTGAAGTCTAAAATGAGGTGCAGGATGAAATTTTGTTATTTTAGCTCTTTGCTAAGTTGAGTGCAAGAGAACTCAGTTTTAAGCAGTAGTATAATGCTTTTTGCTATATCTTTAAAAATCCATTCTTATGATTTTGACTGAAAAGCAAGCTTGTCCGAATTCTATACATAGATCAACATGCATAGAACTTTTGTATCATCAATCTTATGATTAGTGAAGGAGTACTTTCAAAACTTTTTCTCAGCATTTGGTCAATCTAGTGGTAGTCTTTATTGTTTGGTGAGAGTTTCTTTATTCTTTAGTGAGTTGTGTATTTCAATGTCTGTCACAGATACTCTGGGTGCAATACATGCTATGCATCTGGTTTTGTGTTTCTACTGATTACGTTCATCTTCGTTTATTAATACTGCCAGTTGATCTTTCGATTTGGTTACTTTGTGCTTTTATTGCCCTGTGAAATCGACCTCTATTAATTTTTTTTTTTTTGAATATTTTTAGAAGCTTGTACTTTTTGATAACTCTGAAAATATAATATCCTTATGTCTTCAGGATTGCATTTGAATTATTTGAAGCAGAGAAAAGCATGGGAACTGATATAATACATGCAACGAGTGGAACACCTAGTTCTAAAGTGCTAACATCCTGTTCTCCCTCCAAGAAGATTGGCAGTCCAAGCAAGAAGAAGCAAATTTGTAGTCCGAGCAAGAATAAGCTGATCAGTAGTCCGAGCAAGAACAAGCTGATCAGTAGTCCAAGCAAGAACAAGGAGCAAAGGCTGGTAAGATGACAATCATTCTTTAAAATAATCTCCTACATGCATAGTATGATTCATTAGTATGCAGTTTTCTCTGGTTAACCCTTGTGTGGGATTCAAAACCAAAGAAAATATGCATTTGCATCACGTAGAAATGGAGGAAATGTGATAGTTCTGAAGTTTCAGCGTATATTGACTTGGTGATTACACTGGTGCTGGCTGGATCTTTTCTCTCATACAGTCCCAACGGGCCCAGTTGAGTGGTTTAGACGATTCACCTTTCAAACATTAGTTGTAGTTGAGCGAGGGTCAAGATACAGCCATTCCTCATCATCAGTACAATTGCACTGTTCTTCTGGAGCAGTTGATGCAGATTCTCTATCCTCCAGTCATCCACCCAAGGAGCTACCACTTGCATGTTTGAGTGCCAGCAGCTCAGACATTTTGAACCACTCAATGAAAATAGGTCTCTTTTCCATGATAGAACTATAACTTCTATGCCACAAGGCAAATATACTATCACTTTGTCAACTCAGATGTGATGTCTTGTTTGCATGAAATGTTTAAGAGCATGCCACCCTTGAGACAGGGAGGCAGCTTTACACGGGGAGCTCTGTGCTATAGAGGATCTGATTGATGTTCTTGTCTTCTTCATAATGTCTGCAGGTGCAAATCCACCACATGGCCCAAGCACTGACCAAAACTTTCCGCTGTGCTGCTGTGGAGATAGTGAAGTCCTTGCCAAAGCATCAACAGGTTCACTTTGTAGAATTAGTTTACGTAGAATCGTATCACCATCTCGCTATAAGAACGTAAAATAAACTAGTTTCCTTAACTTTTTTTTGAAATGCATTGCATGCACCGCAGATGGTTCTCTGTGCAGCTGTGCTGTTATTTCGCCAGAAAAAAAAGGAAACCACACTTGGCCAGGTTTATACAAACCACAATCCCCAATATTTGATATCCGGGGGGTTTGCAATGTTCTTTGTTTACATGTTGTATTTTGTGGCTCAATCTGACAAGCATTCTGTTTGTAGCTGAATGTGAGTTACCTGGATTTTTGCAAGACTACTGGTATGCCAGCTCTCTCAGTACCAGAATTTTCAAGCGTCTGCACAGTCCTTGCAGATCAGGTAACATATGCTATTTTAATTGCTTTTCCCCCTCTTCATGATTCTGAAACTTGCGAAGTGCTGCTTTTGTCATGACAGGGGATTCTCAATCTTGGTACATCACGTGAGGAACGTTTAAAGCGAGTAACATTACAAGTGGACCAAGATGATGTTGTATTTGCTCTACAGGTTGGTAGCCATCCCCCTTCCTCTGTCGGACAAGGATACATGATTGTGATCGCTCAGTTAAAATAAACCTTCTAATAATAATAAAATGATTGGTCATGCAGGCAATAAGGTTCTTCTGCAATAATTTAACTTGATGTCAAATGGTCAAGTGGATATAAAACTTCATTCTTTTTTTGCGGTACAAAATAACATTAGAAAACCACCCTTATCCAGTCAAGCTGTGAAAGAGATTACCAAACGGGTGGATTTATCAACATTGTGTAAAGTTCTTAACAAATTTTAGCAGCCAAACTTGAAGGTGAACTCTTATAATTTTTTATTGAGATCACAAGTATCATCATTGACTCAAATGCAGTCAATGCCAAGAGAATGCAGTCAAAGGCAGCTGGTAAGAATATACATTTCATGTATTTTTATGCTCACAAAAGTGGCGCTTGTACGAATTGATCATTCTTGTTAACAAATTGAAGTAAGCTGATCAAATTTTCGAACAGCTATCTTGAGCTTGCAACCTGGATTATTTGACAGAAGACATCAGAAATACAAGGGACAGGTCTGCAATCATTGTATCAGTTTTCAAAAGATTCATTCTTTTTTAAATGACTAAAATTATAAAAGAAAATGATAATCATCAGCAGATTTGTAACCGTGCTAATGGAGTCTAGAATTGTTGTTAATGATGGAGTGTATATGGTTCTCATTATTCTTTTGATGAGCATGTACGTTTGAGGGCTTTTGTTATACTTTATGGTAGCAATTTCCAGGGGACATGATCCTCACGATGGCACGCTTTGCTGATAGTTGTAGGGCTTGGTATCACAATCTTGGTTTATTGAGCTTTTCAATTTCTATAAATACATTTTTCTTGTATCAACTATGTTATGAGATGACCATTGAGGATACATTTGTATATAGAGTTTTTTTTTCCAAATTTTTTTTTTGAAAAAAAAAAGGAGGTTCAGCCGAGGCCTAGTCCCCCGACTTTAACTTTGAAATTGCAACTGTACAAGGAAGGGCTTAGTACCCATGGGACCCCCCTTATCCCACAAGAGCAGGGGTTAGACTCAGACCGGGAAGGACTTTCAATAGACGGGGTTTAAACTGGCCCGAAGGCACTACACCATTTTTTGCCGGAAGGCACAAGTTCCATGGCCCGAAGGCAGCACATCAGTTCCACGCCTGATGGCACATATCTGTCCCGCAGCACAGGGGGGTTGAACCCATGCCCCCGCCTCAAGAGGCAAGGGATCCAACCGCTAAGCCAGGCGTCTGGGACATTTGTATATAGAGATTGTGTGAAGCAGGATTCCAAACATTTAATGGGCATTTATGCTCACAAAGAGAAACTTTCCACCAATGGGAAGCCCTTTCAAAGGACTTCTGTTCGCAGCGAGCAGCATAAAGGGCTGTTTCTGTTCATTGCCTAGTTTTGTTCTATGATGAAGATTACGAGGATTTAAAACCAAAGATCTACCAAGTCCTCTTATGCAACGTCCATGTTATGACAATGGTTCTATGGAAATTCCTAGGTGGAGTGCATACTTTCGAAGAACTTGCGCTCGCAACGAGCAGCATAAAGGGCTGTTTCTGTTCATTGCCTAGCTTTGTTCTATGATGAAGATTACGATGATTTAAAACCAAAAATCTACCAAGTCCTCTTATGCCACGTCCATGTTATGACAATGGTTCTATGGATATTCCTAGATGGAGTGCATACGTGGAGGCATTGATCCTTGGTTTATATATCGGCTTGCTTGCACACAGCTCTTTTGGCATTCATCTATTGGCCATTGTTGTTCATTTGTTTTCTTTTTCTAAGGAATTTGTGTTGAAATTTTCTCAAAATTTGACTTTTTATCATATTTTTTACTTTTCGTAGTGTTTGGCCAATTTTAACTTTATCAATATTCTAGTTAGTTATTCCTGATCATCAAGCATGTCCTTGACAACTTCCTACCTGATGCAATTGTATAGAACATATAAGCACTGTGCCTATTCTCGAATGGTGTTGCAATCAAAGGGTAATTAAGCTAGTATATCTTCGGAGATGAGTAGGTTCTCATTATTTCATAGGTTTACTATGTTCGATGACATATAATTGGGTTTTATGCTATTAGAAATCTAGCAAGCTCAAATGTGTGTGAACCAAGGCTAAAGTCAAGTGCCACATCACCACTATTTTATAAAGTTTATACACACTTTTCCACGAGTTTTTCAGCTCAAGAATCCATCTAACTTGATGGAGAAAAGTCAAGGTTTTTGAAGACATGAGTACTCCAAAACTAAGGTATCCCGTAGTTAAGCTAGCCCCTTGCTATCACTTAGGCAGATATCTTTGTTCATCTATATCTCATTGTGTAGGTGGTTGTTTCATGATCAAGATAGCTCACCTTGTTCCTATTTTGGTAAGCTTTCTTTTGAGTATAATCTTAGTCTCAAATATTCATCGTCATTTTAGTACATTGAGCTTGAAAGCTCACTGGTTTGACCTCTACATATTTCTAAGTGTGTGTGTGTGAAGAGGAAACATAGGTACAAACTTCTTGTTTGGACAGTTTTTAGTCTATCTTATGTAGGGAGGTTGACATAGCTCACATTGGCCAAATTGAGTGATCTATGGCTTGTTGGAAAGCTAGAGAGTCTACTTTTAGTGTGTAAAATTCCACAGGTTCAATCCTTTGCTCGAGAGAGAAGTTCAAGTTTTGGTGGACTGTGGTAGTGAACAGTTTGGTCTTAGGAAGGGCTCGTCAATCTTTTGTTGCAACTAGGATCAAATATACTCCATTATTGGTATCAGAGCTCAACATGAGCATTGAGAACATCAAGAGGAGGCCTTGAAGTTGCTTAAGAGCCAAGGATTGAAGCAAAGACCAAGAGGATTGGAAGCAAGGTTGGAGCTTTTATCATCACAAAAGGTTCAAAACAAGTGGAGACTCTGGTGGGAAGGTAATATATCATTCTTTCTCACACCTATCACAATCCAAGAGGGATTAGGAGCCACTATATAGTCTCATACACAATTAGGAGCCATTGTGCTAGTGAAAAGGCTCACTGAAGCTCTTGAAGCTCTTGAAGGTTGTAATTTTTCAATCGGGGCCATGTCGAATTTCATGCATATCATGAGTGCATAGGGCAAGTCATTTGCATCCAAAAAGTTGTGCTCCAACATGTTGTGCATAAACTTTCTATGTACACAATATATACTAAATTTAAAAAAGCATATGACATTGTGCGATATCAAGTGTTGTTCCTTAAACTTGAGTGGCCAGCCTAATGGATTGAATGCTGAATTCTACCATGCTTAATACGAGTCCTCTAGGGTTTGGTTTCATGTGGAGGGACACCACTTTAGTAAGCCCATCTTGATGCTACGAGGCATTCGCCAAGTATGCTTGGGTCTCCTATGCTCTTTAATGTTTATATTAATGATATGCTAGATCAAGGGGATGACTCTCGGGTGCTCGATGTACCCAGTATTGGTTAACTTAAAGGTTTATTGTTTGCAGACGTTCGGTGTTGTTTGCAGAACTTAAAGGTTTATTGTTTGCAGACAACCTGGTGTTGTTTGCAGACAACCAGATGAGCTCCAAAAATCCTTGAATATGATCATCGAGTGGGCGAAACTGTAGGGCATGGAGTTTGGGGTGGATAAGTATATGATCACTGTGTTCCTTGGCAAAGATGGCAAGCTAGAGGTGCTTGAGGCTAGTGGCTTGATAAATGGAGAAAATATTCATGTGGGGGAAAAGGCACACATATTTGGGTATGGAGGTTGACTAAATTCTCTATCAAAACGATCATCAAAAGTCAGGAAGGAAGAGCCTCTTTGCTTGCCAACACTTGTTATGTAACCACTCTTTCCCTGCATGGACGTGATATGCAGTCTTGAAAAGCTTAGCATTCCTCGTGACTATGTTTGGTGCGAAATTGATGGGGGCCTAAGGATAGAATCTGTTTGGATCTCTCGAATGGCTTTTTGCAATTAGGATGCGAATGATTTGTGGTAAGGGGCCGTGGTCAACTTTGGTTGCTGTGGTTGTGATGCATATAGAGTTCCATATCCCATTTTTGGCGGCTTACTTTGGGAGGATGCATAGGCATCTCTTTGGGGAGTATCTAGATAGCGTGAGTTGACTTAACCTTATAGAAAATCAATAGGATCTCGATTCTAGAAGTGGACATGGATTTCTCAAAGCAAGTTGTGGAAGGAAAGATATGTACCTGAGGCTAGGTTGGGAATGCTCAGATATCATGTTTGGGCAAAGTGGGAAAAGTCGAATCATGTTGTCACATAGGGTCACTATTTGGATTATAATTTAATGGAATCATGGGGACATTTGCATAGAAGTGATTGCAGTTATTTGCTTAGCCTAATTGTGGAGCATATGCTAATGCTTGCCAGGACAGGGAGGCTGTACATGGCAGCGAGAATTGAAGGGAGAGGAAAGCGTAGATGTCTGCTCTGTGTTGAAGGAGAGTGCCTGACAGAGGTGGTTCAAGAGGAAGAAGTAGAAGCAACTACCAACAAGATGACCAAAGCTATCAAGGGAGTCAACCAAGCCAAGATAAAGGTTAATCATAAAGAGGAACAGATAGATGAGGAATTTATGGAAGTAGGGGCTACTCCAACCCCAATGGATGCTTCAATTTTGGGAAGCAAGGACACTTGCCAAAGATTGTTGGCAAAAGCAAGGTGGGGCAATTACAAAGGGCAAGGTAACGATGCTAACTCAACCAATCCAGAAAATGAGCATTTATTAGCTATGAAGCATAGTAGTGACGGTCAAGCACATGATGGTGTGGTATATAGATAGTGGTTGTAGTAACCACATGTCAGGTAGAGGAATATTTAAGCAATCTTCAAGCACCCAAGCAAAGAGGTGCAAAGAGGCTTTGTTGAGATTGGAGACAAGAAAAAGCAAGAGATACAAAAAATGGCACATGTGAAGCTTGGAAGCAACCACAAAGCAAGAGGACTATTTGAGGTATTGCATGTTCCTACTATTACGAAGAAATTAGTCTTTGTTATATAGATGGTTGAAAGGGGATACCAAGTAAAGTTCAACCATAAAGGATGCTTTATTGAAGACCCAAGGAATGGGTATGAGTTGATAGCCAAAGGAAAGAAGGAAAGAAGGATGCTTAGTGTTGACATTGGCAAAGGGCAAAGCAACAAGGCAATGTTCATCATCTATGGAGATAAGAAGATGGAGGCTTGGATTTGCGGCACAAAAGGTATGGTCACATCAACATTCAAAGGTTGAAAGACATGGAGAAGAGGCAATTGGTAAGAGGTTTACCACATTTTTCATTACGAATGTTGCATGAGATGTATGGAGCTTGCCAACTAAGCAAGCCTACTAGGCAACCCTTCAAGAAGAGTGCATATGTAGCACATGGTGTATTATACCTTGTGCACACAGATGTATGGTGGCCAACCAATGGGCCCTCTCTTGCAAGTAACAGGTGCTTTGTAAAATTGACTGATGACTACTCAAGAAAAGTATGATTATATTGCATAAAGCAAAAATAAGATGTGTTTGATGTGTTCAAAAGATTCAAGGCAGGGGTTGAGAAGGAGGCAGGGTTGCTACATCAAAACCCTAAGGTCAGATAGAGAGGGAGAATTCTTCTCCCATGCCTTTAGGGACCAAGGTATAAAGAGGCAAACTACTTGCAACTATACTCGTACGTAAAATGAAATGAATGTCCCTTTAAAATATTTGGTAGATGTTGTATCTACTTTGGTATATTTGATGAATAGGTGTCCCACATCATGGGTACATGGCATGGCATCTGAGGAGGCATGGAGTGGAAGGAAACCATACCTTTCACACATTAGAATCTTTGGATGTGTTTGCTATAATTGCTACACACATGTGCCACAAGGATTGAGAGGGAAGATGGATGCAAGGGCTGAAAGATCTATGTTTATTGGTTATGCTATGGAGAAAAAAGGTTATAGATGCTAGAGTCTTAATTCAAAGGAGCTAAAGGTATCCAGAGATGTAATGTTTGATGAACTCGAACCATGGTATGCTTCCAACATTCCATTGCAAGATGAAGATATTGAAGAGGGAGAGAGGAGATATGCAGCTAGGGTTCAAGATAGCTTGGAAATAAGTGGTACAAACATACAAAGAAGCTCAAGCATGGATTCAACCCATCAATCAGTGAATCGATGTCTATCTTGATGGAGTATATCGTGTTTTGGTCTGTCATGACAGAGGGTGGTCTCTATCACAATAGACAGAGTCTATTGTGGGAGTGTTCTATCACGATAGACAAGTCTATTATGATAGGTGGATCTATCATGATAGAAGAGTACCTATTGTAAATTTGGTATGTCGCAAGAATTGGTGTATCGAGATAGAGGGGGGCTTTCTCATGATAGAGGAGCCATGTCATAATAGAGGGGTTTATTGCAATAGAGGGTGGTCTATTGGGTCTTCATTCTATCATGATAGATGAGGTCTTTCAGGATAGGTGGTGTCCATCGAGGGTTGGTCTATCAGGACAGGGGGGGGGGGGGAGTTTTGTCGCAATAGAACTGTATATCGCAACAGAGGGAGGTCTATCGCGATAGATGGGGGTCTATCACCTATTGAGTTTTTCATCTGTTGCAACAAAGCCAAAAAATTGCCTAATTCTTGATGCATCCATGGTGTTAGAATGGCACTAAGGAGCTCTCTTTTGTGGCGTAGATGCAAACATATCAGCTTTTTTGATTTGTTGCGATCAAACACACTAAACCAGTCTTATCCATTGTGGTTGTGCCCAAGAAGAATGGAAGATTAAGGGTGTTTGTCAATTTGAAGAAGGTTAATTGAGCCATGATAAGGGAGAGTTATCCATTGTCAATAACTAATCAGTTACTTGAATGGGTAGATAGAAAACAAGTATATAGTTTTCTTGATGGACCAATATAAGATGGTATTTTCCATGGAATGGGAAATTTATTATTTGAGGTAAATTTCCTTTGGACTTACATGCATCGATTACTTTTCAAAGATTGATGTGCCATGTGTTTAAGTAGTCTTTCAAAATGTATAGAAGAGTATGTCGATGAGCTCTATGCTCATTCCAAAGTGCAAAGTGAGTAAATACCAAATGTAAGGTGAATATTTGATAAATTATGTGTCTACAAAGTTTATTTTGAAGCATGTTCATGGTGTGCAAACAAAACCCTTGGAGACATCATTTCAAAACCTATCATTTCTACAAACAAGGAGAAGATCAAGGTAATAAAAGAGATGCCTAACCTAAGGACAAGAATTGCTAAAGAGATCTAAGCATCCATGGGCCATTGTGTCTATTATCAATGCTTGATTCATATGTATGTCATGATAACCTCTTTACACACTTATAAACCACTTTGAGTAGATTGAAGACTTCAAAAGCTCATTCAAAGAGCTTAAGAAAAGATTGATGATAGCTCTAACCCTTAAAGTGTCAAATTGGAGTAATTTATTCCACATACATGTAGACAAACCCTTAATCCAATCGGAAAATGATGAAAAGATGGATTTCCCTCTAGCCTATGCAAGCCTATAATTAAACAGTGCATAGCCTTAATACGCCACAGTGAAGCAAAAAATCCTTTGCATGGTCTATGCGATAAAAAATTTGACACTACTTATTATAAAATAAGTTCAATTTTTCATAAACCATCGTACACTTCTATACTCGAGGCATAAGCCTTGTGCTATTGGGAGGCTAGTCAAGTGGTTTTCTCTTTTAATGGAATATGACTTCAAGGATGTGATGAAGATTCGAGAAAGGAAATATCCACTCAAGAGAAAAGTATTTATCTTGCATAACCAATGGAGAAGCTAATAGTAGTGTACATGAAGACATCTCCAATGCATATCTCTTTCATATGGAAGTTGTCCCAAAATGGGCAGAATCATTGGTTCATGTTCTCACCCATGGATCAAGCCATCTGGATGTCAGAGTGTTACGAAAACAAAAGTTGAGAAATTCCATATCAAGTAGGTTTTTTGTACCATCAAGGCAACCAAGACATTTTGTATTGTTTTGTTGATGAAGAGAAACATCATGTGCTGATTAAAGAGCTCACAAGATTATCCTTGGATCTCACTACTCTAGTTCATGAATTTTGCAGAACCTAAAATGAAAAGGTGCGCATTAGCTAACCATGGAGAAGGATGTGTTCAACTATATAAAAGTTTTCAAGGCTACATGTGTTAGCGGTTGATTGATCATGCTATATTGTATAGAACTATTGTTAATATCAAGTGGAGTTAACCCATGGTTAACTTCCTTAGAACATGCAAGCTACCCAAAGACTTATCCACCTCAGACATTCTTTCGAAGATAATACAAGATTGTATGTGCTAATTTGCAATCAGTTGTATAAAAGAGGAAAGGAGGGTAGCTTTAGGATTTGTGTCCATGAGTTAGAGTACCTATCTACACTTGAGGTAGGCCACTCCAATGTTGCTGGTAAACATTTCTCTCCAAAGAGAATGATAAAGATGCTTATGTTTGTAGGCTTATGGTGGTCAACCATGCAAATGGATGCAAAGACCCATGTGAGATGGTGTGATATATTCAAAAGGACCAATTATCAATTTAGACAAGATGAGATAGCATTAAGATCCATGATGGGAGGTCGGGCCTTTGAAAATTGGGGTATAGAATTTATTAGTATGTCACGCCCTTCTGCACGTGGCTCATACATGGAATACATCATTATAGCAACCAATTATGTGACTAAGTGGATAGAGGCCAAAACGATCACCGAAATTGATTCTCACATGATGGGTAAGTCCTTATTTGAATATGTTTTTATTGGTTTTGGCTTTTTTACAAAAATTGTCAATGATGAAGGGACACACTTCATTTATATAGTGATTGAGAGCCTACTTGCAAAAATTCCTCATCATACATAAGAAATCTACTTCATATCACCGACCAAAAAATGATAAATCAGAGAGTTCCAATAAATTCTTATGCATTGTCTTAATGAAATTGATAAACAAAAAAAGGTTTGACTCAGATAAACAATCACATCATGTAATTTGAGCTTAGCATGTTGCCTATAAAATGAATCTTTGTGAAAGTTCCATCAATCTAGTCTATGGACAACAAGCAATTGATTTCTTAGTGCAAACTCTTTGAGCTATGCAAGGATATCAATGAATAGGACATGAATCTCACAACTAGTAGAAAACCTAGAATAGCTACAATAAACACGCCCCAGAGTTATGGTAGGCATGTTTGCAACTAAATTAAATAGAAGGCATCCTTTGACGCTCAGATGATAGACAAACTGTAGCAAGGAGATTTGGTACTTGTGTATGCAGAGAAGAAATGCATAAAAAGAAAGAGAGGCTTTGGTCTAGAGTGATACATCGTATATCACCTAGTGGAGCTATGAAATTGGCTTCATTATATGGTGATGCAATTTGAGACTACATAAGCAGATAAACAATTAAACCCTGTCCAAATCCTCTCATAGAGAAAGTCTTGCAACAATTGAGAAAAATGAAAGATTGTAAGGAGAAGAGAAACATGAATATAAAAATGCTCAAGCGCATGTTACATCTCAAATTAAGAAGAGAGAGCAATTGCACTAGCAAGATTTCGAGTATATAGAACTACAAGAAGGCATCCCTATAAGAATGTGCAAGATTAGCAATTTTTCCCAAATGATGGTTGATTGAAGACCACACATTTAGGTCCTTTATGAGTTTATTCCTCAATGCTCATAAATTTTCTCATTGACATGAAAGAAATAAGTAATGTAATTCGTCTATATCACATACAATGGATTGAGGCTAAAATGACACCTCTAGATGCAACTCTTATAAGAACTGTTGGGTTCACGAATGAAATGTTGTGGGGAAGTGTCGTTACCTCTCTACATAGGAGAAGATGTTGGAGTTAGAGGTCTATAAAAGTACATGAACAACAAAACGAAGAAGAAAATTCTTGGAGAACAAACAATACTGAATGTATTACCAAGTAAAATGTACAAATATAATTAGCCCATTAGGTTTATAATTGTTTTTGTTTTATACGTAGTTCCCTAAGGAAGCTAGAGTTTGGAAAATTGGGGTTACTGATAAAAACATCACTAAATGTTTCTATTCCCGCACCACTTCAAACCATACGCTTCCACACATAGACAATGTACTCTCTTAATAGAGTAAGCTTAACTTTGGAAAGAAAATACACAGTAGAATCTATAGAAAGAATAGACACTAGAATAATACAATTTGTGTTACTAAGAATTTAGTTACAAGATCATTAGAACATATGTCTTTGCACACTAGAATCATCTCTGAATTAAGGCGAAGTCTCTCTTCTTAATTTCGAATGAGAACAAGAATGGGAAGACAGAGTGGTTCTTCTCCAAAATTCCTAGCAGTTGATAGAATACTATATTTAATAAATAAATAATTACATAAAGTTAAGTTCAAGGTTCACACTGATGACATGCTAATATTGGCATGCATGGTGGACCAAAATCATCCCATTCAAAAGGTGGATGCATGACTCTGTTCAAATCATAAAGACATTCTTCAAAAATAGACTTGAGCTAAGAGGTAGCTACCGTGACTATAGAATGGAACTCTTGTTCAGAACATTCAATAATTTCCCACTATGTGTTTAGGTTGCTTCTACCACCTTGGCCTCTGCATAATGTGAAGATACTGCTTCAATGATATCTAGACTAGCGCACTAAGTCCACATCTTTGATTTTGATCAATTGTCTTAACTCAGTATGATTTTTTTTTTTTTTTTTTTTTTTTTTTTGTAATTTGAACTTCATTATCTTCCAAAATGGTACTCTTGTCTACAATATCTGCTTTATATCCTCTAATTGCCCTCCTAATTTTACAATACTATTAAGTTTAGTTAGGGTAGCCTGTAAAATACCACTTAATGACAAAACTTGTGCAGTAGACTTTCCTTATCTATCTATAACTTATTTATCATTTTTGTAAATTACAATTATCTGCTTGGATTCCTTTCATCTACTCTTTTTCATCTTGCAACTACTTGTGTAAGATTGTTTATCCTTCTTTGCTTTCTTCTCATTGATCTTCTAACTTAACAATGGCCTGCTGCATGTCTTGTACTTGCTTCATAGAGATATTGATGCATCCTTCCAGAATATCCTCAAGCTCATGCATTTTTTGCTTGAGTTGGTCATATGTTTCCATTATTCACTGTTTCTCTACCTCTCACTATCGAGGATTACTTTCTTCTATTTTTAATTGTAGGGAGCAAAGATTCATGATTCGAGCAGCATGCACTACACTGCTTGTTGTCATCCGATAATCCTTCATGAACCAAGGATAAATGTGAGATTAATAGACAAGCATGGAAAATTGAAATTTTTCTTTCTCTTTGAAGTAAGGATATTTAATCTAATTCTTAAACGAAGAGAACTACACCAAAACTTTTGTTTGTTGTTCCTTACTTTTCTCGATTCGAGACTGCTCATCCTTATCAATCTGGCTTATGTCCATAGTATGGCAATCAATTTTTATTTGACACTGGTGGAGTTCTTCCTATCGATGAGCTTCCTCTTGCTATTAGAGCAATTCTTATTGCCATCGGATTTCCTCTTACTATCACTAGTTGACTTCCTCCTCTAGTAAGCCCTGCTTCTCCTCAGCTTGAGCTTCTTTTTGTTTCTCTATTGTAAGCCTCCTCCTCTTGCCAACATCATTCCTTCTCTTCCACCTGAGCAAGCGTATCAACCATATCTTGGGCTTTTCATAATACTTCCTCCTCAGCCCAATGTAATGATTCTCTCACGATCTCAACTTTTCTTCTTTTCTTTTTCCTCTCCTCTTCTGTGTCCACAACAGCTACACCCAACCTCCCATGTTGTCATAGAAGGTCCTAGAGAAAATCCTCCTTCGACACTTTTTTCCACATTCTGGATAGAAAGGAGCAATCCTATCAAAACCAAAAGGTTGAGCAAAATATAAATGTTTTGTGTCCAAGGTCAATGACTTCTTTGACACTCAAAATAATCATTGTATTTCTTTGTGAAGTTTCATGACTAGAATTTCCACTCAATTGAGATTCTTGCCTTCTTTTTGCCACTTCGACTAGCAAAGAGTAAAGAGTTTGTGACACCCCTTATGGCTTACTTTGCAGGTTTAGGGCTAAGTTTTCCAAGTGCAACCCCATCTTCCATGGTGATGTATCTGGCAGCCATGCATGTTTGAATACATTGGAGCAAGCCTTGGCAAACAATTTCTCCATGTCCATTATAGGCATGAGTGTAGCTAGAGCTATTATACCTTGTTGTTGAGCTACAACTAATGCACAATATATGCCATGTCGAGTAATATTCTTGAATCTACTTTTATATTAAGTTCAAAAGTAGGAATGCTCTCTCTTTTTTCTCCAGTTTCTCATTTGTAGAGCCGTTGGGTGAATTGGTGTGCATTTCCAATCAAGCATCATATATTCTAGTAAGACCCTAATGATGAACCACTCAATGCGTGTCCGTGGTAGCTCATTCAGAATCTATGCGTGGTGCACATTTATAAACTTGATAGGGTTTGGAAATGAAGTTTCCATCATTTTTGTTGAACTTGATAGGGTTTGGAAATGAAGTTTCCATCATTTATGTTGCAAGTAAGAAAAAACCAAATGCAACAACATATAGTTTGCACTCTGGAAGGCAAATAAACAAACTATCAACAATTGCAGGGGTTTAAATATGACCAATCTAAAGTCTGTCACGAGGAAGGAGATAAGGAAGAGAACTCACACACACACTCTCACTCTCAAGGAGAAGCACACACACAGATTGAGGCAAGGAAGAATGATCTTCTTCTTCTTCTTCTTCTATTACATAAAAGGAATGTACAAGAATGACCTAAAAACAAGAATACAACCAATGCAATATATAAAGACCAGTACATAAAGAAAAACCTAATGTCCGCGAATGAGTGAGCTGGCAAGAAACAAATGTGCCATCACTCTCGGTAGATAAATCTAATAAAGCTCAATAAAGTATCCCTGACATATATCGGTGTGACCACTATACATGTCAGAGAAACGAAAAACTGGTACGTGTCATCCTGGATCATCACATGTTGAGCTTGATATCTCAACACTCCCCTTCAAGCTCAATGCCATATCCTGTAATCCAAGCATCTTCCGAAACTTCTTCAACTTCTCAGCTCCAAGTGCTTTGGTGAAAATATCATCAACCTGCTCATCTGTTCTCACATAAACAAGATCAATATCACCTGCTAATACCTTCTCTCCGATGAAGTGATAATGTACCTCGATATGCTTTGTTCTAGCATGGACAACATGGTTCCGTGCTAACTGTATGCTGCTAAGATGATCACAATAGATAGTGATAGGCTTCTGCACTTCCACACCTAAATCTGCAAGTAACATCTCCAGCCATGATGCCTCACATGCTGCCATTGCAGCACCTCTATACTCAGCCTCTGTACTCGACAAAGCAACAGTGGGTTGCTTCTTACTGCTCCATTTAATAGCTGCACTTTCAAGTGAGAAAAGAAAGCCACTAGTAGATCTTCTATCTGGAGTACTACCAGCCCAATCTGCATCGGTGTATCCATGAACCTGCAAATCTACACCAGCTTCATAAAACAATGCATAATCCAAAGTAGCACTCACATAACGTAGAGTGCGCCTCAGAGCATCCAAATGTGGCTTCCTGGGAACCTGCATAAACTAACTTTCAAGTCCAACAGTGTAGCTTAAATCAGGGCTTGTAATTGTAAGATATATAAGACTTCCCACAATTTTCCTATATATAGTAGCATTTTCCAATGCTTCACCTGATGTAGTATCCAATTTCAAATTCTGTTCTAAAGGCATAGAAATTGGCTTACAATCAGCCATACCATACTTTTGCAGCATATTCAAGGCATATTGCCTTTACGACATCCATATACTTGTTTCTGTATGTATAAACTCAATGCCCAAGAAATACCGCAGCACACCAAGATCTTTCATGTCGAATTCCTGCATAAGAAGTTTCTTTACCTCTTTGATGCTTTCTTCATTATCACCACCTACAATCAGATCATCAACATAAATAGCCACAATAGTGATGCCATCATCAGCCTTCCTTGCATATAGTGAGTGATCTGCATCACACATAGAAAACCCAATGCTGGTTAAGTAATCAACAATCCTTGCATGCCATGCACGCGGAGCCTGCTTCAGCCCATACAAAGCCTTTTGCAACCTGCAAACATATTCTGGATGCTTTGAATCTTCATATCCTTGTGGCTGATCCATATATACTTCTTCTTGTAACTCACCATGTAGGAAAGCATTCTTCACATCCATCTGATGCAAAGTCCATCCTTTTGCTATAGCTAATGCAACAAGTGTTCTGACAGTAGACATTTTAGCTACAGGGCTGAATGTTTCCTCATAATCAATGCCATATGTCTGTGCATAACCTTTAGCTACCAATCGTGCTTTATACCTGCTTATGCTACCATCAGCATTATGCTTTACCTTGTAAACCCATTTGCAGCCTATGGATTTCTTTCCTTGCGGTAATGGAACCAGATTCCATGTATCATTTCCATAAAGTGCAGCCATCTCCTCATCCATAGCTTTTTCCCAACCTGCATTACCAATTGCATCTTCAAAACAAGAAGGTTCAGCATCTTGTATTACCTTTGTCATGTAGGCACAATGGCGAGCCATGTAACTATCATATGTCAATCATTGCACTGAATTACGCATCCTCCCATATCTTCTTGGTCCTGGGTCACTTCTTCTTGTATCATCTGCATGTGCCCTTCTTACTCCTGGAGTCTTCACAGAGGGCAATCCAAGTTCCTCATCAAGAATCTTTTCTGAACCGCTTGAATCTCCATCAACATCTTCAAAACCTGCACCTGTTTTACTACCAGCAGAAAGCTTTTCTTTACCTTTCTTGGATGTATTTGACGAATTTGCTGGACTGAATTTTCCATGCAATCTTCCAGTCCATGGATTTGAGTTGGAACTATTGCTTGGTGATGCATCCGGTCCACTCAAAACTTGAGATTTTGCACTAGATTTTTCAGCATTTTCTTTGTCATTTGGTTCAAGATTCAGTCCTCCTTTGGCATCTGCATAGAAGCTTGACATTTCATCAAATACCACATCTTTGCTCACCTTCACCTGTCGTGTGAGTGGGTTGTAACATTTGTACCCCTTTTGCTCAAGGGAATATCCAATGAAGACACATTTTTCTGCTTTCGGATCAAGCTTCGTCCTCAACTCATCTGGAACATGTACATATGCAATACAGCCAAAAACTTTCAAATGTGATAAGTTTGGCTTTTTACCTGTAAACTTCTCTTCAGGTGTAACTTGATGTACAACAGCAGTCGGAGTTCTGTTCATAATGTATACAATAGTATGCACAACTTCTGCCCAATAACAATGAGGCATATTCTTCTCAGCCATCAAGGCTCTTGCTATTTCTGCAATATGTCTATTTTTGCGTTCAGCAACACCATTATGTTGTGGTGTGTACCTGCATGAAAACTAACGCCGAATTCCATGATTTTTTAGAAAACTGCTGAACTCATTTGACATGTATTCACCTCCTTCATCAGATCTTAATGTTTGAATGTACTTCTCTGTCTGCTTTTCCACCATAACTTTAAAATTCTGGAAGTGAGTAAACACCTCGCTCTTCTCTTTCATGAAATATACCCATACTTTGCGTGTATGGTCATCAATGAAAGTAACATAAAACTTGCAACCGCCCATAGATGTGGTCTTTGTTGGACCCCAAACATCTGTATGTACTACTTCTAGTACATTCTCACTAACATGCTTGTCATGTGGAAATGATGCTCTTGATTGTTTACCAAATTGACATGCTGCACATACCTTTTGCATTTCTGCAACTTTGAAATTTGGTAGTCCATGGACAATCTCCTTTGACTGCATCAGTTTTAGCCTTTGCAAGTTTGCATGTCCAATCCGTTTGTGCCATATCTCTATATCTGCAATAACTCCTGCACCTTTCGCAAACATGGTTGCATTCATTTCAAGGCTTCACATTTAAGGTGAACATCCTACCCACTTTGTTTCCTTTGGCAACCAATCGTCCATCCTGCTTGTACTCTTCTACATATAATCCATCAGCATTGAACCTGACTTGTAATCCCTCGTCAACCATTTGTCCAACAGAAACCGGATTCTTTGTTATATTTGGAACATGCAGCACATCAGCGAGATGTTTTACCTTTCCGTCCTCCATAGACAATGCTATGTTTCCTGTATGCTCAATAGGATGCGATGTGTCATCACATGTTTCAACATATCCAGGAACTGGCATTTTCTGCAAACTACTAAACCATTCTGCATGACTGGTCATGTGATTTGAAGCACCTGAATCAGCATACCAGACATTATCATTCGATTTTGAAACACCAGCAGACATCGTATTCATCATGTGATGTTGAACCATAAACAGCTTCTCAGAATTATCTGCACTTGTGGATGCATAGTTGTTTTGCTGCCTTCTGTTATTTTGATTCTTTAACCTGCAATCACGTTCAAAGTGTCCAGGTTTACCACAATTCCAACATCCTTTACTATCATTACCTGAATCATTTCTTTGGAAATTTCTACGACCTCTTTGGCTCCCCCTGCCTCGAAACTGTCCTCTTCCTCCTGCATGATTCTGTTGTTGACCTTGGTCTTGGTTACTGTTTCCTCTTCCACTTCCAAAACCTCTACCTCTGCCTCTTCCTCTACCAGAGTAGAATACCTGCTCAGAACTGGGCTTTCCTTGGGAGTTTGAATCCTCACCAAGATTTTTTTCTTCAATGATCAGCATAGAGACCAAATCAGCAAAATTCGGAATATTTTCCCTGGTCTGTATAGAAGTTCTGAACTGCTTATATGCAGCTGCTAAACCACGAAGGCACACTTCCACCTTATCATCATCACCTACATTCACGCCAATAGATGCAAGTGACTCACATATGCTTTTGATTTTTAGAGTGTAGTCACTTACCGACATGCTCTTTTTCTCCAATGTATGCAGCTCGTTCTTGAGTTGCAATTTCCGTGCCTTTGTATTGGTCTCGTACAAAGTGACCAAACTGTTCCAAGCCTCTTTTGGAGTCTTGGCATCCTGTATGTGTCCAATCATGCTATCCTGTATGCTAACAGATAGCCAATACATTACCTTTCGTGCTCCTTGATTCCATTCCTCATATGCTCTTAACTGTTCTGCAGTCTGATTCCTTTCTGGTAACTGCGGAGCATTTTCATTCTCTCCTTCAATGTACTTCCAGTAGCCTTTTCCCATCAGGAAATTCGTCATTCTGAATCTCCAAGCATGGAAGTTATTCTTGTCCAGCTTATCGTTCATAAGCTGACTCATTCCATTTGCGTTTGCCATTTCTGCAACAATTCACAACACCGCAACACACTACAAGCAACACTTCTGCTTGAACACTGTTGCACTATGACGTGACACTTTGATCTCAGAAAAACACAGTTTTCATGTATCAATAGTACACGGAATCGCTTGAAATTCTGAATCTGGAATATATGAGTGTCGCGGAACACAACGCAAGTTATAGTTTCTAAAACTGACCTGGTTTTTCTATGGGCCCCACCTTGCAGGCTCGAAACGGAGGTCTTCACGACGATTTTCGTAGCAAACGGAGACCGTTTGTGAAATCGTGTTTTCTCCATGCCTTGCCACGTAGTCTTCACCGTCGCCTTCTCCACGAGCTCTCTACAGCCACGCTGGCTCTGATACCATGTCACGAGGAAGGAGATAAGGAAGAGAGCTCACACACACACTCTCACTCTCAAGGAGAAGCACACACACAGATTGAGGCAAGGAAGAATGATCTTCTTCTTCTTCTTCTATTACATAAAAGGAGTGTACAAGAATGACCTAAAAACAAGAATACAACCAGTGCAATATATAAAGACCAGTACATAAAGAAAAACCTAATGTCCGCGAATGAGTGAGCTGGCAAGAAACAAATGTGCCATCACTCTCGGTAGATAAATCTAATAAAGCTCAATGAAGTATCCCTGACATATACAGGTGTGACCACTATACATGTCAGAGAAATAAAAATTGGTACGTGTCATCTTGGATCATCACATGTTGAGCTTGATATCTCAACAAAGTCCAACTATGTCCTCCATGACAATTGATTTTGCTCAGACTGTGAGATATTATTCAATTTGAAATTGATTCATAGGCTATCATACTGAGTAAGAACACCTAGCTTAGGATTAATGGCCTCGAACTTATGAAAAATTTAAGCATCTGAAAAAGAATCATGAAGTCCCTTTGTAGGCTCACCATTATCAAGGCATGATAAGGAATTTTCTACCACATGGGAACAACTTGGTTGATGGAGAACATCATAATCAAATTCTTATAACAATAGTACCCATTGTACAAACTTTCAATTAAGTTTTTTTGCTTCACCAAGTACAACAAAACCGAATGATCCACATGGAAAGTAAATGGCCAACCTAATTAGTGATGGAACTTTTTAATTGAATGATCAAGCCCAAAGATTTTTGTTCGATTAGGAAATAATTATTCTTTGCATTTCTCAACCTTCAATTGCATAATAAACAAGATGATACCAAGAACAACTTGTTTTTTGCATCAAAACACTAACAATGGCCACATCTTATGCATCAACAAAGACATGTAAGAAATGATTTTATTCGGGAGCCTGCAACATGGCTGTTTTAGTTAAAAGTACCTTTAACCCGCGAAAGGCTAAATCATACTTTGCATCCCATTGAAAATTGCTAGTTTTGACATGAGCCAAGTGATTGAGTGGTATGCAAATATGAGCTAGACATAGTAAATGATGGCCATGGCACCAAATTTGGCCCAAAAATTGAAGAATCAAGGATTGCAATGGTGAAACTTGCAATACCACTTTAACTTTATTGGATCAACTGTAATAACTTCCTTGGAAATGATATGACCTAATAAATTTTCATGCTTTACCCCAAAGATGGACTTAGCAGGGTTTAATCAAAGATGAACCTCTCCAGAAGGTGTAAAAAGGAGTCATAGATGTTGCAAATGGTCCACTTGTTTCTTTGAAATTGAAAAGTCATCCAAAAAAACTTGCATGAAGTTGGTCAAGTGCAGAGAAAAATTTGATGCATGCATCTCTGAAAAGTAGAAGGAACATTTTGGGTTCCAAACCACATGAGAGTACAAGCAAAGACGCCCTAGTTAGTGATGAAAATATTTTAGGTACATCAGTCTCAACCATCCGAACCTCATTGTATCCACTAAATCCATCGAGAAAAGAATACATTTCTCTTTTTGCAAGTTCATTGAGCATTGTGTCCAAAAAAGGAAATGGAAAGGAATATGGGAGAATAACTAAATTTAGTTGACAGTAATATACACAGATTCTCAAAATTTTGTTTTATGGGGAGAATCATGATTGGAGATACCCACTCCAGATATTCAATTGGTATAGTGAAACTGACCCACAATAATTGATCCAATAATTCTTCTTGGGATTCATCTAGTATCGTTGTTGAATGACTAGAGATGCATCTCGTTTCAGTTGATATTTTTGCTTCTATAATCATGGATAAAGATCCTACATGTCTGAATATTCCCAAGCAAAGAATTCTTTAAACTCTTTTAAGAAAGTTATTAACTCACTCTAGAATGGTGCTAGTAGCTCCACACAAAACTTCACCAAGTGAGGTTGATGAGTGAGACATAAATCAACAACCTCCACTTGATCCTCCTGGATATGCACACTTCTTGCTCAAGAAGATCTTCAATTAACAATATTATGATAGCTTACAAAATACCATCCTCGACAATCTCTAGTCAATCCGAAGCTGCAACATGATCATGCTTTTGATATTGTGCTAACAATTTGGAATATCAATAAGTATAGCTAACCAAAGATCCTTATTGTCCTCCACAAATTGAGATTCCTCATCTTCCTTCAAACCTTCCAACATATGAGGAGGTTCAACACTTGTCAGAAATTGATCTGTTGGGTAAATTGTCACTCTAGCATAATGGCAAGTACCAATGTGAGGAGATCCACCTCATAAATGTCAATCCGTGGAGACACGAGGACTAGTATGACGATTGTGAGCAAGTGATGGCACAAGTGCATGTCTGAGAAGCACACTAGCATGCACACACATACACACACACACGTGCACACAAGGCAAGAACAATTAGAGGAACAATGGAGTTCTTTGTATTACTCCAAAAGTATCTTACAACAACTCAAAAATCTAACAAGCTAACCCCCAAAAATGAGCTCTCTAGCTCTTTTTATAGCTTTCTGACTAGCTTTGGCCCTGTCCAGACCTAGTGGCCAACCTAGTTAAAAATTAGGTTCTTGGGCTTATTTGAGGCCTCAAACGGAATCAAAAAATTACAAAAATTGATTAAGCAAGTACTTCTGATACTCCTCAAGCTCAAGGACTCCTTGGCTTGAACAAAATGGAGTGTAATCTATCAAAAATGGTATTTACAGGGTTTGTGTAGTGACAAAAATCACTTTGATTGAAAATAAATCTAAAAAAAAAAATGATTCGGCCTCTTATATGCCGGATTGTACTTGAATGCTCCGTCTCCTCATTGCTTGTAGGCAAACACTCCCCCCTCTCTAGCGTGTGTCACCCCTGACATACCTCTATTATATAGGGTGGTCGATGTAGTATTGGATGACATCAATGGCCAACTCGTGTTTGCAAAGCCATAATCCTCTTGCAAAATCTACTTGCAAGACATCCCAATTGATGGCCCTAGGGATATCGGGTTGGGGGGTCATGTAATATTCAGAATACATAGCCTGCTCACATGCGAATAAGTGAAGCAGGTGTGTTGGCTTTGGTGCAAACACCTCCGAGTGATATTCCCAGAATCCTATTCTAAACATGTCTTCGAAGATCTATTTGTAACATGCAGGGAGGTACTTATACGTGCATGCTAAACATAGGTGACTCTAATGCTTTGGGTAGTTCTCATGTCATACACTAAGTTGTAGTTTCCATTGGTGAAGCCAGGTAGAGCGACTTGAGGTGCTGTTGTATTTCAAAACGTTTTGAGCACGATTTGCATCATGTCCAAAATTTTGAGCATCCTTTGCACTGCGACATCTAGCATTGGCTTTAGGCGAGGGATCCAGTGGCGGATTGTGGCCATCATGTAAGCAATGGAGGGTGGTCGCTACGGTGGCACAATGTATGGATAATTAAGCCATTCCTTACACTGGGCATTGTTTTGTACTTTAATATTAAACACTTTCCATGATCTACGTTGTGGAACTGGACCATAGCAGGGAGTGTTAATGAGATGTAGAGGTGCATGGTTCCATGTATGCAACATTTTGGGGTAAGTTTCTAAGAGCTTTTGCCGCCATGTCGGTTGATAGATTTTGCCTTTTGTGCATCTTGTGGTAGGTCCTTGGGTTGAAATTAGGTTGTGAAGGTGGGGATCTTTCCTGTGACTCTCTGTATTTCCGCATTATAATATGAAGGAATGACAAAGTAGGGCTTGTACTGAAGTTTTGATGATGTGACGAGGTGCTTGGGTGCCAAGTTTTTGAAATACTTGGATTGTAACACTATTTCTTCTATGATCCTCATTGCCTGATTTTGCATCACGTGTGATCTTCATGAGTACTCCCCATTTCTTCCACTTGTCTTAACCATGGGGGTCATGCCGCTTTGAATGTATCTTGGCCCTCTTTTGTGATCCATCCACCCAGAATGGGTTGTGGATCATAGTCGTCTTCAAGTGTTTGATCTATTGGAATTGAGATGGTTTCTTCTTCTGTGGGGCCTCCAGTGGGGATGGTGGCCTTTCGTATTGTAGGAGTCATGTTTGTAATTCTTTGACTTGTTCTTTGAGTTCCTGTAGTGCTTTTGAGTCAGCAATGGTAGAAGAGGTTGATACGGTGGTTGGGGGGACAACTCTAGTATCTGATATTTGTTGCTGCCATAATTGATCCAATTCTTCTGATAATTTATCATGGGCTTCGAACAAGTTATCATAGTCCTCCAATATGATTTTAATGTTCTCTAATGGCACAACTTGAAATTTTGAGGGACTGATGGGTGCCCCTAGTGTACTCTCTATGGCTGCTGCTAGATTTTCTTGATTTTGTATCTGTAGCCGTCTGTTTTCTTCCTAAGCTGTGGCAAGGTGGCTTCATAGTACTGCCATGTTACACTGTAGTTTGGAATTACATTCCATCTGCGTCCGTGGATGACTTTCAACTAGCTGCGGCTTTTGCATCTACATTTTGCAACTTTGTTTCCAATATGCTATGGGCCTCCTATAATGTGTGAAACTGTGTGAGACTTTCATTGTCTTCTTCTAGGGTAACTATGCGTTGCTGTAATTCTGTAGAGTGTGCTTGTAGTATCTTGTTATGTTCGTCTAGCTAAATGTACTCTGTCCTTAATTATGACAGACAATGAAACATAGTATCTAATGCATTATTTATAGATGAATATGCAATTTGTACATTGGTCGATGCAAGGGAGAGGGAATGGGGAGTGTGGATGTTGTGTGTACTTCAGATGTATGTGCAAGTGAAGTTGGTGGTTGGGGAATGGGGGATGATGGAAGTGTGGGGGGTGGGGGAGGTGTTGTGGGTGGTCAAATGTCCATGCTATCAGATATGGAGGTGAGAGTGGTGTCTACCATATAAATTGGAATGGTAGGTGGTGTGTGTGTGATCATGGTGAATAAGTGTGAAGTGGGTGCTGAGAATGAAAATGGTGGAAATGGTTGAGACATAGGCTAGAACATTCTCGAGAAAGCAGCCTAGATGGGTTGAAGGATTGATGATATGGAGGTGGGAATGTAAGAGCTTGGAGGTGGGAATGCCATGGATGAAGCTTCAGAAATAGGGAAACTTAGAAATGTTGTTCTAATGTTTGGGTGGCCTATGACTCAGGTTGTGGAGGCTGGATGTCCTAAGGCAAGCTCCATGAGGGATTGGGTTGTAATGGTGGTGGTATGATATAAAGGGTTGTCAAAGGAGGCAAACAAGGTTGAACTAGAAGTGGGACTACGAAAGATGAAGGTTTGTTTGATTGGGTTAGTAGTCAAGATGATATTTATAGCTTCTATTCGAGGAGCTGATGGTGGGTTTGTTGGAGGAGGTGGCTCTGTTGATTCTTCATGGATGACCATGGGTTCATGGCTAGGAGTTCTAGCTGCTTGGGAGATTTTCTCTATTGGTTCAGTTGTGGTGGTAGTTTCCTCCACAGTGGTGATGGGAATCTGAATGTTTTTGACTGACCTTGGTCTTGTTTGGAATCTTTGTGGATCGTATTTAATGGGAGGCCTCTACAATGTGGATCATACGGCTTCCACTACACCATAGGTTTCTGCTAGCAATAGTAGAGTTTCCCTATATTGAGAGTCGACACCAACCTCTTCCAAGAGCTCGGCCATGAGCATTCTGCTATTTTGTTTAGAGAGTAATTGTTGTGCCTGCACCTTTTCCATAATCTAGTATAATCTACGGAGTTCTATAGTGTAGGCTGGGGCTTCAGTCATTTGTTCTTCTTCTCCTTCTTCTTCTGCCTCCTCTGCACCCTCTGGTCGTTCTAGTTGTTGGGATAGGTTCCTCTGTTGATTGTCATCCCAGTGTACATGGCATCCTTTCGTTGATTTCTTCCATCTTTGGGAGGATGTGCTAGGTTCTTTTGTATCTGAAAAGAATTCTATATCTGATAGTTGTGTGTTCTGCAAAAGGGATTCAAAATAGAAGCTGCTCATCCCTTCAATGTCTCCCATGGTAGCAAATTCAAATTCTGGTGGGATAGGAGGAGCAGATGGGGCAGCTCTTGATGTGCCTTCAGATCCAGATCTAGGAATTTGAATCGTAAAGGGAGGCACTGTGGCATCCCCTCGCGGTGAGACTTCCGGAGTCGTAAGAACTTCTCGTGTCTAGACTCATGGAATTGAGCCCCTCATTTGCTTGGATTGATGTGTGGAAGCTTTGTGTCCTTTAAACAATTGTAGTTGTGACCAAGTCAATGCACGATCGATGGGTACATCATATGATAAGCATCTATAAATGATGTGCATTATTGCACAACATCCATTCACCACTAGCTTCTTGGAGGACCTTTTATTATCTTTGTATAGCTGCTCTATAATCCATACAGGAAGCTTAATGGTTAGTGCGCCTGTCTCTGCCAAGTAAAGATTGAACCATATCCGTTTGTGTGGCTAAGTGAATCTATCTTGGCCAGGAAATGCAAAATTTTGCATGCACATTCGGAGAGGGATGGAAACATTTGGTATGAGTGCCGCCATATCTTTCAACTTTTGCAATTTCCTTTTCTTCATGTAATCGGGTATCAAAGCATCCTTCTTGGAGGGCACATGTATGTCATGCATGTTCAGAGCATCTTACCAATACTAGGGTGAGTTCAAAATTTTTAAACTCATTGTTGCCCAATAAAGAAGGAATAATGAAGGTTCTTTGTCGATCCTTTACCTCACTCGCTTCTAATGTTGATACCAAATAGTAACAGTGCAGAAAATTTGGTTTTGGTAAGGGTGCCTCAAAGCATTCCGCAGCCTTGCACATTGCCATATGCTCTGAAGTTCTGGTGTGTTTTGGAGAGTCTCAAACTCTTTGGAAAAGAATTGGAATCATACCCATGCCTTATCATACTCACACTTGGACTCCCATATGTACTTTGCCTCTCCTTAGGGCCCTGACATGCCATTGAACCAGTGAGAGTTTGCATGAACTCTCTCCATTATTCCGCTGCGAGGGTCCGGTATAGGTATTTGTTGTAGGTGTTGCATCTCTACAAGTCCTTCAGTTGGTGGCACTTTAATAGGTAGATTTTCCATATTAACTCCTGTTTGACCCACCCCTACCTGTGAGCTAGGGCTTGCTATCTCTGCCATGATATTGCTTGTAGTTCTTGATGCTTATGTGCTGGAAGAAGAGAAGCATATTAGCATTGCATAGGAAACATGATATTTCAATGTTCCCTCTACAATACCAACATGATACCCAAAGTGGTTAGGGGTTAGTGGGTGAAGTGTTCACGATGTGTGTGAATGTTGGTTAGTAGGTTAGTGATTCCCCTAGATGCATACTTTGGATGTGCATTGTACTCAACATGGATCTACTTTGATGTGGATTGATTGATTTAGAAAATTCGGTTAGGGGGTTTTATAGAGGGTTTATTTCTCCAAACTTTTATCGTGGGATCATAGCTTTTGGTAGTGATGACATGTAAAGGTTTCTGGATTAGATCGTGTTGGATTTGGGACTTTTTGGGTACCCATTTCCAGATATTCCTAGGTGTGATCGGAGATGTGATAGTGTGGAGTCTAGATGTTTGCCCTAGGATTTGTGCATGAATGCTTATGGGTGTTGATTCAAGCTTGTGAGCTGAGGTGAAGCTATTTGAGCTCGTAAGCAGGTCTTGGCCACCCAGTTCTGTCTAGCATTGGGGTCAGTCTTCATTGACCACTTTGGGACCCAAATAGAAATTGTCCATCTAGATTGATGCTTAGGATACTCCTCCATTATAGTCCTTGATTGAGTAGTTCATTTGGTGCATATTTGGGATCCTGTCTCTAGAGTAGAGGGTTGCGCACCCTTGCGTATCTAGATCTGCTTCATGCCATGAGGTACTTTATGTTGCACCGGTCATTGATCATGCTTCTTGATTATCGGTTTCCTCTGCGTCTTGTGTTGTCTTGCTTGTTTTTTGGGATCCTCTTTGGAAAAGAAGAGAGTTCCTCATTGGCTTCTGCACGTCCTTCACAAGTGACAATCCTCTGCACCATAGAATCTTGGATAGTGGAATAATAGAGTTATCTTCAATTGTGCCCCTGGAAGGACCAGGAGTGGGTATCGTTCCTAGTTCCTTGATGTTGGATATAGACGTCTGCGGAAGCACGCGAACAACACAAGGAAGAAGAAGCTTGGAGCACAAACACACAATACTGAATGTATTACTAGAGAATGTACAGAGATAAGTAGCCCATTAGGGCAATAGGCGTATATACAAGCTGGGGGAAAAAAACCTCCTAAAGAGGGAAAAAGGTGCCCCGATAGTCCTAGTGTGTTCACACACATCACTACCTAAATATATCAACAAATCCCCCCTGGGAGTGATGCGGTGAACAAGGAGCTGGCACTCATGTATAAGGAAGTGCCAAGCTATGTGGAAATCACTCCACAAAAGGAAGTAAGCCCAAAGCTTTGCAGAAAGCTTCAAACTTCTCCCTAGGCAGAGCCTTCGTGAAAAGGACTGCAATGTTCTCCTGCGTGGGCACATATGCCAAGCTGATCTCCCCAGCAGAGAACCTCTCCCTGACATAGTGATAATGCACCTCAATGTGCTTAGTGCGAGCATGGAACACAGGGTTCATCGCAACTGCCAATGCGCTCTGACTGTCAGTGAAGATGGTGGTGGCAGAAGACTAGCCAACACCCAAATCAGCCATAAGGCGTCTGAGCCACACACACTCAACAATCGCTGTGAAAGCTGCCCTATACTCATCCTCACAACTGGAAGTGGCCACAGTAGGCTACTTCTTGCTCAACCAAGATATACATGAGCTACCAACCATGAAGCAAAAACCACTGGTGGACACACGAGTGTCATAGCAACTAGCCCAATCTGAGTCAGAAAAAGCATGCAAATCTGGCGATAGTGATCCCCCCTTGGGATAAAACAACCCAAGTAGCCGAGTACCACTCAAGTAGTGAAAGATGGGCTTAACCTCCTTCCAATGCATGACTCCTGGGCAATGCATAAACCTGCTCATCTGTGAGATAGCAAACTGAATATTTGCTCGAGTAATGCATAAGTAAATCAAGCATCCAACAGCCTGCTGATAGAGAACAGCATCAAATGCATCTCCAGCATCATGAAGACTCAATCGTAAACCTGTCTCCATAGGAGTGGCAATAGGCTTACAGTCTTCAAGGCCAAAACGCTGCAATAATGTGTCAATATATTTCGTTTGACACAAAGCCATTCCACCATCAACTTGCATAAACTGAATGCCCAAATAGTGATGCAAATGCCCCAAATTAGACATCTCAAATGAGGCATGCAAATCAGCCTTGAAATCAGCAATATGCTTCTCAATAGGACCAGTGAGTAGCATGTCGTCAACATAGACAACAATGATCAGAAGCACATCATTAGCACACTTAACATATAAGGTGCTTTCAGTTGGACTGTTCTCAAAACCATGTGCAATCAGATAGGCATGAGTCTTCTCATACCAAGCACGTGGTGCTTGCTTTAAACCATATAATGCCTTCTTTAACATGCACACCTGGTTTTCATGCCCTTTCTGCACAAAGCCATGGGGCTGAAAAACATACACTTCTTCATGCAAGTCACCATTCAGAAATGCTGTTTTAATGTCCAAGTGATGTACATTCCAACCATGATGGGCTGCAAGTGCACAAATGCTCCATACAATAGTCATACGGCATGTAGGTGCAAATGTCTCATCAAAATCAATGCCTCTTTCTTGCGCATAACCCTTTGCAACAAGCCTAGCCTTATACCTGTCAACTGTACCATCAGGTTTACGCTTCAGCTTGTTTACCCACTTAGTGCCAATGGCCTTCTTGCCAGGAGGCAAGTCACATAAAGACCATGTACAATTCTTCATTATAGCATCATATTCAGATTGCATAGCAGCCATCCAATTTTCTGAATTCTGTGCTTCATCAAAAGAAATAGGCTCATTCTCATCACAGAGACTAGACACAGCCATAGCATAGCAATCTGATGCAAAGGAGGCACTATGAGAGCCTGAACGAGTACGATATGACAAAGGTGCATCTAATTTGCTATCAAGAAAAGTCTGCACCAGCCATTTTGGCATAGTTTTTGCCTACTCAATATCAGCTCTCTCATCAACAAGTGCATCATGTAAATCTGCATTAGAAATGGAATGATCTGCATCATCATATGAAACCTGCAAAGGCTGAGAAGTTGCCTCATTAAGACCAGCACTAGACTGTCCACCTGTAAAAAGAGGCATCAAAGTATCATACATGTCTTTGGAGCTAACAGATGTCTCCTTAGTACATGAAAGTAATGGCTGAATAGCATCTTCCACAAAGACAACATCACGGCTAACCAGAATGTGTTTAGTCTTGCAAGACACATGCTTACTAAAACTTGATTCAGTCACAACTCAAAGATCCAATGGCTGTGAAATTTTATCCACACACAGTAGACTCTTATAGATTTCTAACAAGCTATAGAACACTCCATTTGGAGTTCACTTGACTAGGTAACCGACTGCACAAAGTTAGACTACTTGTCATCTCAAGTTAAGCAAAAAACTAAGGTTCACAAGAAATGCTCCCAGTCACTACGGGAGAAAGATCTGATAGAGATATTTGAGATACAGAGAATGGGAGAGATAAAATTTCAAACAAGATATCATATGCATTAATTGGATAAGTACATAGAGAGATATGACCTTCACAAGGTGACTAGGTATAGAAAAGGTATGCGGCTGGAATACCTTTGTGCCTTCTAGCATCCAAATGAGGTACCTTCTGATGTCCATTGGTGAGAGAATGACCAGCATATGTTTCTACACCATCTCCTTGTCATCTCCACAAAGTTTCACATTCAAATGACCTCTATATATAGAGGTATGGGTATGGGACTTTTCACCTACCCTTCATCTTCTCTCACCTCTTGACTTTCCACTTCTTGCCTTTTGTCCTTCCATTGCCTTGGGTGACTTTTGATGCTCCAAATCACTCCATATGGATAAGGTCACGATTTTTTTGAGTATTCCATCTCTCTATTTCTATTTTGGCTTTTATTCAAGCCATAAATAACTTTTCCCTTTTTTAATTTAACACTCTACTCTAAGGTTAAGAGTGTAGGCTTTACATTTTCAAGGGCTAGCTTCATATTGAGCTTACAACAATTACATAAATGATGAAGAGGTACATAATGAAGGGTGAGTATGTATCAAGCCTCACAATTGAAGCTTGCACATGATCCATATTTTTCAACACTCCCCCTCAAGCTACAATTGGGAGTCCATGCTACTCTCCAATTCTTCTCCTCTTTGTCTTTGCTTCTATCTCCCTTTGCTTGATAGGTTGGTGATCCTTCCTTCTTTGCTTCCAAGCTTCTTTGGCTTCTCTTCAGCTTCATCCTTTCTTCTTTGGCTCTTTGCAAGAGCTCTTCTTCAATCCCTATCAAGAACATGCTTCATACATACATTTATGATATGAGATCACCTTGGCTTCATATACCTTTGTTGCTTCACTCTCTTCCTTTGATTGTCCTCTCTTTGAGAATCTCTCTTCTTCTTTACCTTCATGGCTTCATGGCTTCATGACTTCTCTCTTCTTTGCATGCTTCTCTTTGATCCTGCTTTGTCTTTGGATCATCTTTGACTCTATCTTTGGGTGCACTCTTTGCATCTCCTTTTGATGTCGTCATGGTTTTCATGCTTTCTTCTAGCTTGTCTTCGTGACTTCTTTTGTGCATCATGGCTGCTCCTTCCCTTCTAGATGCTCCTTCCATAGAGGTGGCTTCTCCTAGTCCTTCAACTTTACCTTTGATGGCTGCTCTTGCTCTTTCTTTGAGCTTGGCTTCTTCTCCTCCAAATTTGAAATTTGGTTTGGCTCCTCTTCCTCTTCTTTGGACTCTTTTTGGATCTTCCAATCCTTGCAAGCTAACTCCCCCTTGCTTCATAATCTTTGATTCATCCTTCATGGCTGATTTTAGACCTGCAAAATCAACAATGGGCTGATCATACATGAAGTCTTTCATGAGTTCCTTTTCATGTGAAGCATTTCTAGCTTCCACATCTTCCAAGCTTCCTTCATCACCTACAAAACACCACAAGGAATGGTGAATGTGATCAATGGTGCCTCTTGCACCTAACGAGGGTTGCCATGCCTCTTGGGATGGTCTTACTTTCCCTTACATAGGCTTGCCATTCCTCTTTGAATGGTCTTACTTGCCATAGGCTTGCCACTCCTCTTGGGTGGTCTTACTTGCCTTTACATATGGCTTGCCATTCCTCTTTGAATGGTCTTACTTGCCATAGGCTTGCCACTCTCTCTTGGGTGGTTTTACTTGCCCTTACATATGGCTTGCCATTCCTCTTTGAATGGTCTTACTTACCATAGGCTTGCCACTCCTCTTGGGTGGTCTTACTCGCCTCAACCTTTTACAATACATTCACATTGAATTTGCTTGGAACTTACCACCACACACAATGTGGATTTTTTCTCAACAATTTACATCAGCCTTTAGACTTGCAAATGAACTTCTTTACCTTCATTTACCTCAATCAACATGTCACACTTCTCATGAGTGACTCTTCTTCTTCTTGCTTGCTTGTTGCTCCTTGCAACCTTGGGGGGTGTCTTCAAGTCCTTGTTGAGTCTTCAGCATTTCATGGCAGCCCTTCCTTTGAGTCTTTAACTCCTCCTTGCACTCTTCAAGAGTCTTCACAAGGCCATCATCCTTGCCTTGACCACCTTCAGCTTTGCTCCAATATTCAAGTCTTCAAACTTTGAAAACCTTTTAGCTTGGGCTCCTTCCTTTGCTTTGGCTCCAAGCTTTGCATCCTTCCTTCATCCAAGCTTTGCCAATCTTTTCTTTGGCTTGTGCAAATAGGAGCATTGCATTCACTTGATTTATCTAAACTCAAAGATCAAATGCTTTTAGTTATCATAACATAAGCATACACATTTGTTTTTGGAAAGTTAACTCAATGAGTTTTATCCACAACAAGATACATCCACAAAATTCATACATGGCAGCCTTGCATCTTACCAATCTTCATGGCATCCAAACACATTTACTTTCAGCTCATCTATGGCTGAACATGAACAAAATTCAAAGCTTTAATATCATGCTAACCCAATCATAAAAGCATGTATGCAAAATCATCAATCATTTGAGCATATATTCAGCTCACTTTGTGCCAATTCACATGGCTACATAGACCTGCAATTTCAGCTTGTATAGGCTTTATAAAATAGCCTCATACTCATCTACACATTATCAAACATATGTATATAAACTCCTTGACCACATGTGCATACATTCTTTCATTTTTGACATCAATCATCAACTCTAAAATCAACTTATATTCAGCTTACACATGGCTATCCATAATTGTCATACAATTTGAGCATAACTTTCACAAGCATGCATACATAAGCATATCCATTGCATGAGCATATAATGCTATCATCAAGCATACATAAAAGCTTAAACCTTCAGCCATGTACATAATCGAAACTTGCACTTCATTCAATTGAGTGCAATGTCCAATGCATCCATACAATGCTCACATACAACTCGTACTTGTGCATCCAAGATTCTTTGCTTGAATCTTCATCTCCTTCCATTGGCTGCTCATAAATCCTCATTCAAGTGATTAGTATCACTTATAGCATGGCTCAATCCTCAAGAATATGTAGTAGAGAGTAGGACAAGAGAGTGTATCACTTCAAATAACATAAAGCAACAAATTTCACTTACATACAAGAAGCTTCATCTCCATAGCTTTCCAATGAGCATGATAGCTCCAAGCTTTCCTTTGACATCTCTGCATCTTCTTCAAGATCTCTTTGCACATCCATGGGCTTTACTCCTAAGACTCTGCAATCAAAGCTCTCATACCAAAATGTGGAGAAATTTCACTCCAATACACTCCAATACACGCAGCGGAAGTTAGAGAACCTCTTCTAGAATCTGCCCTGCAAGACATATGCTTACTAAAACTTGATTCAGTCACAACTCAGAGATCAAATGGTTGTGAAATTTTGTCCACACACAGTAGAATCTTATAGCTTTCTAACAAGCTATAGAACACTCCATTTGGAGTTCATTTGACTAGGAAACCGTAAGTTAGACTACTTGTCATCTGAGGTTAAGCAGAAAACTAAGGTTCACAAGAAATGCTCCCAGTCACTACGGGAGAAAGATCTTACACAAATATTTGAGATACAGAAAGTAGGAGAGATAAGATTTCAAACAAGATATCATGTGCATTAATTGGATAAGTACATAGAGAGATATGACCTTCACAAGGTGACTATGTATAGAAAAGGTATGCGGCTGGAATACCTTTGTGCCTTCTAGCATCCAAATGAGGTACCTTCTAATATCCATTGGTGAGAGAATGACTAGCATATGTTTCTAGACCATCTCCTTGTCATCTCCACAAAGTGTCATGTTCAAATGACCTCTATATGTAGAGGTATGGGTATGGGACTTTTCACCTACTCTTCATCTTCTCTCACCTCTTGACTTTCCACTTCTTGCCTTTTGTCCTTCCATTGCCTTGGGTGACTTTTGATGCTCCAAATCACTCCATATGGATAAGGTCACGACTTTTTTGAGTATTCCATCTCTCTATTTCTATTTTGGCTTTTATCCAAGCCATAAATAATTTTTCCCTTTTTTAATTTAACACTCTACTCTAAGGTTAAGATTGTAGGCTTTACATTTTCAAGGGCTAGCTTCATATTGAGCTTACAACAATTACATAAATGATGAAGAGGTACATAATGAAGGGTGAGTATGTGTCAGGCCTCACAATTGAAGCTTGCACACGATCCATATTTTTCAACGGATAAGAGGAGTTGTTGGCGCATGTGACAGTATTCCCTGTAGGGGCAGGCTCGAGTGAAGAGAAGAAATTGCACTGCAAGGTAATGTGTTTGGTCGCCCCACTATCAAAGTACCAAACATCTGAGTCCACTACAGACATGTATTGATCATGAAAAGATGGGTCAAAACTGCAGATAGTAGTAAACACCCATTCTTCTTCTTGCACAAGATTTGTAGACTCTGTTTTTGGTGTAGAGGCCTTTGCAACAACCATTCCAACCTCTTTCTTCTTTGCCTCTTTAGCAACCAGTTTTGGACAGTTCTTTATGATATGATCATTCCCTTTACAATACTTAAAAAACAATTTCTACTTTTTTGATTTCTTCTCATCTTTATCTTCCTTCTTCGAATATGCAGAATTTGCAGATTTCTGCTTACTAGTTGGAGCTCCATTTTCCTTTGCCCTTCTGACTAGCCAGGAAAGCTTGATCTGCAACTCGCATAATGGACCTGTTTTGCCTGGACTGATCTTCCTGCAACAAAACAAAGACTAACTCCTCAAATGACAAGGCATTTGGATTGCCTTTCATCATCAACCGAAGGGTAGAAGCAAAAATCTGATATGAATCAAGAAGACCATTCAGAACGGTTTGCACAAGTGAGCTATCTGGTATAACCTCATCAGCAAAAATCAACTGTTCCTTCAAGTCTTTGATCTTTGTTAGTAAACTGTCCATAGAATCACCTTCATTCATGTGCTCACTCTCCAACTGTTTTCAGAGGTAAGCAACACGAGCCTCATTCCTAGCTTGGTACAATGTGGTAAGTGTATCCCAAGCATCCTTAGCTGTTTTGCAAGAGCGAATATGAGGAATAATGGCACGTTTGAGTGACAAAGCTATCAATGCATGTGCCTGGGCATCTCTGCCATCCCAACGAATCTGCTCTACAGTAGGTGCAGCAGAAACAGCAGCACGAACAGGAATCTGCACAATATCATCTTCGACACCATCTTGATCAGCTCTAGCACGTGTATTCGCAGTACCTGTTGTTACAGGTGTAACAGTACGTCTTTCAACACCCTGCACAATGTTCCACAATCCTTTTGCAACCAATACATGTCGCATCATATAAGCCCATAATGGGTAGTTGGTACCATCCAACTTATCCTCAACAGCCAACATACGGAATACATCACTGCTTTCAGCCATGGCCGATGACTAAAATACCTTGATGCAGAAAATTGACTGTATCTCAAAAAGTTGAACGGAACTGCCCAGACAAGTTCTGCTAAACCTGTAGCAGACTTCGAGACGCTTATACTGGCAAACAGAAACAGGTATATACCTTTGGCACAAAAAGATGAAATAGCCTGCACAAGTGCTGCGATAGTGCATTCGGAGGCCGAAACGAGCTCAGATCGTGATTTCGGCACCACAAAGAGAAGTTGTTTTGATCTCGAAAACACCTTGAGTATGCTCACCAAATTTCGTGCGAATCTGAGACTGCAAACGGAGGTGTGTCGATGGTGCCCTAGATGAAGCGACAACCTGCTCTGATACCAATTGTTGGAGATAGACGTCTGCGGAAGCACGCAAACAACACAAGGAAGAAGAAGAAGCTTGGAGCACAAACACACAGTACTGAATGTATTACTAGAGAATGTATAGAGATAAGTAGCCCATTAGGGCAATAGGCGTATATACAAGCTCGGGGAAAAAAACCTCCTAAAGAGGGAAAAAGTGCCTCGACGGTCCTAGTGTGTTCACACACATCACTACCTAAATATATCAACACTTGAGTGTGAGGTTTTCTAACTCAATTGTGATGTGGTTTTGATTTACCCATACTTGAAGAAGTCCACTTCTTAGATTTAAGTTGACTGCATGATCATAGATCCAGTCTTGATCCAAGACTAGAGGCTCAGTGAGATCCTCATCTTCACACACTAGCACTTTGATTGTCATTAGAACATCTTGAATGTAGAGGGGAAGTTCCACTTTGCCCATGCAAGGGGTTTCCACACCTCCCTATCCTATGAGATATGCTTCTATAAATTGAATTTCAATTGCAATTCTTCCCAGTAAGAAAGTCGAACTGCACTAGTGGCTGCTTCTGAGTCAATCAAAGCTCTTATACTCCTTGTACTCTCTCTCTCTCTGACCTACCTCGAGGATCACAAAGGGTGGTCGATCAACTATCCTATGGGAACGTACAACTGATGCTTCACACATGGTCTTGTGATATCTTGGAGCTTCCTGAGTGTCTGACCTAGGCTGATCTCTACCTTGTCTTCTAAATTTCATTCATTGGATGCATTCCAAAGCTTCTGCGTGCACCTCTTCTCAAATTTGTTTTTCTTCTTCTTTACATTTCTTCGCAGTTTTGAGTCGATTTAGCATCTCCTCTGTTAGGGGTTCTTGATATTATTTGACTCTGCATCTACTGATGTAGCTAGGTAGGATGTCGCCTTCTTGTGTGGCTAATTGGGTTGATCCACTTGTTGATATTCTATTAATAATCATGGGCCATATACTCGCTTCTCTAGCTTTCTTGCATGTTGCTTCAAGGCGTACACTAGGACTAAATCTCCCGCTTTCAAGCCCTTATCCTTCACGTGGGCATCAAAGTAAGCCTTTTGCCTTTTCTTGGCCGCGTATATTTGTGGAGCTACTCTTAGTCTCATTTCACCTAACTGTTCAAGATCAAAGATTCTTGAAGAGAGTTTGTGACCTGTCCACTAATGCTCGTGTGCTACTTTCAGTGTGGGTATCAAGAAGTCTAATGGTAGCACTACATTTTGGCCAAATACCATCTGATAGGGTGTGGCTTGGAGTACTATTTTATAGGAAAATTGATATGCCCATATAGCATGATGTAGCTGTTTATCCCAATCAGAGCGTTTATTATTCACCAATTTTGTCAATACATTACATAGTATCTTGTTTGTGCTCTTAGCTTGTCCATTAGCTTGTGTATGATAGGGGGCAGAATTCTTATGTATCGCCAAGAATTCTTGGAGAAGTTTTTCAATGACTTCATTCAAGAGGTGTGTGCCTCTATCACTTACTAGCTTGATTGGTAGCCCGTATCTGGTGAACACATTCTCAAATAAGAACTTAGCCATCATCTGAGCATCATTCTCTTGTACAAAAAAGTCTATTCCCCACTTAGAGAATGCACGTCCTCCCATCATAGGTTTCAGAGGCATCTCGTCTTTTCGTATCAGATATTGAGTTTGCTAACAAATGTCACACCTCCTTACATAGGTATGTGCATCCATGTGAATTGTTGGCCACCAAAGACCCGCAAATAGAATTGCCTTAATCACACGGTCTAGTCCAAAGTGTCCTCCTGCCACACCTTGGTGAGTAGTCTCCTAGATCTTTAGATATTCACTCTCATGGACACACAATCTAATATATCCATCTTTTCCTCATCTGTATAGATTATCTTCAATGAGAGCATAGTCTAGTGCTTCTTGTTCTAAGCCCCTTTGTCTAGTCGGGATCATTTCTTGAGGGAATGTTTCGTCCTCAAAAAGGCTACTAATGGTTCACTCCAATCTGGTATTAGAGACACTCGATATAGTGTAGCATGCTCCACAGGTGGTCGAATACAATAGACTGGGCATTCCTTGTACAACTTATGGACATTTGTTTCCATAGTTGGCCAATACACACCTAATCTTTGGAGGGTCTTTAGGGTTCTATGTTTGGAGTAATGTTGTTGGAGTGCACCTACATGTGCTATTTGCAACCTCTTTGCATGCTCGTCTTCTTCCACACAACAAGACAGTATGCCTTGATGGGTGTGCTTATACATGTTCCCTGCTAGTAGATGATATTTTTGAGATCTCATCACTTGTTTATCTTTGGTTTTGAGATCAGGATGTTTAGGTCCAAAGGTCAAAATATGCACTATCATTTTGGCCCATTCAGGCACTACTTCTAGATTGAACAAGTAAGCATCAGGAAGTTCATCTGATACTCCTTGAGGGGACTCTCCTAAAGTTAGTCTAGAAAGGTGATCCACCCTAAGGTGAGTCGTACCTTTCCTAACCACTACTTCAAAGTCATACTCCATTAGTAAGAGGAACCATCTTACTAATATGCCTGTGTTGCAGGGTTTGTTCACTAGATAGAGTAATGCTTGATGGTCTTTAAAAAAATTAAACTTATTTGCAAGAAAATAATGTCTAAACTTCTTAATTGCATATACCATGCCTAAATCTTATCTTTCAGTAATAGTACAATTTCATTCAACCACATTCAATCGTCTACTGGCATAGGGTATTGGAAGATCCATATTACCTTCACAAGTAGGTTGAGCTAGTATACACCCAATAACATAATTGGATGCGTCCACATGGATATTGAATGGCTTGTTCCAATCTGGTGTAGACAAGATTGGTGCTAAACACAATCATCATTTGAGCTCATTGAAGGAGTTCTCACATTCATCTGTCCATTCAAAGTTAGTCAACAAGGAGTATATAGGCTTTGCAATTATAGCATACCTGTGAATGAATCATCAATAGTAATCACAATTCCCAATTAAAGCCTGTACTTCTTTGACATTCTTTGGTCTCGGTAGCTCTGCAATAGCTCTAACTTTATCCTCATCTGTGGATATGCCATTCTTTGACACTATGTGTCCTAGAATCTTGCCTTGCGTGACCATAAAAACACACTTTTCTGGGTTCAAGCAGACCTGATATTCTCTAGATTTGTCAGAGATTTTTTTGAGTTCAGGTATATGTGTTTGTCTAATGTTGGAATGATCACAGAGATCATCAACATAGACTTCCAAGTTTTTCCTCAATAACTCTTTAAACACATGGCACATCAACCTCTGAAAGGTAGCTGGTGCATTGGTAAGCTCAAATGGCATTACCCAAAAAGCAAATATGCTCCAGTCTGTGGCAAAAGCCATCTTATGTTGATCTTCCAGAGCAATAGCCACTTGATTGTAGCTAGAGAATCCATCAAGAAAACTGTATACTTCCTTGCCTGCTACTCTTTCTAATAGATGCTGAGTGATAGAAAGCAGATAACTATCTTTGATAGTGGCTGCATTAACCTTCTTCAAGTTAATGCATACACATAGCTTGCCATTATTCATGGGCACCACTACAATGGGGGATAACCATTCAATGTGCTCAATCTCATAGATAAATCCTACTTCTACCAATCTATCTATCTCTTCCTTGATCTTGGCAGCATAATTGTCATTATATGTGTATGGCTTTTGCATAGAGGGTTTGGCATCTGAGGTCATGGGAATTGTATGTGAGCATATGTTAGGGTCTACGCCTTTCAACTCCTTGTAACTCCATGCAAAAACATCTCTATAATCTGGTAGCAAGTCTACCAACTCTTGCTCCTCATCCTCTAAACTTACTTGATCCATCTCATCCATACTAGCCTCGCACTCTTCGAGAACTGAATCACACATAATTGGTTCTATGGAAAACAATGAAATGTCATAGCCATCTTCATCATAGTGTGGTGTCCATTTTTCTTCATTGATGGCTACATCCATTGTTGCTAGGATTTTCGCTCAACCATGAGGTTCAAATTCTTCATCTAGGAAAACTAAAGGTGCATAGGCTGGGTCTCGTGTTGATCTATGAGTTTCCTTCGCACCTACCTTTCTAGCCTTTTCTCTTTTCTCTTCTTCTTCTGCCACTTTACACATCCACAACTGAGTGTCTTCATGCATCCATGAGGATCCTGCTCCTATGGAATGCACCAACTCTGTGTCATCCGTGGTTCTATGGATGGGATTCCACTGTATAGGGGACACATCTCTTTTCTTCTCTTCTTCTGCCACTTTACCCATCCACAACTGAGTGTCTTCATGCATCCATGAGGATCCTGCTCCTATGGAATGCACCAACTCTGTCTCATCCGTGGTTCTATGGATGGGATTCCACTGTATAGGGGACACATCTCTATGAGATTAATACTTGAGATTGACTTTGGTTGTGACACCTAAGTGTTGCAAATACAAGGAATTGGTTCCCTAATCCTGTATTTCTTGCAATCGTCTTAGGAATGGTCTTCTCAAAATCATCTCATAAGCTTGGTTCTTGCTGAACTCACATATGGCAAAGGTATGCTCAAACTCTACACCACAAGTAGTGAGATTTATCCCTTCTAACAATCCTAAAGGTCTTTCTATGTGACCATTGGCCATCTTTAATTTCATTCTCATTGGCCTGAGTGCCGGTTTGCCCCAACGCTTCCATAGTGAAGTGGTAGCAATTGCAACTCGTGCACCTGAGTCCAAAATCGCCTTGGTGGTGTAACCTTGATTGATTGGAAGATAGGTGTTTCCTTCTTCACCTTCACTCACGTCTCCTATCTTGTCCAATGGTATTTCTGACACTTGGTTGGCTATGTTTTTCCACAATTTTGGTTTAACTTTGAGTAGATTTTTCTAAAGTGAGATTGCACTGCACTTTAGTGTTCTTCACTACCTCCATATTCCTAGGTATGACTGAACCTTCATTTCTTACCATGACTATGGGTGCTCTCATATAGGTGGATTTTTCTTCCCACGGTCCTGTGAAATGGGGTAATTCCTGCAAAGAATTGGACTCAAAGTCTAACCGCTTAGTTGATTGGGCATCCTCTTGTTCACCATAAATAGAGGGAATATCTTGTGGGAATTGATCATGTAGGTCATCCACAAGTTCAATGGGAGGAGGATTCTCACTTTCTTTTGCCCATTTCTCTTCTTGGATTTTTCTCAGGAATTATGCTGAATACTGATTCATAGAAGAAGAGGTGTCTGGTTCAGTGGAGTTAGGCATGAAAGCTTCCTTTTGAGGAATGATCATTCTTTCACTTGCCTTTTTTTACTCTGGGAAGTGGCTTTCTTTCTAGATTTTGCAATTAGCCTCTCCAATCTTTCTAATAGTCCATCAAAATGTAACTGAGTCTTAGTTGAACTAGAGCAATTGAAGAGAGGGTTGGCCTTAAACATGGCTTGAGCCAATTCTACCATCTTAGCACAAAGCTTTGTCCGTTCTAGCTCTAGGTCAGCTCTAGGGTAACACTTCTTATCATCTATTACATTTGGACCTTCTTGTATTCTAGCCTAATATGCTTTAAGCATCATGTCTATGTCCTTGGGAGTGGGGTCTGATAAGACTGATCCTACTCTAGGTGGTTGCGGGATTACATGAGGTTGATTAGAGGGTGGTGGATTAGAAAGTGAAAGGGATGGTGGTGGTGATGTGTGAGAGTGCATTTGAGATGTGATTTCAATTATCTTGGCTTTTTTTTCTCTTATGCTTTCCTCGAGTTCATTCCTTTTCTTTGACCATTGTCTTTTCATTTGTTCATGACTTTCTCTCCAAGCTCTTGTCCTCTTCTTGGTTAGGCTCTCGGTCTCACTAACCTCAAAACTCTTTTCCTGGCCTAAGTCTTGGTTTTGCTTAAATGCCTGAGCTCTCATGACTACTTGCATTGGGGTAGTGAAAGTCACACTTCTCGTAGAGTCTACCACTAACCCAATGACGTTGATATGAGTGATTTTTGGCATATTGGTGGGGTTCTTAGGACAATCTTGTAACAAGTGCTCCTTCCCATAATCTGGACAAAAACCTTGAATTGTCACAGATTGGGGTTGTGTAGGTGCCAACACAGGGCAGTCACGAATGAGGTGATCTTCCTGACATGAGTAGCATGGTCCTCTAGGAAATGGGGATCTTATGTGCCTAGGTTGGGGCCTAAAGTTAGGATTTGCATTCATGTCATTTGCATATTCTGGCTCCCAACTAGGTTCACTCGGGTCTTCATAATAGTATGAATTGTTGTGCTCAGGTGGCTGCATATAGTAAGCCCATGGACTGATATGAGTTGAGTCCAAAGTGTGATCATTTGGGTCACTTTCTGAAAGCAACGGTGATACCGGCACTAAGGCTCTATTCAAATTTTCTTCAACAATGGCATATTTCACTGGGATTACATTGGCCGGAGGTGGAGGCTATTGAGCTAGCATTGGCTGAGGCCTTTGTTGAGCTTGATAGGGTGGTTGGTAGGGGGGTTGGGGCCTACCATACTACTGTGGGTACTGTGAATATGGTTGTGGATAATTTTGTCTAACTGGTTGCTTATTATATGAGCAATCTTGTGCAGTGTGGTTGGTATATCTCCTTTCTATGGTGCAATATTGGTTGTTAGGGTTCACTTGGGGTTGATCCATGATTAGACACACATTAGCCATATGGTCTCCTCCACAGGTATAACACCGTTTCACTGGGGCAAATCTCGGTATTTGTTTGCTAGAGACTCCTAACTTCTGAGCTATCTTCTCTGCAAGTTCCTCAATAGATGTGGGTGGATTTGAACTGAGGCTAGTAGAGCTATCTAAATCTTTGTAGATTTTTGAAAGCTCTAGTTCCTCCCCTAGATTATCCTCAATATCTATGCACATGTGAACACACTCTTCTACGGATCTAGGGTCCTTTAGATACACATAGGATCTCAATTTGGTACTTAACAAACCATCTAAGAATAAAGCCACTTGTTTGGAGGGTGTGGGTAACTCGAGCATAGGGCATCTCTCTAGGTATTGCCAAAATCTTCTTCCGGCAAGTCTCACTGTCTCTTGAGGTGTTTGTTTAAAACTATGGATCAATAAGGAAGTGTTGTGCCTTATGCCACTCTTTGAAAATTCCGTGATGAAGGCTTCTAGCAATTGGTATATGTTTCTAAATTGCCTCTGTTATAGTGGTTGAAACCATGTAAGGGCCGTGTTCTTCAGGGTTAGACCAAAAGTGTTGTATTGCATGAATAGGTCATCAACTTGCTCAACTCTCAAGACTTGTCTAAATTCTGCCACATGATCATATGGGTCTCCAGTGCCATCGAAGCAGTTCTTCGTGGACTTAACCAATTTTGTAGGCCTCAAGGTCCTAGTGTGTTCTCTAGGCCTTGACAGAGGGAATTCATCTGCATTTCTTTGATTCTTTGGGTCCCTATGTCTCTCGCTTTCCATTCTATCTATCATTGTTCTCGTTCGTTCTCGTCCCAATGGGGTAGCAAAGCTCATGTTAGGTCTATCTCCACTCCTTCCTCTCTGAGTTCCATGAGCTTGAGATGTTCCACCTCCTTGGTGACCATAAGAGACATTAGATCTTGGTTGGGAAAAAAGAAATTCACCCTTTCAAGTGTAGGCATGCCTACCATTCTCTGAGACCACAAAGACCCTCTCAGATGTATTGTCTAAGTAGGTCACTTTGCCTTGTGTATTTGGATCTTTGAATTCATATATGGTAAGCATTCCCACTTCATTAGGCTGGTTAGGTTTATACCTTGAGAAAGCCTCCTCTTTCTCTTGATTTAAGAGCAAAACTATGCTCTTATTGTCTTGGGGAACCCACTTTGGAGTGAGCACTCTAGTCAGGACAGATTTGCCTTGAGGGGTTCTTGGCTCTCTTCCGAAGTTTCCTTGCTCTATGTCACCTATTTCGGTTTCTGAGATTATGTTGCCAAGTCCATCTGTCCTATCTGGTTGGCTGGTGACCACATACATTGTTTGTTCTTTATCTATGTATGAACCATTTTTGAATTTGACGACTAGATGTTCTAGTCGAGTGGGTTGATCTGGGCTTTTAATCAGAATAACATATCTTCTCAGAGCATCCTCATAGATGCGAGCACTTTATTGGTTGGTCATGATGTATTCCAGTTGAGTCTTGTAAGGGCCCTATGGTTTTTCTAAGTATGCCACTCCTGAGCTACCTATGGGTCTCTCCATGCCATAAGACATCTTAGAGTCACTTGTTTCTGAACTGAGAATACAGGGATAATGCTAAGCTACTGGGTCCAAGACCTAATGGTGTGGTTGATGCTAGCCTCATATGATCTGAAGCTTCGACGGACTCTTCCTAGGTGTCTTCTTGATCTCAGGTTCATATGCCCTATTGGGTAGCCCAATGACCCTTGTATAATCACGTTGCTGATTCCTTGATATCAATCACTTGTTCCTTTTTGTTGATATACTTAGGTAGTGATGTGTGTGAACACTCTAGGACTGCCGGGGCACTTTTTTCCCTCTTTAGGAGGTTTTTTTCCCCCAGCTTGTATATACGCCTATTGCCCTAATGGGCTACTTATCTTTGTACATTCTCTAGTAATACATTCAGTCTTGTGTGTTGTGCTCCAAGCTTCTTCTTCTTCCTTGTGCTGTTCGCGTGCTTCCGCAGACGTCTAACTCCAACAATTGGTATCAGAGCAGGTTGTCGCTTCATCTAGGGCGTCGTCAACACTCCTCCGGTTGCAGTCTCAGATTCGCACAAAATTTGGTGAGCATAATCAGGGTGTTTCCGAACGCACTATCGCATCGCTTGTGTAGGCTATTTCGTCTTTTTGTGCCAAAGGTATATACCTATTTCAATTCGCCAGTATAAGCATCTCGAAGTCTACTACAGGTTTAGCAGAACTCGTATGGGCAGTTTCGTTCAACTTTTTGAGATACAGTCATTTTTTTGCATCAAGGTATTTTAGTCACCGACCATGGCTGAAACCAGTGATGTATTCCGTATGTTGGTTGTTGAGGATAAGTTGGATGGTACCAACTACCCATTATGGGCTTATATGATGCGACATGTATTGTTTGCAAAAGGACTGTGGAACATTGTGCAGGGTGTTGAAAGAGGTCCTGTTACACCTGCGACTACAGGTCAAACAGTTTTTGGTTTTGGCTGAAAATCTGTCAGGATGTAAAATGGGCACCCTCCGTTCTGATCGAGGGGGGGAATATATGTCTTCTGATTTTAATGGATTTCTAGCTGAACGTGGGATAAAACACTAGTGTACAATGCCGTATACACCTCAACAGAATGGAGTTGCTGAATGGAAGAACAGGTCACTCATGGAGATGGCGAGGTGTATGGTCAAGAGTCAGGCTTTACCACATAGTTTCTGGCTTGAGGCTGTCATGTGTGCAACATATGTACTTAACAGGTGTCCCACTAAAGCGCTGCAGTCTATCACTCCATATGAGGCTTGGCATGATCGCAAGCCATCTGTTGCTCATCTGCGGGTTTTTGGTTGTTTGACATATGCACTAGTGCCTGAAAAACATCGCAGAAAATTGGATGATAAGGTAGTAAAATGTATTTTTTTTTGGGTAGAGTTCTGAAAGTAAAGGCTATCGTCTGTATCATCCACAGACTAAACGCGTTCTAGTTAGCCGTGATTTTGTTTTTGTGGAAGATGCTATTCAGCCATTGCTTTCATGTACTAAGGAGACATCTGTTAGCTCCAAAGACATGTATGATACTTTGATGCCTCTTTTTACAGGTGGATAGTCTACTACTGGTCTTAATGAGGCAACTTCTCAGCCTTTGCAGGTTTCATGTAATGATGCAGATCATCCCATTTCTGATGCAGATTTACATGATGCACTTGTTGATGAGAGAGCTGATATTGAGGAGGCAAAAACTATGCCAAAATGGCTGGTGCAGAGTTTGTGTGTCATATCGTACTCGTTCAGGCTCTCATAGTGCCTCCTTTGCATCAGATTGCTATGCTATGGCTGCATCTAGTCTCTGTGATGAGAATGAGCCTGTTTCTTTTGATGAAGCACAAAGTATGCAATCTGAATATGATGCTATAATGAAGAATGGTACTTGGTCTTTATGTGACTTGCCTTCTAGCAAGAAAGCCATTGGTACTAAGTGGGTATACAAGCTGAAGCGTAAAACTGATGGTACAGTTGACAGGTATAAGGCTAGGCTTATTGCAAAGGGTTATGCACAAGAAAGAGGCATTGATTTTGATGAGACCTTTGCACCCACATGTCGTATGACTACTGTTTGGAGCATCTGTGCACTTGCAGCCCATCATGGTTGGAATGTACATCAGTTGGACATTAAAACTGCATTTCTAAATGGTGACTTGCATGAAGAAGTGTATGTTTTTCAGCCCCGTGGTTGTGCACAGAATGGGCATGAAAACCAGGTGTGCAAGTTAAAGAAGGCATTATATGGTTTAAAGCAAGCACCACGTGCTTGGTATGAGAAGATACATGCCTATCTGATTGCACATGGTTTTGTGAACAGTGCAACTGAGAGCACCTTATATGTTAAGCGTGCTAATGATGTGCTTCTGATCATTGTTGTCTATGTTGATGACATGCTGCTCATTGGTCCTATTGAGAAGCATATTGCTGATTTTAAGGCTGATTTGCATGCCTCATTTGAGATGTCTGATTTGGGGCATTTGCATCACTATTTCGGCATTCAATTTATGCAAGTTGATGGTGGATTGGCTTTGTGTCAAACAAAATATATTGACACATTATTGCAGCGTTTTGGTCTTGAAGACTGTAAGCCTATTGCCACTCCTATGGAGACAGGTTTACGATTGAGTCTTCATGATGCTGGAGATGCATTTGATGCTCTCCTCTATCAGCAGGCTGTTGGATGCCTGATTTACTTATGCATTACTCGGCTAGATATTCAATTTGCTGTCTCACAGATGAGCAGGTTTATGCATTGCCCAGATGTTAAGCACTGGCAGGCAGTTAAGTGCATCTTTTGCTACTTGAGTGGTACTCGGCTACTTGGGTTGTTTTATCCCAAGGGGGGATCACTACCGCCAGATTTGCATGCTTTTTCTGACTCAAACTCGGCTGGTTTCTATGACACTCGTGTGTCCACTAGTGGCTTTTGCTTCATGCTTGGTAGCTCATGTATATCTTGGTTGAGCAAGAAGCAGCCTACTGTGGCCACTTCGAGTTGTGAGTCTGAGTATAGGGCAACTTTCACAGCTACTGTTGAGTGTGTGTGGCCAGACGCCTTATGGCTGATTTGGGTGTTGGTCAGTCGTCTACCACCACCATCTTCACTGATAGTCAGAGCGCATTGGCAGTTGCGAGGAACCCTGTGTTCCATGCTTGCACTAAGCACATTGAGGTGCATTATCATTATGTTAGGGAGAGGTTCTCTATTGGGGAGATCGGTTTGGCATATGTGCCCACGCAGGAGAACATTGCAGACATTTTCATGAAGGCTCTACCTAGGGAGAAATTTGAAGCTTTCTGCAAAGCTTTGGGCTTACTTCCTTTCGTGGAGTGATTTCCATATAGCTTGGAACTTCCTTATACATGAGTGCCAGCTCCTTGTTCACCGCATCACTCCTAGGGGGGGTTTGTTGATACATTTAGGAGTGATGTGTGTGAACACTCTAAGACCGTCGGGGCACTTTTTTCCCTCTTTAGGAGGTTTTTTTCCCCTGGCTTGTATATACGCCTATTGCCCTAATGTGCTACTTAACTTTGTACATTCTCTAGTAATACATTCAGTCTTGTGTGTTGTGCTCCAAGCTTCTTCTTCTTCCTTGTGCTGTTTGCGTGCTTCCGCAGACGTCTAACTCCAACACTTTTTAAGTTTTTTTAAGTGTGTATTTCCTTGTCTTTAAGTATGCATCCTAAGGAGCACTTAAATTTTTCATACTTGATGTTTTTCATCCAATTGGATTAAGTTATTTGCCCTTAAGTTATCCCTTGACTGCAATTTAACCTATTCTTATACTTGAGAATTTAGAGGCTCTTAGAACTTGAGAGTTCCTATCGTATCCCTAGTCAATCAAAATATCTACCCGCACTTAGCCTAAGCTAGAATGGACTGAGGGGGTTGAGAGATCTTCCAACCTCAAGTCACTTCTCCTTGTTGCACTTGTATGCTTAGGATGCATGTTCCCAAGCCTACAGGCACTGGTACCTTGCTTTGGTATCTCCAAGAGCTCTTAATGATCCTGTAAAAGTTCCAATCTTAGCTCAAGCTTTTAACTTCAATTGACAAACAATTTGATTCAGACACTTTTAAAGATCCTTTTCCCCCACCAGAAATTTTCCAGGCCCCCCCCTAGGTTTCCTAATCCCACTTAGGGTCAACTTCAAAATACCCTATCTAAAAATCAACACATTATTCTTAAGAAAAATAGTTGAGCTTGTGTAGGATTCAGCACGAGCTTTCCAACGAGCCATAGAGCTCAAAAAATGGATTCTGTATGAAAAAGTTATATCGATTCAGGGTTATGGGGGTTAAAATAGCCAATAAGGACCTCACAAGATGTTAGTGCATTTTTGTAAGGCTTCTATAAAGATGTAGGTAAAAGACCTCAAAATATACTAATTTTTAGCCCAAATTTTCAAAAAAATTACCCCTTCAATTTTTGCCAAAAATTGGTGTCTATCGCTATAGATGGTGTCTGTCATGATAGACAATGTCTATCGTGCATGGCTATCTGTCGTGATAGATGGGTGTCTGTCACGGTAGACGGTGTCTATTGTGGGCTCTGTCTCTCACGATAGAGAGGTGTCTATCGTGATAAATGCGGTCTATCGTCTATCCTAGGGTCCGTCTATTGCGATAGATGCATGTCTATCGTCTGTCGTGGTCATGTCTGTCATGATAGATGGGTCTATCATGGAGTGTGTCTGTCACAATAGATTAACCAGTATTTCCTATTGTACTCCCATACGAACTTGAGCAAAATACCAAAATTTGGCTAGAAGGGCTTCCTTAAAAGCTGGTAATAAATCTAACAGATCTCCTAATGGTAATTGAATCATAGATTCACATAGTATATGCTAGGAATCAGGAGCAAGAGTAGTTCTTGGTGTCTCATTTCTCTATAGAAGTTGGATCCCATAGTTCCTTTATAACATTTTCTATATTGCTTATTGGTTCCTTTCTTACTCTAGTGTCCAAGGCCATTAACTAATCTGGAAAATGTAGATTGAGGTCTTGAACTTGTACTTGACCCAATTTTTTTGCATTGCAGGAAGTAGCCTTGTTGAGTGTAGCAAAATAAGATGACATTTGGGAAGCCCACCCAAAAGCTTGGTTATACCTGACTTTGCTCTGGGATGCTTGGATACAATAGTGGCTCTTGCTATTGAAGTTGTTTTCCAGATGGAGTAATCACAAGAGCCATGGGTTCTTCATAACTCAAAGTGACCATACTATTCATGAGTGCTTTGAGCTTAGCTTCTTTATTTCTTTGATAATATTAATGGGATTCCAAATAATTCAACCTCATATGTATGAACTCCATACAAAATAAGCACAAAGGCCCCTTTCCTTCCTTCGAGTAATTTTCTCAATCCCTTTGATTTCCGTTGAAGAATCTTTGCTCTTATTTTTTACCTTGATAATTCCAACTTCCTTCATGAGGATGAGTTGGTGATACATTATCATTACTGCCCCTAGTACTGCCCACATCGGTCAGACAGATGTTATGTACATATGATGACTGGTACCAAGGGCCAACATGCACTACATCAAGTTGTACCTAATTAGAATCCGCCACTTTATTGTGTGTATTATATACATTGTTATGTACTATGATTCATTATATTATATATGGCACAATAAACTTGATCCAAGGTAGAGTCTAATTGTATTGTACAAAATTCAAGAATTCAGGACATATTTCCACCAAATCTGTCTTTAACTTAGCACTCCAACCGCTTGGTTGCATCAATAATTTGATCTAGCATTTGCATTCCATCCAAATCATTGCAAGAATCGATTATCTAACTTCAAGTTCCACTCCAATTGCTTGGTTGCACCGAAATTCGATCTAGCATCTGCGTAACATCGAAATCATAGAGGCAATTTTTCTCCTCATCATAGGATTAAGATAATCCATAAATCAACCTTGCACCACATTGTCTAGAGGTCATTTTGGTCTGGGTATTTGTCAGTGTGCTTCAAAAAATGAAGGATAGTTTGCGACTGTTTGCATAGGTTATTGGACCATGTATTGCAATGTAATAAAGAGATGTCTCATTGTCTTAGCGTTCCAAAATCTTCCTAGAAAGGTTGTTCACAATGCATCCTATTTCAAAAGATGGTTAAGGAAAAACTAGGTCAGACATATAGAAGCTTCACCACCAAGTGTATCTTGGAACACTTGACATTTTCAAGCATCATCCTTCCCACCTTCCAATAGGTCATACTATGTATCAAACAATCAAACATGGACATCTAGATCATCCTCCACTTTATCACTAAAGTAGTTAAACTACATTACACTGATTCTATGTCCAAGAGCTAACATTTGCCCCAAAATCTACCAACACTATGACTCTCGTCTGTAGGTATCAAGTAGAAAAACTCCTCCAACTTCACTTCTTATTTAGCCCTTATTCCAATCACTGATGTAGACTCTTATTGGTGCACTATTGACTTTTCTTGCAACTATTCAATCCAGACAAAGTCTAATAAGCTTGACACCTCTCTAGAATCTGAGGTTTCTTATCCTTCACCCTTTCCAATTCTCACTTGGCTTGCCTTCCTTCTTTACCTTTAGCTTGCAACTTAGCAACCTCAAATGCTGCATGCACTTCTAAGAGATATGTAATTAATGGGTACTGAATTACTTCCTTCTCAACTAGCAAGAGTAATTGCTCTGGTATTCATATACTACTAAAAATCCCGCTTCCATAGTTTTTTGCAATTTTTGAAGTAGAGGAACCCACTGTCATCAACTTCTCATGTTCCTCTTTAAATTGTGAAAACCATGTTCTAGAAAGAGTTTGCATGGTCTATCTCCATCACCTAGATGACTTGAAGGATTCCTCTAACAGTCTAGTCCAAAGAGCAACACCCAATCCTATCATGGTCACCAAGTTTTTTTAATATGTAGTTTTCTAAGCAAACTGGAGTTCGAGGAATTGGGGTTAATGATAAAAATAGAATCAAATGTTTCTATTCCGTCACCACAAAAGACTAGTCTTCAAATCATACACTTCCACACACAAATATTTTATTGACTTAATAGAGTAACCTTAACTTCAAAAAGAAAATACACATTAGAATCTGTAGATAGGATAGAAGCTAGGGAAAATACATTTTGTATTACTAAGGGTTGAATTATAAGCTCAATACACATTAGAATTTCTAGATAGGATAGAAGCTAGGGAAAATACATTTTGTATTACTAAGGGTTGAATTATGCCTCTGCAACACTATAGTTATCTTTGAATCAAGAAGAAGTCTTTCTTAAGTTTGAAGGAGAACAATCATACAAGAAGGGGAAGACATAGTGGTTTCTCTTCTATAGAATTCAGAATAGTTGATAGTCCACTATTTTTAATAAATTATTAAATACATAAAGTTAAGTTCATCGCTCACACCGATGGCATGCAAATATTGTATATACAAACCAAGGTTTAAAAACCTCCTAATGAGGGAAAAAAGTATTTTGATAGTCCTAAGTGTGTTCACACACATATCTATTGGAATAGTCAAACAATCCTCCTTATGAGAGATGCAATATCCAAGGAGCTCACACTCATGTATAAGGAAGTTGCTATACATCCCTGATGAGGCCCCTCATTTTGATGTAACTCTACACGCAAATCGAAGTTGTTCGCCGACTAATTTTTCAGACCGGACTCACATGGAGATCCCTTCTTGAAATTCTGCCCAGCCACACATTGCTTCCCATTCGATCTCTCTTCCAACAATGGATACTCTCATGTGGCTACTCACATGAGTGCCACTTGGCACTCATGTGTGAGCCCATCTAATAAAGGATAAGAGGTAGTTCATACCTCTCCCCTAAGAGTTCTCCACATAACAGAAGTGCCAATGATACTTTGCGTTTTGACTTCTATTATTCCTTGGCATATACCAAGTGATCTTGCATTCACTTCATGGACCAAATAAAAATTTTGTGGGCCCCTTCTTCTTCCATAATGTCTATCTTTTGTTCTTCACTTCTCGATTGCACCAATCACCATGTTTTTATGATTTTCTAGAACGCAATACATGAAATTAGAGGGGTGCTTTAGAATTCATGTTCACCCTAAATGATATGCATTGTTCCATTCTTTTCAAATTCCAAGGTGTTTAAATGATAACTATGATGCAGAGAGGAGAACACATTCCACAACCACTCCCTACCTAAAACTATATTAGTGTGCTCCATATTCATGATTTGGAAGTCAAATCTATCTTTATAGATTTGTAATTATACTTCCAAATTAGAGATCTTCATGTCCTTGACATGTTTGTCCTTCCCTTCAATCATGGATACGACATACTTATGTGGAAAGGGATACATTGGAAGTTTTAGTTTTTCCATTAGCATGTAGTTTAGAAAATTATGAGTGGCGGAATCATCCATCATGATTTGTGCTTGCTGCCCATGTATAAAATCATGTAATATAATGATTTCATGGGATCCAAATTTCGGAGGAGCACACAATTGATGATCAAATTACACTAATGTGAAATGTTATTGTATAACACTTCCACTTATTTATAAACTTGAGATCTACTCAGATCCAAAGTTTTTATTAAGTGAGCCTGTGGTTCTTTCACCTTTACATATTTTTGCACTAGTGTTCTTAGATTCCCCCTAGTGGGAAAATTCTTGCTACAATGGCCTAGAGATAAACACTTCAATTAGAGATTATCTTTTTGAGCTTTCTCAAAATCAGGTTGAGGAAGCTTATTCTTGAAGACAAAAAGTTTTTTAGAAGGATTCTCTTTTCTAGTTAGTTTACCTTTTCATTTGCCATTGTAAAAAGTATCTAGTTTACACTCACAACTATATCTGTGTGCAAGTGGTGATCAAAAATTCGTGTAGGTCTTATTTAATCTTCTAAAGTTTTACGTGCATTATGTTTCAGTTTGTGCTTCAGTTGGTGGTCCATATATGGAAATCATCAAGATTCTTGAGCTTGGGAACTATTTCCATATATTGAGAGATGTACATAGATTATGGCTGGCCATGTCAAAGAACCAAGATCCATTCTTCCAAATTTTGTTCTTCTTCATTCTCTAGAAGAAACTCTTTCTTAAATACATCTTCAAATTTGGACCATGTGTGTGTTGTCAAGTTTGCCTCTTACAAATTCATCCACATTTATGTACATGGGAACCTAAAGGTAAGCTAACTTCCAAAACCTTGTATTGTTTTGAAGTGTTGCAAAGATGATGCACAATCCTCCATTTTTGTGAAAATTTGAGGAACACATCTTTATTCTTGTGCTTACCTCTCTTAAAATCTAGGGAACTTGCATATCCTTTCCCAATGAATGTTTTTTAGGAAGAGTAGAATTTACTTTAGGAATGGTAATGATAGGTCTAGGCATAAAGCCAAAGGAATCAACTAAGATTGGCATAGAGATTGAAAGACTGATTCAAGCGATGGTACTCACTAGCATGCTTGGAAATGTCGTAGGACTACTACATCATGGTCCAACTGGCACTATGGGAGGGTTGAAAGAAATTTCCACACTTATTTTAAGATTAACTACTAGAGAATTGAGTGAACAAGTATTTTCATCCCCTTGGAGTAAATTGAGTATATGCCCTAATTGAGCTTGAATTTCATTAACTGAGATACATGAGTTATTAACCTCACTTTGAACATTTATAACTTGTTTTTAGATCCTTGTGTCATGAGCTCAACCTAAGAATCATATAAAACTTGTTCATCTCAAGGTCTTTCATTGTCGTGTCCATACATTCAATTTCTAGGTCAATGTTTTCATGTTCTTCCTTAGGCACATGCTCCTCAACTGCATCATGAATATGTGAGAAATGGCAATCATACACACACTCTTTCTTTTTGTCTATCATCCTACCCTCCATTGTACCTTAGTAACTTGGAATTTAGAAAATATCTTAAAAACTATGTGCTCCATTTCAAGTGAAATGAAAATCACAAGGGTTCTCCTTGATAGGGCTCATAACATAGATGACAATTCAAACTTTACTTCAAAATCTTCTCCACTTCAAGCTTGTAGAGTTCCACAACTATACTTCAAAATCCAAGTTTCTAAAGAGATACAATCTCCAAACCTACTTCATTAGTTGAAGAATAAAGCACAAGGGCGGTTCTTAATGTATGATGTAAGAACACACATTCTTTTCATGTGACACATATAGAGAGTGGTTCTTTAGTTTCTAAAAAAGTCTCTTGTTATAGTGTGGCTTGATTATTCTTAGAAAAACGATGTGTTTAGGATTGGAGATGTGATTGTACAATTTGTTGCTGGTTCATAATTTACCATGCATTATGTATGCCATGAACCTCAACTTTCATGTAGTTTGATGTCAGTTTGTCAGCTTTATGATCTTAGCTACAAAGTCACTTCCTATACTTAATACTTTTGCATTTCAAATGGAAATATGATTATTGTTAAAGAAAGCAAAGTTGGCTCACTTTACCCATTGTTTCTACTTAAAAAAGAACACTTGTTATTTGTCACTCAACAAACTATGGCTTGTATATAGAATGGATATTTGGGCAACATATCTCATAGTGGAATGGAAAGTCTTCCTTGCTCTAGCTACTTACTTATGTTATCGTTCTTAGAGCTTTTATTTTATGAGCATTGTCAATACGGAAAGCAAACTATGAATGTGCATATAATACACATTGGCTATTTACTTCAGCCATTAGATCTTGTTTATATCGATGTGTGAGAACCTATGCCCATTAGGTCACTAGGTGTTTCTCTTTACTTTTTCATTTTCACAAATGATGCAACTAGAAAATTTTGGATTCATGTTATCAAGAATTAGAATGAGGTATACCCTACTTTCAAAAAATGGCTTCCCTCAATACAGATTGAGAACGGAACTAAACTTAAACCTTTACATTCAGATAATGTTGGTGAGTATATCTCACATGAAGTCAGCCATTTTTTCAATGTAGAAGAATATGGAGAGAGCTTACAACTCCTTATACCCTAGTACAAAACGGTGTTGTTGGGCATGTAAGGTTCATGTGACCTTACCTCTATATTCATATACATATATCATTTATAGAGCATTGCCCCATAGAGATCATTATGTGGGTTTCAAGGATCCCACACATGTTTGCATATCTCTCCTTCTCTCTCTCTCTGTCTCTATCTCTCCCTCCATCTCCTCTTTTCTCCTCTTTGTCAGCACACCAAAACCCTTCATTGATATGAGAGCTTGCTGAAGGCTGGTGTGCAAGGAGCTTCAGTGGAAGTCTAGGGTTCAAGTGATGAATGTGCAGGTCGGCATTCTCTTGGCATTTGATCAGTATTTTGGTTATAACTCTAGGTAAGAAGCTCCAATCGATGTGTTTTAAAGTTTTGTGAGTAGTAAGATAGAGGGATATAACTTCAAAGAAGGAGAGACAATCTGGTTTGGAGTTTTAATTCACTGAAAATTAAAAAAACTCAGACATGTAGAAGATGAATCTACAATCACTTGGACAGTAGGTCAGGTTTTAGGTTGAAACTTGAGTTTTAAAAAGGGAAGTGAAGCGATTCAACTTGCTACATGTGACTTAAGAAAGTAATACAACTTTGTAGAAGAACACAAGTCTAGATTTGAAGTGTTAGGTTGTCGAAAATGTAGAATATAGATCAATAGTGTTGTCAGTGAAGGTGAAATTGATAGTCAAGAATTAACCCCCACAGCCAAATTAGCCGAGGAATGGGAACTATGAATAGAACCACCTTTAGGACAAAAACACCCCAAGGTGTAGGAGGTGGAGGGCAAATTCAATCCCTAGAGCCAAGCAAAAGATTGAGACCAATCCAAGTGACAAAATGTATGCGAAATCATTGAGATGGCACAGGAGAGCCCTATGAACACATTGCAGAATTCAAGCAAGTGTTGCGAGTGCAGCAAGTGGATAAATTTTTATGCAATATGAATCCTTTGGGCTAACCCTCACAGGAATAGCCTTAAGTTGGTTTCAATCCTCGGATTCAAGTTGCTTTGGCCATATCAAACAATTCTTCCAAGAAGTTATTGGGGAATTCACTAAGTAGGGGATTAAGCACAATTCGTCATCCTTAATACATAGTTTCAAACAAGCTCCTAATGAGACAGTAAAAAATGCAGCACGAAGATTTAATCAATACATATACCGATGCCCTGTGACAGAGAGACCTTTTTAGTAGAAAATGATATCCCTATTTTTAGAAGGTCTAAACAATGCAACAACGAGAGTCTTAGTATACATTAAACGGTTGCAAACCTTGAGTGAGTGTCTTCAAGAGTGCATAGATTTGGAAGACAACTTAGCTGACGATCTCAAAACCACACAAAATTCTACAAAATTAGAGGATACAAGGAGCGATAAGACTTCTAGTTCGAGTAATGTGGAGGAATTGGCAAAGTTAGTGGTCGAGAAATTAGGAGTACAAGGACAAAGGAACTACCAGAATCCCCCCTTGAGAGTCCCAATGTTAAGAAGTTGCACACTTTGCGGTGGAGATCATCCATCTCATATCTGCACCAGAGAAGGATTCGGGTTATCACAACCTTACCCTTACAATAGACAAACAACTCAAGGTCCTAACATGTACTCCTATAGTGAGCAGAAGTACACCAACCACAACTCTTGAAGCTATCCATTTAATAGGCAGCCACGACCATTTGTACCACCCCAATATAGGCCATACAGATATCCTCCTAGAGAACAAGGAAGAGAAGTTCCTAGGTATAACCCATATTTAGGACCACAAGGAGCAAATAGACCGTATGAACATGGAGGATATGGCCAACATCAACCTGTACTAGGACAACAACCACCCCACCCACAAAATGTAGTTCCAGTAAAGTACACCCAACTAGAAGAAAACCTAGAAAAGGCCCTAGTACCAATGACACCTTTGATCAGACCCAAGGAGAATCTTACTATTATGAGGCAAGACCGATGGAATATGACCAAAGCTACAGGAAGCAATACTACGATTATGAGGGACATGAAAACCCTTATGGACTAGAATATGCTAATCTCATGTATACGAATCCTGACACTAGGCCCCAAGTGAAACAAACGGGACCACAAGTCCCTAGAGGACCATGTTTTAGATATTAGGGAAAACATGTCATTTGCGAATCTCCTCACCCACCAGCTCTAGGACAAGGGTAGAACATCACAATACAAGGCTTTTGTCCTGAGTGTGGCAAGGAACATCTCCCAAGAAATTATCCTACGAATCCCTCTGGTGCACCCAAGGTTACACCAGTTAATGTAGTAGGCTTAGTAGGGGATTCAAGTTCTAGTAGCAGTAATGTGGCTCCTATACAAGCAGTTACTAGGGCACAAGCCCTTCAAAAAACTAAACCAATTGAGCAATCAAAGCCAAGTGAGTCACGAGAGCCTAGTAAGAGAAAAACAAGAACACGGAAGGATACTAGGGAGAAGGCCAATCGTAAGTGGACCAAAAAATTATCTGAACTAGAGGAAAGCCGGAAAGACGCAAAAACAAAATTAGAAGATATTGCCTCTCAAAATCCCTCGCATGCCAAAACTCCATCCACACCACCTCATCCCACCCCACCAACCATTTTAAATAGACCACAACCAGGATCTGTTCCTGCAGATCCAACCCTAGAAGACTTGGACATGATGTTCAAGGCATACCAGGCTCGACTTCAAGAAGGGCCAACACCTGCAAACCTAGACAAGATCTACCCTAGAGTAGATTTAGAGATTGAACAAACAAAAATGTGCATAAAAATGGTGGAACTAGCTCAAGCTATGTTTGAGGCCAATCAATTGTTCAATTAGACAAATTCTATTACACCTTGCACTTCCAGGGCTTACTAGATAGATTAGAGCAGTTGGTAAATAAACCGTAAGTTTCTTTACCTCCACAGGGTCAACCAATTGTTGAAAGAGAAAACTCACCACCAAAGGAATTCTATATTCCCGACTCCATAGATGATGGAGAACCTCTTTTAATTAAACAACACTCTCAAACGTTCTTCTAGGAAATACAAGAAGAGAAATGGGCCATGGAACAGGATAAACCCCCTCCTATTCTTGAGATTGATGACCTTCATGATCAATTTCCACAAGACATTCCATCTATTTATGGAGACCAAGTAGAGCAACAAGAAGAAGAAAGGTTAGAATTTGAATCTAATTCTTTACAAGAGTTGCCATAGTTCATAGGCCCATGGGAATTTGAATCTCTCCAGATCAGAGCTCCCACAATATTGATCAGAAACAAGGAATTGGTGGTTCCAAGAAACACTGAAGTTGTGAAGAACACTAAGGTTCAGTGTCATCTCCCTTTAGAAGAGCTGCTCAAAGTAAAACCTGAGTTATGAAATCATGTGGAAAATCAAGTTCCAAAACTTGATTCCAAGATCTCAAAAGCAGGCTCTAAGAAAAAAGTTCCAGAGATACCTCTAGACAAAATAGGGGGCATGAGAGAAGGTGAAGAAGGTAATACTTATCTTTTGATCACCTACCAAGGTTACACAACCAAAGCGATCATAAATTCACGTGCTGGTGTTGCTATTGCGACCACCTCCGTGTGGAAGCAATGGGGTAAACCCACATTAAGACCAACTAGAATGAAGCTTCAGATGTCTGAGAGCCATGTGGAAAGACCTCTAGGATTGCTAGAAGGGATAACTCTAACCAATTGGGGTGTAGAGTTTGAACACACCTTTGCTATATGTGACTTTGGTAAAACTAATACCTATGAAATGATTCTAGGAAGATCCTTCCTATGGCAATTGCAAATAGTACAGGATTGGGGAACCAAATCCTTATACTTGCAGCACTTAGGGGTCACAACCAAGGTCAATTTGAAGGATTACACCTTCAGAGATGTACCACCTCTACAGTGGAATCCGATCCACAAGGAGCAAGAAGATTAAATCTCAATGCATTCTAAAAGTTCATCTGATACATCTTGGATGCATGAAGATACTCATTTGTGGATATGCAAGGTCACAAAGGAAGAGTAAAAATGCCTAAAATCAAGAGAAGAAGGAACTTCTCAAGGAGATAGACCAGTTAAAGGCCCAACCTACACACCAATGATCTTTCTAGATGAGGAATTTGAGCCTCATGGTTGGGCAAAAATCTTAGCCACCATGGACATTGCTGTCAATGAAGAACAATGGACACCTCATTGTGATGAGGAGGGTTATGATATTTAACCCTTGATAGAATAACGTGACCCTAGTGACTTCATAGAAGAAGAAGAGAATGATGATGATCTAGAGTCCATTGTGATGGATAGTTGATTTATTTCAGAGGCACACTATCTAGAAGACATAGGAGTATTTATACAAAAAGAAGAAGAGCCTCTCACAAGCATCAAAGCTATAAACTCAAAGGATGGAAGTGAGGATGGTCAAAAGAAGAAGAAAAGAAAAGTAGTGAATCAAGAAGAGGAGGAATCATTGTTTGAAGTACCAGAGAATTTCAATAAATATGAAGTTGAAGACCGAAAAATTTTGGTACAAATGCCTGAGAGAGAGGCCATTACAGGAGAAGCGTATGATAACAAAGAAAAGACCAAAAAAATTATTGTAACCATTGAAGGGAACGAAGAGCAATGTACGTCCATAGGAGAGGACGTAAGCACCAAAGAAGAAATGGAGCTTGTAACCTTATTAAGGGAATACAGGGACGTGTTTTCTTGGACCTATAAAGACCTGAAGGGGGCAGATAAAAAAATATGCTCTCATACGATTCCCATTATAGCTGATGCAAAGCCCACCAAACATAAGCCCTACACATATAATGACACTTATGCAGCCAAAATAAAAGACAAAATTGACAGAGTGATTGAATTTGGATTTACCTTTGAGATTGAGCATACTGAATGGGTGTCCCCCATTGTTGTGGTGCCCAAGAAGAATGGAAAGTTACCAGTGTGTATTAACCTTAAAAAAGTTAATGCTGCTACAATTAGAGATAGCTATCCGCTTCCAATCACTGAACATTTATTGGAGCATGTTGTAGGCAAGGAGGTTTATAGCTTCCTTGATGGGTTTTCGGGGTACAACCAAGTAGCCATTGCCCGAGAAGATCAACACAAGATTGCTTTTGCCATAGAGTGGGGAATCTTTGCATTTCATGTAATGCCATTTGGGCTCACAAATGCACCTACAACCTTCCAAAGGCTTATCTGTTCAATCTAGAAGTTGTTCCTAAATGGGCAAATAGGTTGGTACCTGTCTTGACCTTCAGACCCACAAATAAGACTGTGAAAACAAATAAGGAGGAAATTGTAAAATCACAAAACTATCAAATATTGGCAGGAAGAATGTACACACAAGGTACAGAGGGTGTATTAGCTTTTGTGTCGAGGATGATGAACATAGTAGTTGGGTGCAACAAGCCCATGAGGGATCGCTAGGAAATCACTATTCTAAACAATGAACTTTGCAAAATATAAATTTTTAGGAGTTTATTGCCCTAGCATGGACAAAGAAATACATGAATGGATTAAAAATTGTCCAATGTGCCAAGAGAGACCCCCAGTGGAGCATGCTACACTTTATCACGTGTCATTAGTTCGAGATTGGAGTGCTCCATTGGTAGAATTTATGAAGTCAGGAACGCTACCGAATGAGGCTAGTCTAGCAAGAAGACGAAGCATTGAGCAAGAGGCTCAAGACTATGCCTTAGTTGGAGAAAACCTATATCGAAGAGGAAAATATGGTTACCTAAGATTGTGTGTTCATATGGATGCACATACCTATGTGAAGAAATGTGATACATGCTAACATGCACAATATCTGATAAGGAAAGATGAGATGCCTCTGCGGCCAATGATGGGAGGACGTGCATTCTCGAAGTGGGGCATAGACTTTGTAGGTCTTATTAACCCCCCCCACTAGAAACTCCCATGCAGAGTACATTATTGTAGCCATGGACTACCTTACAAAGTGGTTAGAAGTCAAAGCCACAACAAAGAATGATGCTCAAATGATGGCAAAGTTCTTATTTGAGAATGTGTTCACGAGATATGGACTACCCATAGAGTTAGTGAGTGATAGAGGCACTTACTTCTTGAATGAAGTAATTGAACACCTCCTTCAAGAAATCTTGGTGATACATAAGAATTCAACACCTTATCATCCACAGGCTAACGGACAAGCCAAGAGCACAAACAAGATCCTATGTAATGTATTGACAAAAATTGGTAAATAATAGGCACTCTGATTTGGATAAACAACGTCATCATGTTTTTTGGGCTTACTGAGTTGCCTATAAAATGGTACTCAATGCCATCCCCTTTTAGATGGCCTTCGGACAAAATGTTGTGCTACCATTGGACTTCCTAATCCCAACTTTACAAGAAGCACAAGAGCATGAGTGGAATGGACACCAGCTATCCTCTAGGATCTTTGATCTAGAACGCTTAGGTGAGACAAGGCTATGAGCGGCTGCAGGCATCTATGCTGCAAAGAAAAGGCAAAAGGCATACTTCGATGCACACATTAAGGATAAAGGATTGAAAGAGGAAGACCTAGTTTTGGTTTATACACTAAAGCAACATGCCCGTAAATTGGAAAAAAAAGGATATGGACCCATGATCATTAATAGAATTTCCACTGGCGGTGTTGTTCAATTGGCCACACTAGAAGGGGATGTCTCGCCAAGCTATATTAGTGGTTGTCGGGTCAAACTATATCAAGAACCTCTTACAAAGGATATGCTAATGAGACTCAACACTGCTCAGAAGCGAAAAGAAGAAGAGTTAAGGGTTAGAGAAGAAGCACAGGCAGAGGCTAGAGAACACATTAGGAGAAATAAGTTAAGGCGCCTAGGCCTAGATGTCAATCTTGAGGACCCAAGATACCACATGGCCATGTGTCAAACATCAAGTGCAATTGCTTCTCGAATAATTGACATCCCTTTGTGAACATAGCAGTAGGACAAGGGAAGAATGTAAGGACTGTGAGAGCATTGATTGACTCAAGTGCAACAACGAGTGCAATTAGACTTTCCTACTGCCAAGATCTACAATTGAACATCAATTCCATTGAAGCCTATCTCATAGGATTGGGCGGTGTGGAAACCCCTTGTTTGGGTAAGGTAGAGCTTCCCATCTATCTTCAAGTTGTTCCAATGAGAGTCAAAATGCTAGTGTGTGAAGATGAGAACCTTACTAAGCCACTTGTCTTGGGTCAAGAGTGGATCTATGACCATACAGTCAACTTAAACCTTAAAAGACAACTTCTTCAAGTTTGGGTACATGAACAAGGCATCACATTAGAATTAGAGAATTGCATGAGCACAAATCCAAGTAGCACGCCTTCTCCTCGTTCCTCTAAGCTCAATCTAAGCAAAGAAGATGTTGTATGTGTCAAAAAATCTATGATCCAGAGGGACTCAGTCATAGAAGAACAATCTCAAAGGAGAGAGGACCCCTCTTCTTTTTCAAATATTACTGCAGCCACAACAATTCAACCAAAGAGGCAGGTAAAATAGTACATGAGCATGGCTACCTCAAATAGACAAACAAAGTTCAAGACAAAAGAAATTCAGGGCATGAAGCAGATTTGGGTATGAAAAGGAGAGCAACCACCTGCTTTGCCACAACAATTCCCATCGGGGCAAGCCAACCATGCCAAAAAAAACACCAAAAAATGATGACAAGCTCAATCACAAGGACTCCAACAAATTTGGGTACGAAAGCAATTGATGAAGGCCAACCTTAACAATGTACAAATTTTGGTGCCTAAGCAATTAGTTGCAGCTCAACAAGGACAATTACACATGTGGCTACCCAAGGAACTCTTACATGCACAAACACCACTGATCGCCCTCATAAGGAAGGTCTCAACAAAGAAGCCAAGGGGACGCAAGGTTCAAAACCAGGCACAAAGAGCCAAAGAAGATCAAATCACCTCTTCAAAAATAATAAGAAGACAACCATCAAGAATGTGGGTTTGGATGCCAAAAGCATCAATAGCACCCATAGAACCAAAGCGCCAACTACAAGGCCTACAAAGTTTAAGCAACCACTCAAAGAGGAAGAAGTCAAAAGTGACCTATACACAGCCACACATGGTTCTAAGATGGATCCCTATTGGGAGGAAAGATCAATTGTCATCCGAGGATCCAATGGATGCCTCCCAAAAAGGCTACATCAACATCTGCCAAGAACATTGAAAACCTCGACATGCAACAACCATGTGCCTTTGACATAACCTTGTCTTTTGCACCATTTAGGTCATGCATTTCCAAACTATGCATTATTATAGGGCCAAATTACATGGTTGTGCATAGACACAATTGAGATATCCCAAGCACATGCTACACACTTGACATATGTCAAATATTTTATTGATACTAACCTCTTTCTTCTTGTTTTATGACATTGTTAAAAAAAAAAAGAAAAAAAAGAAAGAGAAAAAAAACCAAAAAGAGAATGGAAAAAGTTATGTGCTTGATGAATCTTTGACGCACACCATCAACAAGGATAGCCATCCATAATGGAAGACAAGCCGAAGGTCAATCACCATGTTTGAGCACAACACAAAGTGATGAACACCTACGAATGTTTCACCATGGTAAGACTCGACTACCTCGACAACACTACAACCATGCTAGGAAACCTCTTCATCAACATACCATTGAACACTTTGCTCAAGACCCAATTCCTTGCACCATAATTATTCCATTGCATTTCCCAACTACGCATGCATAGGACCACATTACAAGGTCGTGCACAAGGCACATATTTTTTTCAACCCATGCACCGATACACTTACCCATCAGTAATTATGGGTTACAAGTACTTCGTATCATACTATGAAAATCATGTTTCAAAGATCCAAGGATATCACAGGTACAACATCAGTATCTATGAAGCAATTCACAGTTAACTGCTCAAGATCAACGCTGACAACCTCTTTTAAGCAACTAGAAATCTTTGAAAGCACTCAAATACACCATCTAGCTCAAATCCAAGGAAGAAGTAACTACAAGGGGTCCAACTCTTGCATAGGCTAGAAGTGGAAAACCGAAGAACCACACCAATCTACATTTGGAAGATGGACCGCTCCTGTTGATACATGATGGACACTACCTCTCCAAGTACTACATGGAAAAACCACTCCAACAAGGGTCTGTCACGGACGACAGAATCGAGAGGGGGGGAGCGTTGACACTCAATGTCAAGCACAAGAATGTAAGCGCATCAAGGAAGTGGACACACAAGAAGAGGGAGCATGTAGGGAGCTCCAAGAAGCATATGTCAAATTTTCAGAAAAAAGCCCTATAAAAATAGTGATCTTCATCACTAAAAACCATTGTAAATACCATTTCACATTTTTGCAACTCCATTTTGTTCAAGCCGAGGAGTCCTCGAGCTTGAGGAGTATTAGAAGTATCATCTTATCAATTTTCATAATTTTTAGACTTTGTTTAAGCCCTCGAATAAGCTTTGGAACCCAATTTTCGACTAGGCTGGACACTAGGTTTGGACATGGCCAAAACCACTAAAAAAACCATAAAAAGAGCTAGAGAGCTCATTTTAGAGGTTAGCTTCTTGTAGATTTGAGATTTTGTAAGAGAACTCTTTTGTAATTGAAGTCCTTCCATTGTTCCACTCTTTGCTCTTACCTTGTGCACGTGTGTGTGTATGTGTGTGCATGCTTGTGTGCTTTCACTCACGCACTTGTGCCATCACTTGCTCATAGTCTTCATACTAGTCCTCACGTCTCCACGGATTGACATTTATGAGGTGAATCTCCTCACATTGGTGCTTACCATTGTGCTAGAGTGATAGAGACCAAAAGCCACTAGAGGACCATGTTTTAGATGTCTTGGCAACCATTTCATTCGTGAATGTCCCCACCCACCATCTCTGGGTTAAGGATTGTTGGTGCATATACCAAGCCTACACATTTGGCTAGAGTTTATTGAAGGTCCATGGAAACCATTGCTAGGAAACCTTTATCTTTTTACCACTTGTAGAAGTTTTTTTGACTTGAAAGAAAATTTGTAATCACAACTAAACACATGGAAATTCTTAGTTGGAAAAATCACGACTCTACTTCAGAGAATATCTCCTAGATTAGAGGATCACTTTTAGTGAGAGCCAATGGAAGGTTCAAATTCAAATTCAAATAGCTCAACTATAAAAGATAGTTTGAAAAAACTCACGGTAGAGATCATCTTTCCGACTCCTTGCTGATTACTTTTGTAAGACAGTGTAGCTCAAGCATAAGCACCACCTCCTTTACTTGTAAATCTGTGGAGACATGAGGACCGATATGAAGATCGTGAGCAATTATGGTGAGCAAATGTGAGTGACAAGCATATACATGCACGCACACACACACATGCACACAAGGCAAGATCAAGGAGAGGAACAATGGAAGGACTTTGATTACAAAAGAAATCTATTACAAAGCTGAAATCTACAACAAGCTAACCCCAAAAATGATCTTTCTAGCTCTTTTTATAGTTTTTTGGGTAGTTTTGGACCTGTCCAGCCTAGTGTCCGGCCTAATTAAAAATTAGGTTCTAGGGCTTATTTAAGGGCTCAAACGGAGTCTAAAACTTATGAAAATTGGTAGGATGATACTTCTAATGCTCCTTCAAGCTTGAGGACTCCTCGGCTTGCACAAAATGGAGCTACAAAAAGGTGAAATGATATTTACAATGGTTTTTAGTGATGAAAATCACTATTTTATAGGGATTTCTTCTGAAAATTTGATATACACTTCTTGGAGCTCCCTTTGTGCTCCTCGTTGTAGTGGTTTTTCCATGTAGCGCTTTGAGAGATAGTGTCCATCCCGTATGAACAAGATCCATCTATCGTCCAAACGTAGCAACACTAATTGTCTAGTTCTTCATTTGTCACTGCGAGCCTTTGCAAGTTGTAGTCTAGGATGCCCAAGGTTACACCCATTAATGTGGTAGGCTTAGTGGTGGATTCAAGTGCTAGTAGCAATAATGTAGCTCCTATACAAGAAGCCACCATAGCACAAGCCTTAAAACAGGATAAACCAGCTGAACAATTAGAGTCAAATGAATCAGGAGAGCCTAGTAAGATGAAAACAAGAACATGGAAGGATACTAGGGAAAAGGCCAATTGTAAGTGGAATAAAAAGTTATCTGAACTAGAAGAAAGCCTGAAAGAGGTGAAAACAAAAATAGAACACATTGCATCTCAAAGCCCCTTGCATGCCAAAACTCCATCCACACCACCTCACCCCACCCCACCACTCACTGTAAATAAACCACAACTAGGGTCTGTTCTTGCTGATCCAACCCTAGAAGTCTTGGACATGATGTTCAAGGCCTACCAGGCTCGACTTTAAGAAGGGCCAACGGCTCCAAACTTAGGCAAGAGTTATCCTAGAGCAGATTTAGAGATTGAACGAACAAAAATGTGCATGAAAATGGTAGAACTAGCTTAGGCTATGCTCGAGACCAATCAATCATTCAATCAGACAAACTCTATCAAATCAAATTTGCATTTCCAGGGCTTATTAGAAAGATTAGAGCAGTTGGTAAACAAACTGCAAGTTTCTTTACCTACACAAGCTCAACCAATTGTTGAAAGAGAAAGCACACCACCAACAAAAGTTTATGTTCCTAATTCCACAGATGCTGGAACACCTCTTTCAATTCAAGAGTACTCTCAAGAGTTTTTGTGGGAAATACAAGAAGAGAAACGGGCAAAGGACAAGGATAATTCCCCTCCTACTCTTGAAATTGATGATCATCATGATCAATTTCCCCAAGAAATTCCATCTATTTATGGATATCAAGGAGAGCAACAAGAAGATGAAAGATTAGATTTTGAATCTAATTCTTTAGAAGAGCTGCCATAGTTCACAGGCCCATGGGAGTCTGAATCTCTTCACATAAGAGCTCCCACAATATTGGTAAGACATGAAGACTCAGTGGTTCCAAGGAAAACTGATGTCGTGAAGAACACTAAGGTTCAGTGTCATCTCACCGTAGAAGAGCTTCTCAAAGTAAAACGAGAGCTATGGAAACATGTGGCAAATCATGTTCTAGAACTTGATTCCTATATGCCAAAAGCTAGCTCTAAGCAAAAAGTACCAGAGATACCTCTAGACAAAATAGGAGATATGAGTGAAGGTGAAGAAGGTAATACTTATCTTCCAATCACATACCAAGGTTACACAACCAAAGCTATCTTAGATTCAGCTCTAGGTGTTGGAATTGCAACCACCTCCTTGTGGAAGCAATGGAGAAAACCTGCATTAAGACCAACTAGAATGAAGCTTCAAATGGCTGATGGCCATATTGAAAGACCTCTAGGATTGCTAGAAGGGCTAACTCTAACCACTTGTGGTGTAGAGTTTGAACACACCTTTGCTATATGTGACTTTGACAAAAATAATGTCTATGAGATGATCCTAGGAAGACCCTTCCTACAACAACTGCGAATAGTACAGGATTGGGGAACCAAATCCTTGTACTACAACACTTAGGGGTCACCACCGAGGTGAATTTGAAGGATTATACATTTAGAGATGTACCACCCCTACAGTGGAATCCTATCCACAAGGCACAAGAAGATTCAATCTTTGTGCATTCTGAAGGTTCTTCTAATCCATCTTGGATGCATGAAGATACTCATTTTTGGATGTGAAAGGTCATAGAGGAAGAGGAAAAATGCCTAAAGGTGAGAGAAGAAGGAACTTTGCCAGGAGATAGACCAGTTAGAGACCTAGCCTACACACTAATGATCTTTCCAGATGAGGAATTTGAGCCTCATGGCTGGCCATAAATCTTAGCGACCATGGACATTGTTGTCAATGAGGAAGAGTGGACACCTCATTGTGATGAGGAGGGTTATGATATTTCAATGTTCATATAGTTGCTTTAACTTGGAAAAGCACTATTTAGAAGATGTAGGAGTGTTTAACCAAAAAGAAGAAGAACCCCTCACAAGCATTAAAATGATAAATTCAAAGGATGGAAGTGAGGGTAGTCAAGAGAAAAAGAAAAGAAAAGCAGTGACACAAGAAGAGGAGGAATCATTATTTGAAGTACCAGAGAATTTCGAGAAATATGAAGTGGAAGATAGGCAAATTTTGGTATGAATGCCTAAGAGAGAGGCCATCATAGGAGAAGCGTATGATAATAAAGAAAAGACCAAAAAAATTGTTGTCACCATTGAAGGGAACGAAGAGCGATGTACATACATAGGAGAAGACCTAAGTGTTGAAGAAGAAATAGAGCTTGTAGCTTTATTAAGAGAATATAGGGATGTGTTTGCGTGGCACTATAGAGACTTGAAGGGAGTAGATCCAAAATTTTTCTCTCATACAATCCCCATGACTGGTGACACCAAGCCAACCAAATAGAAGCCCTACACAGATAATGACACTTATGCAACTAAAATAAAAGAGGAAATTGATAAGTTGATTGAAGCTATATTTATCTATGAGATTGAGCATACTAAGTGGGTGTCCCCCATTGTAGTGGTGCCCAAGAAGAATGGGAAGTTACGAGTTGTATAAACCTTAAAAAAGTTAATGGCCTTACGATCAGAGATAGCTATCCGCTTCCAATCACTCAACATTTATTGGAGCATGTTGTAGCAAGGACGTTTATAGCTTCCTTCATGGATTTTCAAGTTACAACCAAGTAACCATTGCCCTAGATGATCAACACAAAACGACTTTCACCATAGAGTGGGGAATCTCTGCATTTCATGTGATTCCATTTGGGCTCACCAATGCACCTGCAACATTCCAAAGGCTCATGTGTCATGTCTTCAAAGAGTTCTTGCGAAAGATCTTAGAAGTATATGTGGATGATTTATGTGCTCATTCCCAAGAAAGAAGATACCACATCCCTGAGCTTAGACAGATCTTCAACAAGTGTAGAGAATATCGAGTGTTTTTGAACCCAAAAAAGTGTGTATTCATGGTACATCGAGGTAAAATCTTAGGTCATAATGTTTCTAAGCATGGAATATCAACAGATGAGGACAAAGTAAGAGCCATAATGGAGTTGCCGAGGCTAAGGAATGTTAAAGAGGTACAAGCCATTATGGGCCATTGTGGATATTACCGCATGTTTATCCACATGTGTGCAATCATAGCTAAGCCTCTTTATGCCTTGTTGACAAATTTTGAATGGAATGATGAATGCAAAAATTTCTTCAATGAACTGAAGAGATGTTTGTGCACAACACCAATACTGACCACTCCTGATTGGAATAAACCATTTCATGTCCATGTAGATGCATCCAATCATGCAATGGGATGTGTGCTAGCACAACCCACAGGTGAAGGAAATTTAGATTTGCCTATAGCATATGCTAGTAGATAGCTAAACGCAACGGAAAAAAACTAAATGACACCTGAACGAGAAGGCTTAGGCATGTTATATGTTGTGAAGAAGTTTAGACACTATCTATTGGCCAACAAGTTCAAGTTTTTCACTGATCATCAAGCTTTGTTATATTTTTTTCAATAAACCTTGCAATATAGGATGCTTAGTAAGATGGTTCCTCCTACTAATGGAATATGACTTTGAAGTTGTTAGGAAAGGTAGAACCCACCTCAGGGCAGATCACCTTTCTCGCATCACTTCAAGAGAGTCCCCACAAGGAGTGTCTGATGACCTACCTGATGCTTATCTGTTCAATTTATAAGTTGTTCCTAAATGGGAAAATAAGTTGGTACCTGTCCTAACCTTTGGACTTGCAAATAAGAATGTGGAGACAAACAAAGATGCAATTGTAAAATCACAAAACTATCAAATACTGGCAGCAAGTATGTACAAACAAGATACTGAAGGTGTATTAGCTTGCTGTGTTGAGGACAATGAACATAGTAGTTAGTTGCAACAAGCCCATGAAGGATCGCTAGGAAATCACTACTTTAAACAATGAACATTGCAAAACCTAAAACGTTTAGGAGTGTATTGGCCTAGTATGGATAAAGAAATACATGAGTGGATTAAGAATTGTCCAGTGTGCCAAGAAAAACCCCCAGTGGACCATGGTGCCTTTACCACGTGTCACTAATTTGAGATTGGAGTGCATGAGATCGGGAACACTACCCAGTGAGGCTAGCCTAGCAAGAAAACGAAGCATGGTGCAAGAGGTTCAGGACTATGCCTTAGTAGGAGACAATGTATATCAAAGAGGAAAAGATGGTTAGTTAAGACTATGCGTTCATGAATCAGATTATTTGAAAATCTTAGAAACTGCACACAGCGGTGCCACTAGTGGACACTTCGGGCCTGATCAAGTAATCAAGACCATTCTATTCTTAGGACTTTGGTGGCCCACTCTTCATATGGATGCACATAACTATGTGAAGAAATGTGATACATGCCAACGTGCAGAATATCCGATAAGGAGAGACAAGATGCCTTTGAAACCAATGATGGGAGGATGTGCATTCTCGAAGTGGGGTATAGACTTTGTTGGTCCTATTAACACCCCCAGCTAGAAACTCCCATGCAGAGTACATTATTGTTGCCACAAATTACCTTATAAAGTGGGTAGAAGTAAAAGCCACGACAAATAATGATGCTCAAATGATGGCTAAGTTCTTATTCGAGAATGTGTTCACGAGATATGGACTACCAATAGAGTTAATGAGCGATAGAGGCACACACTTCTTGAATGAAGTCATTGAAAATCTTCTCCAAGAATCCTTCGTGATACATAAGAAGTCTGCCCCCTATCATCCACAAGCTAACGGACAAGGTGAGAGTACAAACAAGATCCTATTTAATTTCTTGACTAAACTGGTAAATAATAAACGCTCTGATTGGGACAAACAATTTCATATTGTTGTTTGTGCTTACCGAGTTGCTTACAAAATGGTACTCAATGCCACCCCATTTAAGGTGGTATTCAGACAGAATGTTGTGCTACCATTAGACTTCTTAATCCCATCTTTAAAAGTAGCACAAGGGCATGAGTGGACTGGACATGAGTTTTCCTCTAGGATCTTTGATCTAGAACGCTTAGGTGAGACAAGGCTACGTGTGACAGTAGATTTGCAAAGAAAAGACAAAAGGCTTATTTTGGTGCACACATCAAGGATAAAGGCTTGAAAGAGGGAGACCTAGTGTTGGTTTATACACTCAAACAAAATGCCCAAAAATTGGAGAAATGAGGATATGGACCCATGATCATTAATAGAATTTCCACTAGTGGTGCGGTTCAACTGGCCACTCTAGAGGGTGACATCTTGCCAAACTATATTAGTGGTTGTCGAGTCAAGCTATATCAAGAACCTCTCACAGAGGATATGCTAAGTGTTGAGATATCAAGCTCAACATGTGATGATCCAGGATGACACGTACCAGTTTTTCATTTCTCTGGCATGTATAGTGGTCACGCCGGTATATGTCAAGGATACTTCATTGAGCTTTATTAGATTTATCTATCAAGAGTGATGGCACATTTGTTCCTTGCCAGCTCACTCATTCACGGACATTAGGTTTTTCCTTATGTACTTATCTTTATATATTGCACTTGTTGTGTTCCTGTTTTTAGGTCATTCTTGTACATTCCTTTTTATGTAATAGAAGAAGAAGAAGAAGTAGATTCTTTTTCCATGCCTCAATCTATGTGTGTGCTTCTCCTTGAGAGTGAGAGAGTGTGTGTGAGCTCTCTTCCTTATCTCCTTCCTTGTGAAGAGCCAGCGTGGCTGTAGAGAGCTCGTGGAGAAGGCGACCGTGAAGAGTACGCAGCAAGGCGTGGAGAAAACATGATTCACAAACGACCTTTGTTTGCTACAAAAATTGGCATGAAGGTAGAAGACCTCAAATTATTTTTGGGAGTTATCCCTTTAGGGTCACTTGTTTTTGTTAGATCAAAGTTCGAAGTCATCTGGACCTCCATTTTGAGCCCGTAAGGTGGGGCCCATAGAAAAACCAGGTCAGTTCAAGAAACTGTAACTTGCGTTGTATTCGATAACACTCATATATTCCATATCCATAATTTCAAGCGATTTCGTGTATTGTTGATACACGAAAACTGTGTTTTTCTAAGATCGAACTGTCACGTCATAGTGCGACAATGTTCAAGCAGAAGTGCTACTTGTAGTGGTTTGCAGTGTTGCGTATTGCTATAGAAATGGCAAACACAGATGGAATGAGTCAGCTTATAAGAGATAAGCTAGAGAAGAACAACTTCCATGCTTGGAGATTCAGATTGACAAATTTCCTGATGGGAAAAGGCTATTGGAAGTACATCGAAGGAGAGAACAAAAATTCTCCGCAATTACCAGAGAGGAATCAGACTGCAGAGCAGATAAGAGCATATGAGGAATGGAATCAAGGAGCACGAAAGGTAATGTATTGGCTATCTGTTAACATATAGGCTAACATGATTGGGCACATACAAGATGCCAAGACTCCGAAAGAAGCTTGGAACAGTTTGGTCACATTGTATGAGACCAATACAAAGGAATGGAAATTGCAACTCAAGAACGAGTTGCATACCTTGGAGAAAAAGAGGATGTTGCTAAGTGACTATACCCTGAAAATCAAAAGCATATGTGAGTCACTTGCATCTATTGGAGTGAATGTAGATGATGATGATCAGGTGGAAGTATGCCTTCGTGGTTTAGGAGCTGCATATAAGCAGTTCAGAACTTCTATACACACTAGAGAAAATATCCCAAATTTTGTTGATTTGGTATCTATGCTTATTATTGAATAAAAGAATCTTGGTGAGGAAGAGGACAGTTTCGAGGCAGGAGGAGCCAAAGAGGTCACAAAAATTTCCAAAGAAATGATTCAGGTAATGATAGTAAAGGATGCTAGAATTGTGGTAAACCTAGACACTTTGAACATGATTACAAGTTGAAGAATCAAAATAACAAAAGACAACAAAACAACTATGCATCCACAAGTGCAGATGATTCTGAGAAGTTGTTTATGGTTCAACATCACATGATGAATACGAGGTCTGATGGTATGTTGATTCAGGTGCTTCAAATCACATGAACAGTCATGCGGAATGGTTTAGTACTTTGCAAAAATTGCCAGTTCCTGGATATGTTGAAATAGGTGATGACACATGATATCCTATTGAGCATACAGGAAACATAGCACTATCTATGGATGATGGAAAGGTAAAACATCTTGCTGATGTGCTGCATGTTCCAAATATAACAAAGAATCTGGTTTCTGTTGGACAAATGGTTGACCAGGGATTACAAGTCAGGTTCAATGCTGATGGATTATATGTAGAAGAGTACAAGCAAGATGGACGATTGGTTGCCAAAGGAGAAAAAGTGGGTAGGATGTTCACCTTAAATGTGAAGATTCCTGAAATGAATATAGCCATGTTTGCAAAAGGTGCAGGAGTTATTGCAAATATAGAGATGTGGCACAAACGGATTGGACATGCAAATGTGCAAAGGTTGAAATTGATGCAGTTAAAGAAGATTGTCCATGGACTACTAGATTTCAAAGTTGCAAAAATGCAAAAGGTATGTGCAACATGTCAATTTGGTAAACAGTCAAGAGCATCATTTCCACATGACAAGCATGTTAGTGAGAATGTACTAGAAGTAGTACATACAGATGTTTGGGGTTCAGGAAAGACCACATCTATGGGCGGTTATAAGTTTTATGTTACTTTCATTGATGACCATACACGCAAAGTATGGGTATATTTCATGAAAGAGAAGAGCGAGGTTTTCACTCACTTCCATATTTTTAAAGTTATGGTGGAAAAGCAGACAGGAAGTACATTCAAACATTAAGATCTGATGGAGGAGGTGAATACATGTCAAATGAGTTCAACAGTTTTCTAAAAAATCATGGAATTCGACGTCAATTTTCATGCAGGTACACACCACAACAGAATGGCATTGCTGAATGCAAAAATAGACATATTGAAGAAATAGCAAGAGCCTTGATGGCTGAGAAGAATATGCCTCATTACTATTGGGCAGAAGCTATGCATACTACTATATACATCATGAACAGAACTCCGATTGCTGCTGTACATCAAGTTACACTTGAAGAGAAGTTTACAGGTAAAAAGCCAAACTTATCACATCTGAAAGTTTTTGGCTATATTGCATATGTACATGTCCCAAATGAATTGAGGACGAAGCTTGACTAAAAAGCAGAAAAGAGTGTCTTCATTGGATACTCCCTTGAGCAAAAGCGATATAAATGTTATAACCCACTCACATGACAGGTAAAGGTGAGCAGAGATGTGGTATTTGATGAAATGTCAGGCTTCTATGCACATGCCAAGGAAGGACCGAGTCTTGAACCAAATGACAAAGAAAATGCTGAAAAATCAAGTGCAAAATCTCAGGTTTTGAGTGGACCAGATGCATCACCAAGCAATAGTTCCAAATCAAATCCATGGAGTGGAAGATTATGTGGAAATTTCAGTCCGGCAAATTCATCAAATGCATCCAAGAAAGGTAAAGAAAAGCTTTCTGCTGGTCATAAAACATGTGCAAGTTTTGAAGACGTTGATGGAGATTCAAGCAGTTTAGAAAAGAGTCTTGATGAGGAACTTGGATTGCCCTCTATGAAGACTCCAGGAGTAAGAAGGGCACATGCAGATGATACAAGGAGAAGTGACCCAGGACCAAGAAGATCCGGGAGGATGCCGAATTCCATGCAACGATTGACGTATGATTCAGTTATATGGCTCGTCATTGTGCCTACATGACCAAGGTAATACAAGATGCTCAACCTTCTTGTTTTGAAGATGCAATTGGAATTGCAGATTGGGAAAAAGCTATGGATGAGGAGATAGCTGCACTCTATGGAAATGATACATGGAAGATGGTTCCATTGCCGCAAGAAAAGAAACCCATAGGCTGCAAATGGGTTAACAAGGTAAAGCATAATGCTGATGGTAGCATAAGCTGGTATAAAGCACGATTGGTAGCTAAAGGATATGCACAGACATATGGCATTGATTATGAGGAATGTTGGAGCAAGTCTATGACAGGCCTAAGTATTGGCTTGAGTCCCACAAAGTCATAGAAGAAGCCTTAAAATGAAGACAATGTAAAGTTCACTTGTGAACTACCTCTTGTAAGTTTTGAAGACTTTACTTAATGTAAAAGTGAAACAATCTTAAGTGGTTGAGTCCACTTGATCAAAAAGGGAAATAGGAGCCACAAATTCGTGATTTGTGGTAGATACAGAATCAAATAAATCACTAATTTATTGGAGAGTGATTGAGGGAAGTTAGCCTCCCAAGCTCAACTATAAATAGATGGCAACTTTAGTCGTGGTTAGAGAGACCTCAGAGAAGACCTCGAAGAGCTGAGCTTTATGCCATATCAAGGTGTGATTCTAAGGCACACATATGTATTAGTAAGTCCATTGTATTGTACATCAATATACTTTCATTTTCATGATCATTTGAGTTCATATTTCCATGTTCTTGTGAAGTACTACTCACTGCCATATCTGTCAGTTTTCTTAGTCAGATTGCAGAGATGGTTTCTTTGAGCTAAGTGAATCATTTTCAATGATTTAATTGGTAACTTTATCTCTATACATATACTATATGCTCACCAATTTTCATTTCATTTGGATGTTTCAATCTTCAGTTATGTTCAATTGAAGTCAACCCTGTCTATTCATTTTCACTTCTCTGTCAGGTACCCGACTTTTTTACTCATCTTGTCAGAGCTCTTTCTCAGTGTGTACTCACCCAAATTCAAGGATTAAAATCTTTTTGGATTTTTAATACTATCTATTATAAGCATACAATTTTTCATAATCATTGGATTCTTAAATCTTGAGTTATGTTCATTTTTCTGATCACTAGTCTCATTACTGTAGCAGCCCGTGAAAATTGGGATGATGTCATCACTTGTTAAACATGATTCTCAGTGTGGTTCATTATTTTTTATGATATTACTCTTAAAAGTTAGCTCTTTAAGTTAACTAGACTTCCCCGAAAGGAATTAAGCTAATAGCTGTTGTGCTCAGAGAATTCTGCAAAGCTCTGGACAGGTGTATGAACCAAAATAGCAAGTTCTTCACCTCTGAGCTAACTCCAAGCAAGGCAGATCCTTCACTCTTTATCAAAAAGAGTAACTCTGAGGTCATCTACTTATGTGTATATGTAGATGATATTATATTGATAGGAAATGATGCAGATGGTATGAAGAAGATCAAAGATCAGACGAGAGAAGAGTTCAAGATAAGTGATTTGGGTTCACTTACCTACTTCCTAGGTTTGGAAGTTGTCTACAAAGATCATGGTTTGTTTCTCACTCAAAGAAAGTACATTAAGAACATGTTGAAAAAAAATTCAAGATGCAAGATTGTAAGATTGCAGATACTCCAATGGAGGTCAATCAAAAATTGAGCTCACATGAAGGTGAACTCATAGAGGACATCACATTATATCAAAGTCTAGTGGGTAGTCTCAACTATGCCACATTGACAAGAGTAGATATATGTTACAATGTGAGTGTACTAAGTCAATTCATGCACACACCAAGGAAACCACACATGGATGCTGCTAAGAGGATACTCAAATATCTCAAAGGAACCATAAATGAAGGACTTTATTATCCTTATGTATCTGATTTAGGGTTGAATCTATTTTCTGATGCAGATTGGGCTAGCTCCAAAGAAGATAGAAGGAGCACTTCATGCTATCTTACCTTTGCAGGATCAAAGATTATTTCATGGTCATCCAAGAAGCAACCCAGAATTGCTCTCTCTTCTACTGAAGCTGAAAACAGAGGTCTTGCCATAGCTACACAAGAAGCTATGTGGATGAAGACATTATTCAAAGATCTTGGATTGGAGTTTAGAACTCCAACTATTTTTGGTGACAATATGAGTTCTATTCACTTAACTGCTAATCCTATTTTTCATGCAAGGACTAAACATATTGAAGTTCATTATCACTATGTACGAGAGAAGGTTCTAACCAAAGAGATTCAAATATCATATGTGTCCACTCATCAACAATGTGCAGATATTCTAACCAAAGCATTGGATGGTACAAAGCTGTGCAAGTTCAAAGCCATGATTGGTTTGCAGGTAATCTTGGAAGATTGAAGACCTCAAGCATACTTGGCTTGAAGGGGAGCCGTTGGAGAAATTCTATGACAAGCCTAAGTATGGGCTCGAGTCCCACAAAGTCATAGAAGAAGCCTTAAAATGAAGACAATGTAAAGTTCACTTGTGAACTACCTCTTGTAACTTTTAAAGACTTTACTTAATGTAAAAGTGTAAGAATCTTAAGTGGTCGAGTCCACTTGACCAAAAAGGGAAATAGGAGCCACGAATTCGTGATTTGTGGTAGATAGAAAATCAAATCAATCACTAATTTATTGGAGAGTGATTGAGGGAAGTTAGCCTCCCAAGCTCAACTATAAATACATGGAAGCTTTGTTCGTGGTTAGAGAGACCTCAGAGAAGACTTGAAGAGCTGAGCTTTATGCCATATCGAGGTGTGATTCTAAGGCACACATATGTATAGTAAGTCCATTGTATTGTACAATCAATATACTTTCATTTTCATGATCATTTGAGTTCATATTTCCATGTTCTTGTGAAGTGTACTACTCACTTCAATATCTCTGAGTTTTCTCAGTCAGATTGCAGAGATGGTTTCTCTAAGCTTGCTGCATCATTTTCAGTGATTTAACTTTGTAAAGTTAGCTCTATAAGTCTACTATATGCTCACCAATTTTCATTTCATTTGGAGGTTTCAATCTTCAGTTATGTGATTGGTTTGCAGGTAATCTTTGAAGATTGAAGACCTCAAGCATACTTGGCTTGAGGGGGAGTTGTTGGAGCAAGTCTATGAGAAGCCTAAGTATGGGCTTGAGTCCCACAAAGTCATAGAAGAAGCCTTAAAATGAAGAAAATGTAAAGTTCACTTGTGAACTACCTCTTGTAACTTTTGAAGACTTTACTTAATGTAAAAGTGAAAGAATCTTAAGTGGTTGAGTCCACTTGATCAAAAAGGGAAATAGGAGCCACAAATTTGTGATTTGTGGTAGATAGAGAATCAAATCAATCACTAATTTATTGGAGAGTGATTGAGGGAAGTTAGCCTCCCAAGCTCAACTATAAATAGATGGCAGCTTTAGTCATGGTTAGTGAGACCTCAGAGAAGACCTTGAGGAGTGGAGCTTTATGCCATATCAAGGTGTGATTCTAAGGCACACATATGTACCAGTAAGTCCATTGTATTTTACAATCAATATACTTTCATTTTCATGATCATTTGAGTTCATATTTCCATGTTCTTGTGAAGTGTACTACTCACTGCCATATCTGTCAGTTTTCTCAGTCAGATTGCAGAGATGGTTTCTCTACGCTTGGCACATCATTTTCAGTGATTTAAAATTGTAAAGTTAGCTGTATAAGTCTATTATATGCTCACCAATTTTCATTGCATTTGGATGTTTCAATCTTGAGTTATGTTCAGTTGAGTCAACCCTGTCTGTTCATTTTCACTTCTCTGTCAGGTACCCGACTTTTTTACTCATCCTGTCAGAGTTGTTTCTCAATATGTACTTACCCAAATTCAATGATTTAAAGCTTGTTGGATTCAGCACCAATGTAGTATACGCATACAAATTTTCATAATCATTGGATTCTTAAATCTTGAGTTATGTTCATTTTTCTGCTCATTAGTCTCATTACTGTAGCAGCCCGTGAAAATCGGGATGATGTAATCACTTGTTAAACATCATTCTCAATGTGTGGTTCATTATTTTTGATGATATTACTCTTGAAAGTTAGATGTTTAAGTTAACTAGACTTCCCCAAAAGGAATTAAGCTAATTGCTGCTATGCTCAGAGAATTATGCAAAACACTGGATAGGTGTATGAACCAAAATAGCAAGTTCTTCACCTCTGAGCTAACTCCAACTTATCTGTTTTGATCTATCTTTTTGAGAGTGATCTTCCAAGGTCCATAGGGTGTCCAATACATGCATTGGCAAGCTAAAAGGCCCCACCACATACTCCTGAAGTTCATTTGGCTGGTGTAGATCAAGGATTTTGCAACACCTCTTCATCTTCAAGCACATACCTATCCATCTCTTCACAGTGGTACCAGAGCAAGGATGGCAGATGGATTTCCTTCATCAATTGAAAAATTGGATAGAGGTAACTACTCAGCTTGGTCATTAAGAATGGAAGCTTATCTCCAAGGTAGAAGTTTATATCGTTATGTGGCTAGAGATGAAGTTATGCCAAGTTTCAGGAACAAAAGTCAACCAACACAAGAAGAGTAAGAAAGATTGAGCACATGGTGCTCCAAGGATGCACTTGCAAGGTCTTATCTCCTCAAATCTATCTCAGATTTTTTGTTGCCTCACATTAGAAGTTGTTAGACATCTCAGGAAGTGTGGGATGCACTTGAAGCTTTCTTCTCTTGGATTTCACAACTCTCAAGAAGGCTCCCAAACAAAATGTGACTGATTTTGTCACAAAGCTCAAGGACATAGCAGATCAGTTGGGAAGCATTGGAGAGGAATAGATGAAGAGAAAATTGTAAGACAGGTCATCAATGGCTTGAAGGCAGATGACAAGTGGGAAGAATTCACCACAGCTATGGATTTGTACATGGACATGCATGTACCAGATTTCAATACACTCATTGGACAACTACTTACTCAAGAGGCAAAGCTCATAAAAAATGGAGAAAGCTCTAAAGGTAATCAATCTTCAGCCTTATATATTGATAAAAGCAAGTCTAAACAAAACAAAGGAAAGTCAAAGAAAGTGGATGATGAAGCAGGAACATATCAAGCTAACTATGCAGGTAGAGGAAGACATGGCAGAGGTAGAGGAAGAGGAGGTAGACAAGGCAGGGGGAGATCCTAAGACTCCAACTCATGTTCTATTTGTGGATTAACTAATCATACAATTGAAAATTTCTTTAGGAATTCTAGGAATCAAAGAGGCAGAGGATACAATAGAGGAAGTTATGGCTACTCAAGAGGAAGGTTCAACAATTATCATGGCAACTACAACAACTACAATCGTTCAAACTATCAAGGAGGCTACAAAGGAAGGAGAAATTTCAATAACTACACAGAAGAATCAAACAAAGAGGATTCATTATTGATCATGAACATGGCTATGCCACAAGGTAAATCTGATAAGCATGTTTTCTACATAGATTCAGGTTCTTGTGGAGAAAATAGGAAATGTCAAAGCACCTGATGGAAACATCAACCTACTCAGTAAGGTACTCTATGTCCCTACCATTACAAAGAATTTGATAAGTGTTGGGCAGATAGTAGAGAAAGGGTTGCAAGTCAGGTTCACAAAAGCAAGAGCATTTGTTGAAGATCCAAGTCAAGGATTCAGAAGAATTGCAAAAGGTGAAAAGACAGGTAGATTGTTCACATTTGAATTACAAGACAGTAGAAACATTGCTCTCTTTAATTATGTAGTCAGACACTCATAGAATTGGAAGTATGGCACAAAAGGTTAGCATATATTGGTGAAAGGTCATTAAAGCAAATTTGCAGGGACCAAAGTGTACTTGGACTCGCTAACTTGTCAAAAAAACATATGATTTATAAGTGTAGTGCATGTCAATTTGGAAAGTCTCACAGGTTACCATTCATGAAGAAAGGTTATATGCATGGAGATCTCTTGGAGTTGGTTCATACAGATGTATGGGGACCTAGCAAGTAAGCTTCAATATCTGGATCAAGGTATTATGTCTCCTTTATTGATGATTGTAGCAGATGGACTATCCTATTCTTTATGAAACACAAAGATGAAGTTTTTTCATGTTTCAAAAGATATTTGGCTCTTGTGGAGAATCAAACAGGTAAATCACTAAAAAGGCTAAGGTCAGATGGAGGGGGAGAATACTTCTTCCATGAGTTTGATTCTTTTCTTCAAGAAAGAGGAATCAAGAGAGGTAACTACAAGGTACACTCCTAAGCAAAATGGAGTGGCAAAAAGGAGGAATAGGACAATTGTTGAAGCTGCAAGGTCCATGTTAAATGAAAAGCATTTGCCTAATTATCTATGGGTTGAGGCTGTATCTACAGCCACTTGCTTGATTAACAGTTTGCCTTCAAAATCCCTTGATGGGATGACTCCATATGAGGCTTGGAATGGAAGAAGACCTAGCTTAGATCATTGTAAAATTTTTGGATGTATTGCTTTTGCTCATGTTCCTTCACAGGTTAGAGGCAAGATGGATCCAAAGGCAGAAAGGTGTGTATTTATTGGACATGACAACAATTGAAACGATTACAAGTTATACAACCCTACCAACAAAGGATTCTTGGTAAGCAGAGATGTAGTTTTTGATGAGAACAATTCATGGTATGAAGATTCATGCAGGAAGGTCAATTTACCATATGATCTTGAAGAAGATTTTCCAAAGCTTGGTAGAGAACAACCAAAGATTGAAGAACAAGACACCTCAGAGGATGATGAAGAATCTTAGATGGAAAAGATCAAAGCATGGAAGTCTAAAGGTAAAGCAAAATTGCAGGAACTTGGACATGAGGCAGAATCATCACATCATGGCCTAAGAAGATCTATGAGGGAAAAGAAAAAACCAGAAAGGTATGGGTTTGACACCTCATTAGTAACTAAACATTCTATTTACATAGCACATGACATAAATCAAGAGGAGCCATCATCCTTTGAAGAGGCCAAAGCAAAATTAGAATGGAAGCATGCAATGAAGGAAGAGATTGAAGCATTTATGGAAAACAACACTTGGGATTTGGTGCCCAAGACTTCATCCATGAAGGTAATAGGCTCAAGATGGGTCTATAAACTCAAGAAGAATTCTGATGGTTCCATTAACATGTATAAGGCAAGGCTTGTAGCAAAAGGCTTTGCACAAACTCAGGGAATTGATTATGAGGAGACCTTCTCTCCTGTGGCAAAGATGCCTACTATTAGGGTTTTGCTTAGTATTGCCTCTTCCACAAATTGGAAGATACTTCAACTAGATGTAAAGAATGCATTCTTGAATGGTTGGATAACAGAAGAGGTATATATGGAACAACCACCTGGTTTTGAGAATCAAGTTTATCCTGATTATGTGTGTAAACTTAACAAAGCATTGTATGGTCTCAAGCAAGCTCCAAGAGCTTGGAATTTCAGGCTTGTTTCATTCTTGCACGACAAAGGCTTTCAACCAAGCAAGGCATATCCTTCACTCTTTATCAAAAAGAGTAATTCTGAGGTCATCTACTTATGTGTATATGTATATGATATTATATTGACACAAAATGATGCAGATGGTATGAAGAAGATCAAAGATCAGATTAGAGAAGAGTTCAAGATAAGTGATTTGGGTTCACTTACCTACTTCCTAGGTTTGGAAGTTGTCTACAAAGATCATGGTTTGTTTCTCACTCAAAGAAAGTACATTAAGGACATGTTGGCAAAATTCAAGATGCAAGATTGTAAGATTGTAGGTACTCCAATGGAGGTCAATCACAAATTGAGCTCACATGAAGGTGAACTCATAGAGGACATCACATCATATCAAAGTTTAGTGCGTAGTCTCAACTATGCCACATTGACAAGAGTAGATATATGTTACAATGTGAGTGTGCTAAGTCAATTCATGCACACACCAAGGAAACCACACATGGATGCTGCTAAGAGGATACTCAAATATCTCAAAGGAACCATAAATGAAGGACTTTATTATCCTTGTGTATCTAATTTAGGGTTGAATCTATTTTCTCATGCAGATTGGGCTGGCTCCAAAGAAGATAGAAGGAGCACTTCAGGTTATCTTACCTTTGTAGGTTCAAAGCATATTTCATGGTCATCCAAGAAGCAACCCACAATTGCTCTCTCTTCTACTGAAGCTCAATACAGAGGTGTTGCCATAGCTACACAAGAAGCTATGTGGATGAAGACATTATTCAAAGATCTTGGATTGGAGTTTGGAAACTCCAACTATTTTTGGTGACTATATGAGTTCTATTCGCTTAGTTGCTAATCCTATTTTTCATGCAAGGACTAAACATATTGAAGTTCATTATCACTATGTACGAGAGAAGGTTCTAAGCAAAGAGATTCAAATATCATATGTGTCCACTCATCAACAATGTGCAGATATTCTAACCAAAGCATTGGATGGTACAAAGCTCTGCAAGTTCAAAGCCATGATTAGTTTGCAGGTAATCTTGGAAGATTGAAGTATGCTTGAGGGGGAGCTATTGGAGCAAGTCTATGACAAGCCTAAGTATTGGCTTGAGTCCCACAAAGTCATAGAAGAAGCCTTAAAATGAAGACAATGTAAAGTTCACTTGTGAACTATCTCTTGTAACTTTTGAAGACTTTACTTAATGTAAAAGTGAAAGAATCTTAAGTGGTTGAGTCCACTTGATAAAAAGGGAAATAAGAGCCACGAATTCATGATTTGTGGTAGATAGTAAATCAAATTAATCACTCATTTATTGGAGAGTGATTGAGGGAACTGAGCCTCCCAAGCTCAACTATAAATAGATGGCAGCTTTAGTCGTGGTTAGAGGGACCTCAGAGAAGACCTCGAAGAGCTGAGCTTTATGCCATATCAAGGTGTGATTCTAAGGCACACATATGTATCCGTAAATCCATTGTATTGTACAATCAATATATTTTCATTTTCATGATCATTTGAGTTCATATTTGCATGTTCTTGTGAAATGTACTACTCGCTGCCATATCTCTTAGTTTTCTCAGTCAGATTGCAGAGATTGTTTCTCTAAGCTTGGTGCATCATTTTCAGTGATTTAACTTGGTAAAATTAGTTAGCTCTACAAGTCTACTATATGCTCACCAATTTTCATTTCATTTGGATGTTTCAATCTTCAGTTATTGTCAGTTGAAGTCAACCCTGTTTGTTCATTTTCACTTCTCTCTTAGGTACCTGACTTTTTTTACTCATCTTGTCAGAGCTGTTTCTCAGTGTGTACTTACCCAAATTCAATGATTTAAAGCTTGTTGGATTCAGCATACTCTCGAGTATAAGCATAAAAATTTTCATAATCATTTAATTTCTAAATCTTGGTTTATGTTTATTTTTTTGCTCACTAGTCTCATTAGTGTAGCAGCCCATGAAAATCGGGATGATGTCATCACTTGTTAAACATCATTCTCAGTGTGCGGTTCATTGTTTTTTATGAGATTACTCTTGAAAGTTAGCTCTTTAAGTTAAATAGACTTCCCCAAAAGGAATTAAGCTAATAGCTGTTGTGCTCAGAGAATTATGCAAAACATTGGACATGTGTATTGTGTACTTGAGCCAAGAAGACTCAAGGACTTGTGCCAATGAGACTGTACCTCAATTGCCACACAAGTGCATATAGTGGGAAATTAACACACATTTAAATGTCAATCCGATCTAACGACCTAACCAAGTGTATGAAGACGTGTGCACACATGATGGAAAATGAAGTGGTTCAGCTTACATGCATGAGAAAAGACTAATCCACCTCTCACACTCACTGAAATGCTGAAAGTATTTGCCGCGATACCTCTTATAGCAGTTTTCAAAAATTCAAGGATTTCTCTCAGCTCCGAACTCTGAATATAGGCAATAGGGTACTCATTTCGAAGCTCTCGACGAGACGCATCTATTGAAAGTGATTTCACTCAATTCTGATAACTCTGCTTCAAGTTATGGACAAAATGGTGAATGGCAGGAAGCACCCACACTCACACCACAACTCCTACTAGTTCGCACACACACTACAACAGCTCAAAATCAATGGGAAGGGCAAGGAAGAGGCAAATCCGAAATTTCAGAAGAGCTCCTTCTTCACAATGGCAAAAAGTCTCTACAAAGAGTCACAAAGTGACTTATATACATGTGCCCTAAATTTGGTCCTTTCACACAAGAGACCGGCACTTTATTCATTAGAAGACTAATTTCCTACTATTTTACATGGGTAAGTTTCTAATCTTTTGTGGGGATGCATCTAGAGGACTCCTCTAGTGCCTTTATAAGCGGAAAATATATTACAAGAATGGTTATGACACAAAGATATGATGTCCAAATCGGAAAAATTTTGGGGCCCGTCTTTTTCTCTGCTTTGTACTCTCTTTAGCTCTGCAACACTCTCCCCCTCTTCGTCTGTGTCGTCCCTTGACAGGCTTTGCTTCTTATTTGTCTCGATCAGCACACACATCCTTTGGTCAGTCCTGCCTGATTCTTGATCTTGCATTACGTTTTAGGGGCGCTTTGGTTTGTCCTGGTTGCACTTATCGGACCTTGCTGTATTACTCAAAGCCTGTTAACTCGGTTTGCCACGCACGCCATCAGTGCACATATGAGGATGTAGCTCGTAAGCCTTGATCTGAATCCTCTGTAACTCAAGAGGTTGAAGCACCCTCATATGGCCACGGAACCACCCGATATCATCTTGCACTTCATGGATACTTGTTGGCCCTGGTTCCTTCTTCTGGCTGCGTGCTTTTCCTTGGTGTGTGTGCCCCTGCGGGGCTCTGTGCAGAGATGGGTGATGCGCCCCTGTGGGGCTTCTTGCAGGGACCTGTTCTTTTTATCCTTATCTCTATTGAGCCGTTCTAGACTTTGATTTTCTTCTTCTTTTCTTCTTGCTTGATTGTCCCTCTACACGTCCCTCCTCCTGAACTCTGTCGTCCCCGAAAGGCTTTTTGTGGCGACGTGTGTATGTTTGGATGGCCGTTTGCTCTCGTTGATTTAGCAGATTAGCGTGACACAACATGAACTCCTTCCATTGTTGAGATTTTACTCCGTCCTCTGGCGCCTGTCGATGATCCGCAAAGAAACTTGTTTCATAGGCAACCAGGCGTGCGTTCAGATTGGACGTCATTTTCACAAAAATTTCTGAGTCAATTTCAAAGAAGTCGGTAAAGAATGCTTCTTCAAAAGTTTGCATATATATCGAAGGCAAAAACATTAGGCGAGAATAATATGCCATGATAGTTAGTCGGCTAGGAATAGTAGATAAATAAAAAATAAGTGCTTCCGATCCTTGTGTAATGCCGATGAAATTCAAAAAGGTGTATTTGGCATGTTGGAACACTTTTGAGTACCGTAAGCATCATGCTGAATATTTTATTGGTCATTTTTACCGCTATATCGGGTACTGTGGCATATCTGGCAATCCAAAATTCCATAGTTTTTACCATGTATTCCTCGGTCGATAAGTAATTATGTGGCGGACTAGGTAACAATGGGTAGTTGAGCCACTGATTATTAATACTACCCTGGCGCTGTCCTTCCCAAAATTGCGTCCAGGCGCGTCTGCGGGGCACAGGACAAAAAGATGTATTTACTTGAAGCTCATAAGGTGATGCCTCCCACTATACCCGCAGTGTAGGATTCTTTTCCAAAATTTTCCTCCTCCAGATCGGATCCGCTTTCTCAAACTCCTCTTGAGTGTAATTGAAGGTATCCTGCCTGAAGTGGAGGTTGTGATCCGGATCTTTATTTGTCATAGACCTTATGTAATTATGCATTTGTTCTTTAAGTAGGCCGTATGGTACATTGAATGGCTTCAAAATTTGCTCTAATTGCTTATTCTCTATGTTAGCTTCTTTCATGATCCTGATGATCTGATCTTCAAAATCTGCAGTTAGTTGGGACACCAGTAGTGCCCGTTCCGGTCGGCTTACTTCTGCAATTTCGCGAATCGTATGTTCAATATGAACCTCCTGTTCCTCCCTTACCGGTGAATGATATGAGGGGGGAGAGAGAGGACGTACCTCATTCTCCACAGTAGCCTCTGCGGACTTCGGAACTACTGGTGTCCCCTCGGTTCCCGTTTGTGCTAATTGATCCTGTAGCTGTTTGATCATTTCTTTCTTTTGCTTGATTTCTTCCTGAGCCTGCAAAATTATTGTTTTATTTTTCTGAATTTCCTCAGCTACTATTGCGAGTTGATCTGTATCTTCTTTACAATGTAATAGGTATCTATTTTCCGCCTTTTTCCATTTGGCATGTAGAGCTGCGGTGTCTGCCTTGTATCTCCTTTCCCATTCAGCAATTTTTGCTTGCTCCTTTATGAGTTGATCTTCATACATAGCTGCCTTTTCTTCCAATGCTTGGATATTTGTTTCTGGTCTGGCTTGCACTTCGACGGGTTGATCACTTAGAATGGCTGTCATGAGCTCCTTATTTCGTTGACATAAGCTTTCTGCTTCTTCCATGTACACTTTTAACTGAGATTCCAAGATTTTGCTTCTTGAATTTATTCGTGCCTTTTCAGTCTCATTGGCTTCTAGTTTCCTTGTGAGTTCCTGAAGTTGTTCCTTCAATCTTTCATTCTCCGTCTCTAGCATGGTGTATTTCGTTTTGATTTCTTGAAGTTCATTTTCTTTTCCCAAAACTTGTTCCTTTACTGTCTTTAACTCTGTAGAGAGATTCTTACCAAGTTTTTGGAGTTCTTTCTTGTCTTGCATGGCCTGGTCATAATCTTCATCAGCTTCAAGCATCAATTGTTGTGTGTCCAATGCGGTTCTGATCATGTCCTGCACCACAGGCTTGAGTTTAGCAATATCCACATTTAACCACGTCTTTGGTATGCTCGGTGTTTCTCCCGTTTGTACATCTTTGCCTTTTTCTACATGGATAGTTTTGTTGTGTGGTTGCCGAATTTGTAATTGTATGTTTTGTACATTGTCTTGTTCATCCAGATTGCGAGCTTTGGTGGCACTTCCTTGGAAGGTGATATCCATTGGGGAGGGCTCTGCCACTACTCTATAGGCGTGAAAGGTTCCTCTTCTTCTATTGTGTTTTCCTGAGTCTCCTTGACTTGGATGTTTGAAGTTTCATTAAATGTTATAGTATGCTTTCCTTCCTGTTCTTCCTTCTCACTTGTGATGCTTTGATCAACACCAGTGGGTTGATCTTCCGTCTTAAGGTCTTCTACTTCCTTGTTGTAGTCCACTTCATTCAATTCCGCCCATTGTCCATCATCTTTCGATTCACTTCGAATATCGACATCCAACAATGAAGTATTTGGCTCTTCTTGGTCCTCCGATAAAGAACTAGAGTTATCCAAGCCTATTTGTCGGTACCTGTGTACTTTGGTGAGTTTGCTTTTCGTGTCCATCGCTTGTCTTGACTGCTGATAGTGGTGACCTTGTAGTGGTAAATTAATTTGCCCTTCTGTATATTGATGGGTTTCTTCCAGGGCTTTAGTCAAGTCTTCTTCTGTGATTGGTTTCTGTCCTTCAATAGTTGTCCTTGGGAGTACATGTATTCTTTTGGTTGTTGGTGCGTCCTCTTCCGCTTGCTTGGCTTCTCGGAGTCTTTTTGTGCCTCTCATTTTGGGTTGAGAGCTGGTTTCTGCCACTTCCACTATTTTTGCCCCTTTTTTGTTTTTTGGCACGGTGGCGACTTTGACATACCTAGCCATATCACTTGAAGATGGCATTTCCTGCAAGTGTTCTCTTATGCCCAATGCGTGGTAAATCATGATAGTCAGGGCCGTGGTACCATTGAGGAAATTCTTATTATTCCATTGCTTCTTTGCCTCGAATAGTCGTTCTTGCACATAGGGAGTCAGATTAACTTGATTTCCGATTTGTTTGATGGCATGAGACAATAATTGAACAATGAGTTTTTGGGGAGCCGTTATCGATTCATGTTGGGGAAGCAGAAGTGTTGGGGAATCAGTCTGACTTCCTCTTCTATATCCACTCTGTTAATGTCAACAAAAGTTCGTGTCTTTGCTCCACGACTCTCTTCTTTTATCATAGTGACACCGTCCTTTTCCCATCCGAATGCTTCCTTAATTAAGTCATGTGTAAATTGGATGACAACCCACTCTCCTCCTTTATCCATAACTTTGGCTTCTGGCACCAGTGGATCATGTAGTGCTGGCTGTAGGGTGTTCATGACTTGCGTGCATCTTTGGAAATCAAGTTTATAGATGGGTAATTCAAAATACTTGTGAATTCCTGCTTTCTTCATTATGGCGATGGTGGATGGTAGTTCATGTAAGACCGTGAAGTCCTGGGACATAATCGGAAAGTGATGCTTTGTATCCATGATCTTTATGTTCGCCAAAAATAGATACTCCTCAACTGGTTGCTCATCTATAAACCAATGCCCCTTCGCTTTCGTGAGACTTTGGGGAGGGAATTCCTGCACCTCCTCTTGTACTGTTGCTTCAGAATGTTCAGAAGCCATCTGTACTTGTAACGAAAAGTGCGTTAGCTTCAAAGGAAAGTATGCAACTGTTGAATGCTTGTAGTGATTATTGTCGTTTTTCACTCCGTTTCCCCATCATTGAGTGAGATCTCTTACCACCTCTTTTTATAACTTTCCCTGAAAGAAGACAATCGTTAGTATAGCCGAAGCATTTATTTATGTACATAGTAAGTCCATTCCTATCAAAGTGAAGCTAAGATCTAATCTCTCTTGGAGAATGTGCACCACTAGTTTTATAATGTACATCATGTGCCGAATGCTTGGCCTCGTAATGTGGCCCTATTATGCATACTTGAGGTGCATTAGAGACTTCATGAGTGCAATGGAAATCTTTGTTTCTTTGATCGTCCAATCCTCACGGTTGCTTGGGTTTCCAGATCCATTTCGTGACCACTAAGAGAGGTCGTTTTGTTTCTTTGATCCTTCCGGCTTCATGTGTTCTCTTTGCTTTCTCTAGTGTCCGAGTGATATTGGCATTGCTTTTCCAGTTTCTTGGATGACTCTTATGTGGTTTTGTCATTCGCCTTGTCTGATGTACTGCGTCTTCTTGAGTCATTACAGCCTGTTTAGCTGCTTGTGTGACCTTTTTGGGAATCCATATCTGATGTTGCGATCTTTGAGCTTCAATCAATGGTTTGGGGATCCATATCTGCAATAGTCCCTTTGGTGAGGATTGAGGCGTAGTTGACTTTGTGATCCTTGCTTCGTTCTTAAGATTGGGTTCTGACTTTGCCTAGTTCTGCATCTGATCCTTGCGTACCCATTTGTATTTTTGTTGTCCTTCATAATAGTATCCGCTCGTGGTTTTCCAATGTTGCGGTCTTTTGGCTTGTTGAAGAGGTCCCTTACAGTTGGTTTGCTTAGTGACTAGCTGTTCCTCAACTGAATGTGGTGAGTGTGACTCTTCTGTGGACCTCGTATAGTCGGGACTTCCCGTTTCATCTAGGTTTGTTTCCGAGATATTAAGACTGGGAACATTCTCCAACTTCTTTTCCTGGCAGATCTCTGAACTCGTGATTATGTTGGGTGGGAGTAAAGGTTTTTCTCCTAATAAGCTGAAAATTTCCTTGTGCCCAATCTTGGCTGAAATGTAGCCTTGAGCCAGATGGATACACACCTCATTTTCAATGATCCAGTCTTGTCCTAGAATTAAGTCTTCTATCAGATCCTCATCTTTGCACACTAAGACTCTCTGTTCCATAGAGGAATTGCCTAGGTGGAGGGATGCATTTGTTGTTCCAATGCATTCTAGGGTTTGACCTCCAATTCCGATCAATCGGGCTTTTGTGGGATTCAAATTTAATTGCAGATCTTTTGCAATTCTCTGTTGTATGCAACTAAGCCCTGGTCCTGAGTCTATCAATGCATCTATCAACTTGTACTCTGTCTTGGTCCCTAGGTTTAGGTAAGGTTGCGTTTTACACACACCCATTGTATTAGAATTATTGACTTTGTAATTAGCCATAGGGATAGGCTTTTCTCCTTGGAGATAACGTTCATCTCGTTGCCTAATCCATTCTTTCCGTTTCCTAATGTGCTCCAGTGCTTCTTGCCGAGCTTCCTCTCTAATCCATTCCTCTTCCCTCTTCCTATTTTGGGCACCTACTAATCGTGCTAGCATTTGATCAGTCAAAGGCTCCATGAATCGTCTCACTCTACATCCGCTGATGTAGTTGGGAAGAATGTCGCCATCTAGGGTGGCTAGATTGACTGCTCCACCCGTCGAGATTCGATTTATGATCAAGGATCCATATCCACGTTTTTGTAACTTCTTGGCGTGTTGTTTTAAGGTGTACACTAAGACTAAGTCACCTTCTTTAAGTCCCTTTTCTTTTATATGAGCATCATAATATGCTTTTTGTCTCCTTTTTGCTGCATAAATTCCTGCCACTGCTTGTAACCTGGTCTCATGTAATTTCTCGATTTGGTCTAGTTGTTGGGATAGTTCATGTCCGTTCCACTCATACTGTTGGGCCACTTTCAGCGTTGGTACTAAAAAGTCAATTGGCAAATTGCATTTTGCCCATACACTAAGTTAAATGGGGTAGTTCCAATAGCCGTTTTATATGCAACTTGGAAGGCCCAAATTGCGTGATGCAATTGCTTGTCCCAATCTGACCTTCCATTATTGACGATCTTTGTCAATACTGTACACAGTACCTTATTGGAACTTTCCGCTTGTCCATTTGCTTGGGGATGATATGGGGCTGATTTCTTATGAATCACTAAAAACTCATTCATTAGTGACTCGATTACTTCATTGAGGAAGTGCGTTCCCCGATCACTCACAATCTCGATAGGTAACCCAAAGCGGGTGAAAATATGCTCGAAAGGAACTTGGCAGTAGTTTGAGCATCATTCTTTCTAGTGGCTTTTGCTTCTACCCATTTGATCAAGTAATCAGTGGCTACTATGATGTACTCCGCATGTGATCCTTTGGCAGGTGGATTGATAGGTCCTATGAAGTCAATACCCCATTTTGTGAATGCTCTCGCACAGACCATGGGTCTTAATGGCATGTCATCTCTCCGAATTGGGTATTTAGCTCTCTGACAGGTTTCACAGCTTCGTACATATGTTTCAGCATCCATATGTAGAGTTGGCCACCACAAGCCTTCAAAGAGAATCATTTTGACAGTTCTCTCTGCTGAAAAATGACCTCCTGCAGCACCTGCATGTGCCATTTCTAATATGGGTAAATATTCTCCTTCATGCACACATAACCTGAGTTGGTTGTCTTTACCTCGCCTAAACAGTTGTCTTCCCATAAGTATGTGATCCTTGCTCATTTCTTCTAAGGATCGCTTTCTTGCTAAACTAGCTCCTGCTTCATGCTCTTTTGTTTTTAAGAATTTAACCAATGTCTTGCTCCAATTGGGCGCTATGGTCGAAAAAGGTAGAGACATATGATCTTCTGGGATCGTCTCTTGGCATTTTGCACAAAAATTACTTACGTGGTCGTGAACATTCTTGGGCATGTCAGGCCAGTATACTCCTAACCTCTTTAGTTCTCGGATTGTTCCATGAATCCCTCGATGTGTTCTCCATTTGTTCACATGTGCTTGCTCGATTAGTTGCTTTTGTTCATCCTCCTCGACACATCTGAGTAACACTCCATTGGGTTCCTTGTAGTACACACTTCCTGCAACAATGTGTAAGTTCCTTGACTGAAGAATTTCTTTTTTGCTATCCCTATTGATTGAGTGTTGAGGGCCATGGGTGAGTATAGGGATCAATTTTTCTGCCCACTTTGGACAAACTTCTAGATTAAACAAATAAGTATCTGGCAGGTCGTCGGGTACTCCGCTTGGTGGCTCTCCGTGTGTTAGCCTAGAAAGGTGGTCTGCTCTCACATGTGTGTTTCCTTTTTTCACTATTACTTCAAAATTGAACTCCATTAGTAGTAAGAACCATCGTACCAACCTTCCCGTGTTACAAGGCTTATTGACTAAGTACAACAAAGCTTGATGGTCTATGAAGAATTTGAACTTGTTAGCTAAGAGGTAGTGTCTGAATTTCTTCACTACATAGACCATTCCTAAGCCTTCTCGTTCAGTAGTGGTATAATTTCGTTCTACTTGATTCAGTTGTCTACTCGCATAGGCAATTGGGTGATCAAGCTTACCCTCATCAGCTGGTTGGGCTAGGATACATCCAATAGCATAGTTAGAAGCATCAACATGAATATGAAATGGCTTGCTCCAGTTTGGTGATTTCAGAATTGGGGCTGTACTAAGCCTCTTTTTCAGCTCGTTGAATGCCTTCTCGCACTCTTTTGTCCAAGTAAATTGAGTCAAGAGACCATACAAGGGCTTTGCTATTATGGCATACATGTGAATAAACCTACGGTAATATCCATAGTGTCCCATAAAGGCTTGCACCTCCTTCGCATTCTTGGGTCTAGGTAGGTCTAGGATTACTTTAATCTTGTCCTCATCCGTAGATATTCCATTTCTTGAGACTATGTGTCCTAGGATTTTCCCTTGTCTTACCATAAAGACACATTTTTCTGGGTTTAAACAGACTCTATACTGTCTACATTTGTTGAATATCTTCCTCAACTCGGGGATGTGATCGTTTCTTTGATTGGAGTATGTGCAGAGGTCATCTACATATACTTCCACGCTTTTTTTCAAAAATTCCTTGAAAACATGACACATCAATCGTTGGAAAGTAGCAAGTGCATTAGTGAGTCCAAAAGGCATCACTCTGAAAGCATATACCCCCCATTCGGTTGCGAACACGGCTTTATGTTGATCCTCAGTAGCAATAGCTATTTGATTGCATCCGGAGAATCCATCCAGGAAACTATAGACCTCTTTTCCGGCTACCCTCTCCAACAGATGGTCCGTTATGGGTAATGGATAGCTGTCACGTATGGTGGCTGCATTCACCTTCTTCAAATTTATGCACACTCTCAATTTTCCATTTTTCTTAGGCACAACTACTAATGGCGATACCCACTCCGTGTGTTCTATCTCATATATAAATCCTGCCGCTAGTAGTTTGTCTATTTCTTCCTTAATTTTTGCTGCATAAACCTCATTATACGTATAAGGGCGTTGTTTGGATGGTTTTGCGTCGACCGTCATTGGTATTCGATGGGAACAAATAGTGGGTTCTACACCTTTGAGATCCTTGTAGGTCCATGCAAATACATCTCGGTACTCTCGGATAAGGTGTATGAGTTCCTCTTCCTCCTCTTCAGATACATCTTTTCCAATATATGTGCATCACTCTTCTCCGTCTTCTACTGTTACAACAATTTTTTTGGTTTGTTCCTTGTTGTCGTATGCTTCTCCGTCTCGTGCCTCTCGTTTAGGCATTTGAATGGCTACTTTTCTTTCCTCCACTTCATATTTTTTAAAGTGTTCAGGAACTTCAAAAAGATCTGGGTCCGGTTCTACCTTACTCATGTCTTCCCTCTGCCTGTGTATTGCCGGAGCAGCTTCAATTGCTAAGATTTTTGTTGGTTCCCGTTCCCTCTTGTTCTGAATCGTGTTTAAGTAGCTTTCTTCGGAGTCAAATTCTGGTTCCATTTCTATGCTTTCATATTCCTCTTTCCATTCTTTTTCCAAGATTTCCCCTTCTTCTACTTCTTGAAGAACAACCATATAGAGACTTACATCATAGCCTTCCTCATTTATGCATTTGTTCATTGTCAAAACTTCTTCGTTAACACACACATCTAAGGTTGCTAAGATTTCCATCCACCCATGTGGCTCGAAGATCTCATCAGGAAAGATTTGAGGCATGTAGTCTGGGTCTTCTACTGATCGATAGTTAGGGTGTCCTATCGGCCACAGTTGTTTTTTACACTCCTCTCTCTTCGCTTCTTTACACATCCATAACTGGGCATCTTCATGTATCCAAGATTGATCACTTGATCCAGCACTGTGAATGGATAGGTCATCTTCTTCCTTGTGTATTGGATTCCATTGTAGTGGAGGGACATCTCGATAAGCAAACGTGTGCAAATTTATCTTGGTGGTGTTTCCTTGATGCTGCAGGTATAACGAATCTCATCCCCAATCTTGTACTACCCGCATTTGTCTCATAAAGGGTCGCCCTAATATCATTTCATAGTTGTTTGCTTTCTCGAACTTACAAATGGCTAATGTATGTTCAAATTCTACTCCACAGGTTGTTAGTTTGATTCTTTCCAGTATTCCTAAAGGTCTTTCCACATGACCGTCTGCTAATTGGAGTTTCATGCGTGTGGGCCACAAGGCAGGTTTTCCCCACTTTTCCCATATCTCCTTGGTGGCAATTCCTACCCCGACACTCGTATCTAGAATAGCCTTGGTCATGTACCCATTGTGGGTGACAGGTAAACATGTATTACCTTCGTCTCCTTCACTAAATTCCCCCACTTTATCAACTGGAATTTGTATTGTGGATTGGTTTTCCTTTCCCTTTCCTTTCGTTTCTCCTTTCTCTGGCTATGTTTCTAATTGGTTTGCTAACTGCCTCCATAATTGTGGTTTAAGTTGAAGCAACTCTTCCACCGTCAATTTGCATTGCACCTTTGTTTTCTTTAGTTCAGTTAGATTGTGTGAACTCTCTTCTGAGTTTCCTTTTCCCTTCCCATGCACCGTGGGTGCTCGTATTATTATGGACTCCCTTTCATATTCTCCCATGTAGTTAGGCAATGTTGAAATTCTTATGATTTCCTCCCTTCCTCTATCGAATCTTGATACTTCCTCATATGCTTCCTCCAGGTTGGGATGGGGTTGACAATCTTCCACATCTATTTCCTCAAAGGGAGGCGGACTAACTCCATTCTTCCTCCATTGCTCTTCTCTGATTCTATTCCACAAGTCTGCTGGCCAATCTGCCTCTAGGTCTGGTATCATTGACACCGGTTCATCTTGAGCGTTTATTCGTTCACCTTGATCATCTTACTTTCTAGGTTCCTTATCCTTGGATTGGATGCATTCTTCGTATGGACCATGTGCAATCCTTTTCTTTGGTAAAATTGGGATAGTTTTTTCTAGGGTTGCCTGTGCTACCTCGATGAGTTTCCTGCATATTGTCAATCTTTCTTTTTCTAATTCCCCTTGAGGGTAGAGTTTTTCATGTTGCTATATATTTGGGCCCATTTTGATTCTAGCTTGGTAAGCTTTCAACCACATGTCCAAATCGTCTGGCTTTGGGTCAACTAGAATTGATCCTGGCTCCTCTTTCTCTGAGCTAATCCGTGGTGGCTCAGGGATCTCCTTATGAGTTTTTTGCTCTTTATGCTCCTTCAAATCCTTAGTTTGTTTCTTACTGTCTTGACTCTTATTTCTTGCCCATTTATTTTTGAGTTTTTCTTGTCTTTCCTTCCATTTTTGTACTCTTGTGTTTTGGGAATTCTCACATGGGTTCTCCGAATCCTCGACTACCTGAATTTTAGAGCCTACAGTTTTGTTGCTCTCTTGTTTCTCTTCTGGTTGTTTTCCTTTTTGTTGCTTTGTTTGGGCTCTAGTAATAGCCTTTAGTGGTACGGTGTACTCCTTATCACTTCCAGATCCTTCTATGACCTCAATCACATTAATGGGTGCAGTATCTTGAGCTTTTGCCGGATTCTTAGGGCAATCTCTAAAAAGTTTTCTTCTGGTTGAGCACTGGTTGTGGTGGTGGATATGGTGCCTGCTCGTAGGGCCTTGATGCTTCTGCTGGTGTGGGATACGGGTTGTATCTTGGTATCTCTCTACCTGGCTCCCTAGGAGGGTATCCATATGGTCTATACTGCGGTGGTTGATAAGGGTGTACTTGCCTATTGAATGGACAGTTCTCAGTAGTGTGGTTGGTATATTTTTGTTCTATGTGGCAGTACCAAGAAGTCCCTGGTTGTTGCTGTCTGTGGTATGGATACATAGGTTGTGCACCAGCCCCTCCCCGGACACACAAGTGTGTGGGGTGCTCACCTCCACATAAATTACATCTCCGTAGCATAGGCACTCTTTGCGCTGGGTTTTGGTAAGCTCTTTGTCCCTGGACTCCTAGTTTCTTTGCTAATAATTCTGCTAATTCTTCCATGTTACTGGAGTTGGATGTAACAGTGCTCCTTAAATCTTCTGATTTAGTGAGGTCGGTTGTACCTTTGAGATCCTCGGCAAGGTTATCTTCCAAATCAATGCACTCTTGAAGACACTCACTCAAGGTTTGTAGCCTCTTTACATACACTAGTGTTCGTAGAGTTCTGTTAGTGAGCCCATCTAAAAATAATGAAATCATCTTTTGTTGAGTGGGTCTCTCAGCTATTGGGCATCTATCCACATATTGATTGAATCTTCGGGCAGCAGTCTTCACAGTTTCATTAGGGTTTTGTTTAAAGCTATGGATTAAAGACGCAGAATTGTGTTTAATCCCTCTCTTTGTGAATTCCCCAATGAATTCCTGAAAGAACTGCTCCATATTTCCAAATTGATTTGGGTCTAAGGGTTGGAACCAAGTTAGAGCTGTCCCTGTGAGGGTGAGTCCAAAAGACTCATACTGCACAAAGATGTCATCTACTTGCTCCGCTCTTAGAACTTGTTTGAATTCAGCGATATGATCATAGGGTTCCCCCAATCCATCATAATGGTTTCTCACACATTTAGCTACTTGGATAGGTCTCAATCTTCTCATTGGTTCAGGCGGTCTGGGCATTACAAGGTAAACTAGGGCAGCTGGCCGTAATGGAGGTATTCCAGGCTGTCCTCCCCCGGTGGTCGTGGTCTGACTGGTGGTCGGTATTGATTACCTATCCCTGTGTGGGCCTGATTGTGAGTTTGCACTCCTGGAGTTTCAAACTGTACATGAGTACGGTTGGGCACACTTCGTTGGCTGGTGTGTCCTGATGTGGTATGTTCCATCTCTTGTTGATTTCCAAAAGGATTTTGTGAGGTAGTTGCCTGATCTCTCTGAGGAAATACAGGTGCACCCATATATCTCAGCCGAGCCCTGTCTAAGGCACTCACACGCCAGTATCTCCATTGATTCTTGTCCAAGTATGTCAGTCTAGTTTCATCATCTCGGTCTTTCAGCTCATAGAATGTCATGGGGCTTTCTTCTCTTCCTGGAGCAGGTAAGTCGGTTTGAAGCAATAGGTCTGATCCGTGGATCATATAGACTTCCAACAAGTAGTCGTCTTGAGGAATCAAGTCTCCTCTCAAGACCCGTGATACTTGAGACCTACCCCTAGGGGTAGTCACAAACTCCTCAGGGTGTGTTCTTTCGGAGTTGTCTGGGTCCACTAACTCTCCCCTTTCGTTGATCCTTTTGGGAAATTCAGTCACAATGTAGATATGACCCATTTTGTCTACATACGCACCTCCCTCGTACTTGACCGCAGGTCGGGGTACAATTGTGGCATTCAGGGAAGTTACCATCCTAGCCACAGATCTGTTTAAGCCATCCAGGTAGATAGGGATCTCCTGGGCATTGGTGGACACATATTGTAAGGAGGTACGGTAATCTCCTTCCATAGTAGACATGAAATTCCTATTCGGTGTTGGACCCTGCATGTCTTCAGAAGCCATGGGTATTTCCTCCTCTGAATCACTAGAAGTCTCTGAGTAGATGGAGTGATGACTAACCTGGGCAGCACTTCCCACAGAAGATATGACGCTTCTTTGGCTACTTAGCACCCTTCCTGACCTCAAGTTCATTCACTCACCTAAGTCTCCCTAGAAGTCCCAGAGATTCTCCTTGAGTGGCTCTTCCAATGTCTCAAATTGTCTGACAGAAAGTTAGTGCAACTCTAGACGATATCACTTCCAGACGATACTGCCCTAGGCGATACTGCCTCGGCCACGATACGATACTTGATGTTAACACGATACGATACTGGATAATGACTGCGATACGATACCAATGGGCTCGAGCGATACGATACTGGAACTTATGCCGATACGATATCAGTGTGGCATCGCGATACAATTCTCGAAGAGAAGGCGATACGATACCACGTGTACGATACGATACTCGTTCTGGTATCGCGATATGAATAACACAAGCGGACGATACGATACTGCAGAAGGTAACGATACGATACCAAAATCCTCGCGATACGATATTTGAGGCTTCAAACGATACGATACTGAAGATGCAAGACGATACGATATCTCGATTCACAGGATACGATACCACAGAACCTAGATGATACGATACTTATGACGGTATCGCGATACTATCCAGGTGAGCGGGCGATACGATACCGAAGTGGTGTCACGATACTTGATGCCAAGTGAGGCGATACGATACCAATGAAGGTAATGATACGATACCACTGGATTAGGTGAGATCGCGATACCAACTTGGTGACACGATACCAAAATGGTATCGCGATACCAAGACTGATATCAAACGATACGATACTTCGGCGAGTATCGCGATACAAGGGAGTTTTGGTATCGCGATACCAAACCTCAACCGATCACGATACTCAAGCCAAAATGCAAGAAAAATCCAAAATTTTTGCACCCCCTTGCTCCCCTTACTCTCCTCTTCACTCCTAGATCACTGTACCTCACAAAGAAGTTATGAAGACACAACTTTTCCCCCCTGCGATACTGCGCATGCTCTTAATCACGCGTTTATGCATGTTTAATGTGTTTTTGTCAGATAATCTTGAGGGATCTTACCTTTGTATGGTACTGCTTGCACTTTTGAACTCAAACCTAGCTTTGAAGGCCTGAAGTACATGATATCTCCCACGCGATACCAGTCGCTGCTCGCTGACGATACCAGTAAGCAGTGAAGTATCAACTGAGTCATATTTTTTGGCTTTTATACTTTTTTTGACAGAATTTGAATTTTGCTAATTTTCTTGGTGATTTTGGGGATTTTTTTGTTGATTTTTGTCTACTCCTACTTCTCCTCTTCTCACTACTCCTCTTCTTCTAACCTAACCCTAACTCCTTCTTCTCTCCCTTCCTCCTAACCCTAAGCCTAAAACTTATCACACACATCTCTGAGATGTGAAGTAACAAGTGCTGAAGTGATTGACTAAATTGCCACAGGACAAATTCACTTCTACAAGTGCGATTCTATCACACTCGATCTATAACCATCACGAAGGCACCTTGGTTGAGTGTTCCCCGGCAACGGCGCCAAAAACGTGTGTATCTGAGCCAAGAAGACTCAAGGACTTGTGCCAATGAGACTGTACCTCAATTGCCACACAAGTGCATATAGTGGGAAATTAACACACATTTAAATGTCAATCCGATCTAACGACCTAACCAAGTGTATGAAGACGTGTGCACACATGATGGAAAATGAAGTGGTTCAGCTTACATGCATGAGAAAAGACTAATCCACCTCTCACACTCACTGAAATGCTGAAAGTATTTGTTGCGATACCTCTTATAGCAGTTTTCAAAAATTCAAGGATTTCTCCCAGCTCCGAACTCCAAATATAAGCAATAGGGTACTCGTTTCGAAGCTCTCGACGAGACGCATCTACTGGAAGTGGTCTCACTCGATTCTGATAACTCTGCTTCAAGTTATGGACAAGATGGTGAATGGAGGGAAGCACCCACACTCACGCCACAACTCCTACTAGTTCGCACACACACTACAGCAGCTCAAAATCAATGGGAAGGGGTAGACAACAGTCCTACACACACATTTCAAGCAATACACACACATACAAGACCAAGAAGAAGATCAAAATCTACAAGGAAGAGGCAAATTCGAAATTTCAGAAGAGCTCCTTCTTCACAATGGCAAAAAGTCTCTACAAAGAGTCACAAAGTGACTTATATACATGTGCCCTAAATTTGGTACTTTCACACAAGAGACCGGCACTTTATTCACTAGAAGACTAATTTCCTACTATTTTACATGGGTAAGTTTCTAATCTTTTGTGGGGATGCATCTAGAGGACTCCTCTAGTGCCTTTACAACGGAAAATATATTACAAGAATGGTTATGACACAAAGATATGATGTCCAAATCGGAAAAATTTTGGGGCCCGTCTTTTTCTCTGCTTTGTACTCTCTTTAGCTCTGCAACATGTATGAACCAAAATAGCAAGTTCTTCACCTCTGAGCTAACTCCAACTTATCTGTATTGATCTATCTTTTTGAGAGTAATCTTCCGAGGTACATAGGGTGTCTAATACATCCATTGGCAAGCTAAAAGGGCCCACCACATACTCGTGGAGTTCATTTGGTTGGTGTAGATCAAGGATTTTGCAACACCTCTTCATCTTCAAGCACATACCTATCCATCTCTTCACAAGGAAACATTCAGCCCTGTACCTAAAATGTCTACTGTCAGGACACTTGTTGCATTAGCTACAGTAAAAGGATGGACTTTGCATCAGATGGATGTAAAGAATGCTTTCCTACATGGTGAATTACAGGAAGAAGTATATATGGACCAGCCACAAGGATATGAAGATTCAAAGCATCCAAAATATGTTTGCAGGTTGCAAAAGGCTTTGTATGGACTGAAGCAAGCCCCTCGTGCATGGCATGCAAGGATTGCTGATTACTTAACCAACATTGGGTTTTCTATGTGTGATGTAGATCAATCACTATATGCAAGGAAGGCTGATGATGGCATCACTATTGTGGCTATTTATGTTGATGACCTGATTGTAGGTGGTGATAATGAAGGAAGCATCAAAGAGGTAAAGCAACTTCTTATGGAGGAATTTGACATGAAAGATCTTGATGTGCTACGCTATTTCTTGGGCATCAAATTTATACATACAGAAATAGGTATATGGATGTCGCAAAGGCAATATGCCTTGAATATGCTGCAAAAGTATGGTATGGCTGATTGTACGCCAATTTCTATGCCATTAGATCAGAATTTGAAGTTGGATACTACATCAGGTGAAGCATTGGAAAATGCTACTATGTACAGGAAAATTGTGGGAAGTCTAATATATCTCACAATTACAAGGTCTAATCTAAGTTATACTGTTGGACTTGAAAGTCAGTTTATGCAAGTTCCCAGGAATCCACATTTGGATGCTCTAAGGCGCACTCTACGTTATGTGAGTGCTACTTTGGATTATGCATTGTTTTATGAGGCTGGTGTAGATTTGTAGGTTTATGGATACATCGATGCAGATTGGGCTGGTAGCATTCCAGATAGAAGATCTACTAGTGGTTTTCTATTCTCACTTGGGAGTGCAGCTATCACATGGAGCAGCAAGAAGCAACCCACTGTTGCTTTGTCGAGTATAGAGGTTGAGTATAGAGGTGTTGTAATGGCAGCATGTGAGGCATCATGGTTAAAAATGCTACTTGCAGATTTAGGTGTGGAAGTGGTAAAGCCTATCACTATATTGTGATAATCTTAGCAGCATACAGTTATCATGAAATCCTGTTTTCCATGCTAGAACAAAGCATATTGAGGTACATTATCACTTCATCAGAGAGAAGGTATTAGCAGGTGATATTGATCTTGTTTATGTGAGAACAGATGAGTAGGTTGCTGATATTTTCACCAAAGCACTTGGAACTGAGAACTTGAAGAAGTTTCAAGAGATGCTTGGATTACAAGATATGGCATTGAGCTTGAGGGGGAGTGTTCAGATATCAAGCTCAACATGTGATGATCCAGGATGACACGTACCCGTTTTTTGTTTCTCTGGCATGTATAGTGGTCATGCTGGTATATGTCAGGGATACTTCATTGAGCTTTATTAGATTTATCTACCAAGAGTGATGGCACATTTGTTCCTTACCAGCTCACTCATTCGCCGACATTAGGTTTTTCCTTATGTAATGATCTTTATATATTGCACTTGTTGTATTCTTGTTTTTGGGTCATTCTTGTACATTCCTTTTTAAATTTGCTCTATAGTAGGTGCAACAGAAAACGCAGCACGAATAGGAATATGTAGAATATCATCATCTTCAACACCGTCTGCATCAGCTTCAGTACCTGTAGTTGTAACAGTTGAAGGTGTGATAGGACATTTTTCAACACCCTGCACAATGTTCCATAGTCATTTTGCAACCAATACATGTCGCATCATATAAGCCCACAACGGGTAGTTGGTACCATCCAAATTATCCTTAACAGCCAACATAGGAAATACATCACTACTTTCAGCCATGGCTAGTGACTACCTTGATGCAAAAAATTGATTATATCTCAAAAAGTGGAACAGAACTGCCCATACAAATTCTACTAAACCTGTAGCAGACTTCGAGATGCCTATACTAGAGAAGTGAAAATGGTATATACCTTTGGCACAAAAAGACAAAATAGCCTGCACAAGCATTGCAATAGTGTGTTTGAAAGCCAAAACAAGCTCAGATCGTGATTTTGGCACCACAAAGCGAAGCTATTTTGATCTCGGAAAAACATTGAGTATGCTTACCAAAATTCATGCGATTTTGAGATTGCAACCAGAGAGGTGTTGATGACTGTTAGTGCAAGGCAATCAACAATTGAAGTTTTGATGAAGTTTTTAAAGTCAAGGATTGAAGAAAAGATCAAGTCATGAAGCATGAAGAAAGTATATGTTCAGAGAATGAAGATATGTACACATATGTACATTAACTTAGAGTTAGCTCACTTATACTTTTGTATATTTATGAGCTTGTACATATTTGCCTATATATACAAGGAAAATGTCAGGGCAAATATGCGAGAGCATGTGAATAGAGAAATTAGAAGTTGTATGAGTCATTAGTGTTAAAGTTAGACGTCTGCAGAAGTACACAAACAACACAAGGAAGAAGAAGAAGCTTGGAGCACAACACACAATACTGAATGTATTACTAGAGAATGTACAAAGATACGTAGCCCATTAGGGCAATAGGCGTATATACAAGCCGGGGGAAAAAAACCTCCTAAAGAGGGAAAAAAGTGTCCCAACGGCCCTAGTGTGTTCACACACATCACTACCTAAATATATCAACAAATCCCCCCTGGGAGTGATGCGGTGAACAAGGAGCTGGCACTCATGTATAAGGAAGTGCCAAGCTACGTGGAAATCACTCCACAAAAGGAAGTAAGCCCAAAGCTTTGCGGAAAGCTTCAAACTTCTCCCTAGGCAGAACCTTCATGAAAAGGTCTGCTATGTTCTCCTGCGTGGGACTGCAAACTAAAAATCTGGCCCAGTAATGCATAAGTAAATCAAGCATCCAAGAGCCTGCTGATAGAGAACAACATCAAATGCATCTCAGCATCATGAAGACTCAATCATAAACCTGTCTCCATAGGAGTGGCAATAGGCTTACAGTCCTCAAGGCCAAAATGCTGCAATAATGTGTCAATATATTTCGTTTGACACAAAGCCATTCCACCATCAACTTGCATAAACTGAATGCCCAAATAGTGATGCAAATGCCCCAAATCAGACATCTCAAATGATGCATGCAAATCAGCCTTGAAATCAGCAATATGCTTCTCAATAGGACCAGTGAGCAGCATGTCGTCAACATAGACAACAATGATCAGAAGCACATCATTAGCATGCTTAACATATAAGGTGCTTTCAGTTGGACTATTCTCAAAACCATGTGCAACCAGATAGGCATGTATCTTCTCATACCAAGCACGTGGTGCTTGCTTTAAACCATATAATGCCTTCTTTAACCTGCACACCTGGTTTTCATGCCCTTCTTGCACAAAGCCACGGGGCTGAAAAACATACACTTCTTCATGCAAGTCATCATTAGAAATGCTGTTTTAATGTCCAACATATGTACATTCCAAGCATGATGGGCTGCAAGTGCACAAATGCTCCGAACAGTAGTCATACGGCATGTAGGTGCAAAGGTCTCATCAAAATCAATGCCTCTTTCTTGCGCATAACCCTTTGCAACAAGCCTAGCCTTATACCTGTCAACTGTACCATCAGGTTTACGCTTCAACTTGTATACCCACTTAGTGCCAATGGCCTTTTTGCCAGGAGGCAAGTCACATAAAGACCATGTACCATTCTTCATTATAACATCGTATTCAGATTGCATAACAGCCATCCAATTTTTTGAATTCTGTGCTTCATCAAATGAAATAGGCTCATTCTCATGACAGAGACTAGACGCAGCCATAGCATAGCAATCTGATGCAAAGGAGGCACTATGAGAGCCTGAACGAGTACAATATGACAAAGGTGCATCTAATTTGCTGTCACGCAAAGTCTGCACTAGCCATTTTGGCATAGTTTTTGCCTGCTCAATATCAGCTCTTTCATCAACAAGTGCATCATGTAAATCTGCATCAGAAATGGAATGATCTACATCATCATATGAAACCTGCAAAGGCTGAGAAGTTGCCTCATTAGGACCAGCACTAGACTGTCCACCTGTAAAAAGAGGCATCAAAGTATCATACATGTCTTTGGAGCTAACAGATGTCTCCTTAGTACATGAAAGAAATGGCTGAATAGGATCTTCCACAAAGACAACATCACGGCTAACCAGAATGCATTTAGTCTGTGGATGATACAGACGATAGCCTTTACTTTCAGAACTGTACCCAACAAAAATACATTTTGCTGCCTTATCATCCAATTTTCTGCGATGTTGTTCAGGCACTAGTGCATATGCCAAACAACCAAAAACACGCAAATGAGCAACAGATGGCTTGCGGTCATGCCAAGCCTCATATGGAGTGATAGACTACAACGCTTTAGTGGGACACCTGTTCAGTACATATGCTGCACACATGACAACCTCAAGCCAGAAACTATGTGGTAAAGCTTGACTTTTGACCATGCACCTCGCCATCTCCATGAGTGACCTGTTCTTTCGTTCAGCAACTCCATTATGTTGAGGTGTATATGGCACTATACACTGGTGTTTTATCCCACGTTTAGCCAGAAATGCATTAAAATCAGAAGACGTATATTCCCCCCCTCGATCAGAACGGAGGGTGCCCATTTTACATGCTGACAGATTTTCAGCCAAAACCAAAAACTGTTTAAAGCACATGAACACTTCGGACTTTGCTTTGAGTGGATATACCCCTCCATGCCTGGAGAAATCATCAATGAAAGTCACGAAGTAAAGGTAATTTCCAAAAGAGGGTGTCTGCATAGGACCACAGACATCACTATGTACAAGCTGCAATTTTTGTGTAGCCTGAACTGAACTATCTTTTGGAAAGGAGGAACACTGCATTTTGCCCAAAATACAGCCTTCACAAACATGTTTTCTAGGTGCCTCAAGTTTGGGCAAAGAGGACACCATTTTAGATTCCTGCAAGCGTAGCAAACTAGCAAAATTCAGATGACCAAAGCGTGCATTCCAAAGCTTTGCATCTGACATTGCCTGAGAATCATTTACTTCACATGCCAAATCATTTTCAGATCTTTCATAGTCTATGAGCTTATACAATCCATGACATAAAATGCCAGAAGCAATAATCACATCGCCATTTGACAGATCATGAACTATACACCTATCATCAACAAATTTCACAACCAAGACAATCTTGGCTAATGCAAAAACTGATAACAGGTTCTTTTTGATCCCTGGCACAAATAAAGCATCCGACAAAGTGAAAGAACTACCATCAGCAGTAGTCAAAATGATCTTACCAACTCCCATAACAGGATAAGAGGAGTTGCTGGTGCATGTAACAGTATTCCCTGTAGGGGCAGGCTCGAGTGAAGAGAAGAAACTGCGCAGCGAGGTAATATGTTTGGTCGCCCCACTGTCAAAGTACCAAACATCTAAGTCTACTGCAGACATGCACTGCTCATGAGAAGATGGGTCAAAACTGCGAACAATAGTGAACGCCCATTCTTCTTCCTGCACAAGATTAGTAGACTCCATTTTTGGTGTAGAGGCTTCTGCAACAACCATTCCAGCCTCTTTCTTCTTTGCCTCTTTTGCAGCCAGTTTTGGACAGTTCTTTATGATATGATCATTCCCTTTACAGTACTTACAAACAATTTCTGCTTTTCTGATTTTTTTCTCATCTTTGTCTTGGTTCTTTGAATGTGCAGCATTTGCAGATTTCTGCTTACTAGTAGAAGAACTCCATTTTCCTTTGCCCTTCTGACTAGCCAAGAAAGCTTGATCTGCAACACGCATAATGGACCTGTTCTGTCTGGACTGATGTTCTTGCAACAGAATAGAGACTAACTCCTCAAATGACAAGGCATTTGGATTGCCTTTCATCATCAACCGAAGAGTAGAAGAAAAACTCTGATATGAATCTGGAAGACCATTCAGAACGGTCTGCACAAGTGAGCTATCTGGTATAACCTCATATGTAGAAATCAATTGTTCCTTCAAGTCTTTGATCTTTGTTAGGAAACTGTCCATAGAATCACCATTCATGTGCTCACTCTCCAATTGTTTTCGGAGGTAAGCAACACGAGCCTCATTCCTAGCTTGGTACAATGTGGTAAGTGTATCCCACGCATCCTTAGCTGTTCTGCAAGAGCGAATATGTGGAATAATGGCACGTTTGATCGACAAAGCTATCAGTGCATGTGCTTGAGCATCTCTGCCATCCCAACGAATCTGCTCTGCAATAGGTGCAACAGAAACAGTAGCACGAACAAGAATCTACACAATATCATCTTCGACACCATCTTCATCAGCTCCAGCACCTGTATTCGTAGTATGTGTTGTTACAGGTGTAACATGACATCTTTCAACACCCTGCACAATGTTCCACAATCCTTTTGCAACCAATACATGTCGCATCATATAAGCCATAATGGGTAGTTGGTACCATCCAACTTATCCTCAACAGCCAACATACGGAATACATCACTACTTTCAGCCATGGCCGGTGACTAAAATACCTTGATGCAAAAAATTGACTGTATCTCAAAAAGTTGAACGGAACTGCCCAGATGAGTTCTACTAAACCTGTAGCAGACTTCGAGATGCTTATATTGGCGAACAGAAATAGGTATATACCTTTGGCACAAAAAGACAAAATAGCCTACGCAAGCATTGCGATAGTGCATTTGGAGGCCGAAACGAGCTCAGATCGTGATTTCGGCACCACAGAGCGAAGCAGTTTTGATCTCGGAAACAGATTGAGTATGCTCACCAAATTTCATGCAAATCTGAGACTTCAAACGGAGGAGTGTCGACAGCACCCTAGATGAAGCGACAACCTACTCTGATACCAATTGTTGGAGTTAGACGTCTGCGAAGTACGCAAACAACACAAGGAAGAAGAAGAAGCTTGGAGCACAACACACAATACTGAATGTATTACTAGAGAATGTACAAAGATAAGTAGCCCATTAGGGCAATAGGCGTATATACAAGCCGGGGGAAAAAAACCTCCTAAAGAGGGAAAAAAATGCCCTGGTGGTCCTAGTGTGTTCACACAGATCACTACATAAATATATCAACAATTAGACACTTTAGAAGTGAGTAAGATCTCTCTCATCACTCAGATGTAAAGTTTTCCAGAAATGAAGAAAAGTTGCTCCTGATATTTTTGAGAGTTCTCCTTCTGTGTTGAATCTTTTGCGAAATGCTTTTGTAAAAGCCTAAGCCTATAGTTGATTGACCTCTGTACAAGCTTTCAACTTTTAATTTTGATCAAGTTGAGAGAATTGAGTGTAGGAACATTTACATGTGTAAATGTAAAGAAGTGAAGTTGTAGGAGGCGCAAAATTTGATGCTAATGTTTTGGTCAGTTCTCCTTCCACAATGTAAAGTTTTGAGCAAGCAAGCACTCATTCTTTAAGTTGGAAAGTAAGCTACCTATGGCTAAAAGCATTTGATCAAATGGGTTCTAGTTTGGGAGAACCAAGCTTTAGAAGTTGCAGGTGTCAAAGTCGACTGTAAAGAATTATAGTTTTAGACATAGGTGACTTGTTAAGATTATTTCTCAAGATCTACTGAGTCTTTTGGAATGATTTAACTTGGAGGAGGTGTGCAAAGTTTTATAAAAAAAGTTACACATTTGATAAGTCAATAAGTGAGTTATGTGCAACAAACTGTCTGTGTAGTCATCTTCTTCACAGTTTGTTCAAGATTTTGATAATTGATCATTGATCCTCCAAATTGGTAAAGGTTTTGAGTTACTCTTGATATAGAGGTGCTCTAACTTCAAGAGTAGCTTGTTCTTTTGGAGATTAACACTCGCCATCAATGGTATCAGAGCAAGAAGCATCAAAATTGAAGAAAGGAGGACCCCAGCTGTTGTAGTTATAAAGAATTCAACATTTGAAGATACATAGGGTGAAAGCTTGAAGGAAAAGCTTGAAGAGGAGGCGAGAAGATATCAAGGAAGACAAAAGAAACTTCATTCAAAGCAAAGGTAACCTTATTACTCATAAAGCTTGAAGGATTTAATACACGGGAGAAGAAAGGATGGGAGATTCTCTTTAGATAGAGAAATTGGATAGAGAGAACTATCCAACATGGTCAATGATGATGGAAGATCATCTTATGAGCAAAGACTTGATAGGTTATATCACAGGTGAAGAAGAAAAGCCTCAGTTCAGAGATCCTAGTGTTCCAACTAGGGAAGAACTATCAGACTTGAAGATTTGGATGAAGAGAGATGCTCAAGCCAGGAGCATTATCTACATGGGAGTCAATGACTACTTGCTACCTCACATTAGAGGTCTTGAAAGTGCAAGTGATATATGGAATTCTTTGTAGGAGCATTTCCAAAACACCACAAAGTCAAGGAAGGCATCCTTGTGGGTAGAGTTTACCACATTCAAGAAGAAGGCCTCTCAATCCATCTCAGATTATGTAACAAGGATGAAGGACATTGCAGATGCATTAGGAGCAGTTGATGAGGATATTGAGGAGGATAAATTGGTAAGGCAAATCCTCACAGGTTTGAGAGGTGATGACAAATGGAAGCCATTCATTTTGTCTACTGAATTATCACTGGATCATTTTACTCTTGATTTAAATCAGTTGCTAGGACACATGCTAACCTTTGAGCAGGATGTCAAAGGTGATGGTGATAAAAGTGCAGGTCAAGCAATGTATTCAAAGGATAAGAAGAAGAATAGCAAAGGGAAGCAACAAACAAATGAAGATGAAGGTACAACTAGCCAGGCTAACTTCCTAAGAGGAAGAGGAGGTGGCAAAGGTAGAGGAAGATGCAGAAGCAATAAAGATGGAGTCAAAGCTTGCTGGATTTGTGGTAAGACAAATCATTTAGCTAATGATTGTTGGCATAATACTCAGAATAATGGTGGATATAATCAGAATTTAATTCAAGAGCAAGAGGTGGTAGAAATCAAAGAGGTAATTTCAGAGGTAGAGGTAGTAGAGGTTACTTTGGAAGAAATGCAGGTAGAGGATTCCAAAGTCAACAATACAACAATACCTACTATAATTATGCTTCAAATTAGAAGGAGGATTCAACATTGATAATGAATGCAACTTGTGAAAGGCAAAGTGAAGACCAAAGAGTCTTCTACATTGACTCAGGGTGTAACAATCACTTGAGTGGCAACATAGCTTGGATGACTGATTTGGAGAATAAGGTAACTAATCATGTAGTTCAGATAGGTGACAATACAAAGCATAATGTGAAGTCAATTGGATCAGTGAAGTCCAAGGATGGAAGTACTCTCTTGAGTAAGGTTTTGTATGTTCCTACAATTCCAAAGAATTTGATGAGTGTAGGACAAATTGTTGAAAAAACTTATGAAGTTAGGTTCACTAATGAAGGAGTTTTTGTGGAAGACCCTAGCAAGGAGTATAAACAAATTGTTTCAGGGAAGAAAGTAGGAAGATTTTTCACATTGAAGATTCAAGGTAACATTGGTCATGCCTTGTTCACCTATGGAGGACATAAGATCTCAGAGTTAGATCTTTGGCACAAAAGGCTTGGACATTTTAATGAAAGAGGAATTAAAGATATGGTTAACAATGGTTCAGTGCTTGGATTGCCTAATGTTGCAGGTCAACATATGACATACAGATGTGAAGCATGTCAATTAGGTAAGGCTCATAAGCAATCTTATTCCAAGCATGGTTTTATGTATTCAGAGAAGCTTGAATTGGTACACACAGATGTGTGGGGACCATCAAAGGATTTCAGTATCAATGGTTCAAGGTATTATGTGATTTATGTTGATGATGCTACCAGATGGATCACTATCTATGTGATCAAAGATAAGTCAGAGGTATTCAATACATTCAAACATTATCATGTGTATGTAGAGAGAATTACATGTCAAAAATTGAAGAGACTAAGGTCAGATGGAGGGGGAGAGTATTTCTCTAATGAGTTCAGTGATTACTTGTGGAATGCAGGTATACAAAGTGAAGTTACTTGGAGGTACTCTCCTCAACAAAATGGTGTAGCAGAAAGGAGGAATAGAACTCTTGTTGAGTTTGCAAGATCCATGATGAAGGAGAAAAATTGACCAAATTATTTGTGGGTTGAGGCTATAAATACAGCCACATATTTGGTCAATAGATTACCATGTAAAGCTTTGCAGGGTATGAAACCATATGAGGCATGGTGGGGTAAGAGACCTACCCTAGACCATTGCAAAGTATTTGGATGTTTGGCATATGCATATGTGCCATCTCAATTAAGGCACATATTGGAACCTAAAGCTGAAAAGTATGTGTTCATTGGATATGATGATAAGCAGATGGGATATAGGTTGTGGAGTCCATTCACAAAACAATTCCTTGTGTCAAAGGATGTTACATTTGATGAGCAAGGTACTTGGTATGCAAGAACAATCAATATTTATGCAGGTGATGAAGAAGTTGTGAATCAAAAGAAAGGTAAATAAAAGATTCAGATATTTGATGAAGAGGAGAACAATGAAGTACACGTTGAAGTTGAAGTGCCAAGATTTGATCCAGAGTGTGATGAACCAAAAACCTGAAGAAGTGGAGAACTCAGAAGGTCATCAAGACACAAATGGCAACCTACAAGGTATAGCTATGACACTTCTTTTTTGGCTACCAAAGATTATGCTTATATGATAAAGGCAGATGAAGACGCTACTACATATGAAGAGGCAAAAGGTAAGGAAAATTGGGAGAAAGCTATGCAGGAAGAGTATGATGCATTGACGGAGAATCAGGCATGGGATTTGGTTCCTAAACCAAATAGTCAGAAGATCATTGGATGCAAATGGGTCTACAAGACAAAGAGATTTTCAGATGGAAGTGTTTCTAGGTATAAAGCTATACTTGATGTGAAAGGGTTTTCTCAGACATATGGTATAGATTATGATGAGACTTATAGTCCTGTGGTAAAGATGACAAACATCAGAACACTCATAGCCATTGCTGCATGTAAAGGTTGGAAATTATGTCAATTAGATGTGAAGAATGCTTTTTTAAATGGTTACATTTCAGATGATGTTTTCATGGAGCAGCCACAAGGATTCAGAAATAAAAGGTATCCAGATCATGTATGTAAGCTCAAGAGAGCTTTGTATGGTTTGAAGCAGGCCCCAAGGGCATGGAATTATAGACTTGTGAAGTTCTTGAAGGAACTTGGTTTTCAAGTATCTAAAGCAGATAGTAGCTTGCTTGTTAAAGCAAGTGATGATGGGTTCATTTACATGTGCATATATGTTGATGATATAATTCTTACAGGTACAGATGAGAAAGGCATTCAAAGCCTAAAGAAGAAAATGGAGAAGGAGTTCAAGATTAGTGACTTGGGAGATTTGTCATATTTCTTGGGCATGGAGATCTCATACACTCAACATGGAGTGTATGTAACTCAAGAAAGGTATTTGAAAAACTTGTTGATCAAGTTTAAGATGAATGATTGCAAGATAGCACCTACTCCAATGGAGGTGAATAAAAAATTGAGCAGATATGGAGGAGAAGAATTCAAGGATATGAAACTATATCAAATTTTGGTTGGTAGTCTGATCTATGCTACATTAACTAGGCCTGATTTGTCATATGCAGTTGGAGTATTGTCTCAATTCATGCATTGTCCTAGGAAAGAACATTGGGTTGCAGGACAAAGGGTGTTGAGATACATTAAGGGTTCACTCAAAGAAGGTTTGTATTATGGGTTTACATCAGATACAAACATCAAGATTTATAGTGATACAGATTGGGCAGGTAATCCTGATGATATGAGATCAACTTATGGATACTTGTGTTATGTGGGAGATAAGCTAATCTCTTGGTGTTCAAAGAAGCAACACACAGTTGCTTTATCATCCACAGAGGCTGAGTACAAAGGTATGGTTGAAGCTGCAAAGGAAGTGATATGGCTTAAGACTCTTATGAAGAGTTTTGACATCATCAAGAGTACACCCACTATTCATGGAGATAACATGAGTTCATTGTATTTAGCTGCTAATCCTGTTTTTCATGCTACGACTAAACACATTGAGATTCAGTATCATTTTCTAAGAGAGAAGGTGATGGATAAAGAGATTGAAGTCATACATACTTCAACAAAACATCAGATAGCTGATATGCTAACCAAAAGCTTGGATGGACCAAAGCTATAAAGATTCAAAGACATGGCATGTATAAAGAAGATAGAGAAAACCTCAATTGATGATTGAGGGGGAGCTGTTGGTGCAAGGCAATCAACAATTGAAGTTTTGATGAAGTTTTTGAAGTCAAGGATGATGGAGACTGTTAATCTCCAAAAGAAAAACCTATTCTTGAAATTAGAGCACCTCTATATCAAGAATAAGTCTAGACTTCTCTTAATTTAGAGAACAATCACTAAATTATCAAGAAATTAACTATTGTGGAAAAACTCAACTTCTCAGAAAAGTCTGCTGCACATTAATCTCTGATTGACTAACCATTTGTGTAAAGTTTTTGATAAAACTTTGTAGGATGTGTCGCCTTAAGGTTGCGCACCTTCTCCAACTTAAATCTCCTCAAATGATTGAGTATACTTTGAGAAATGACTCAAACACTTTACCTATGTGTAACACTGCTTCTCTGCAGTAGCGACTTTGACACCTGTACCTTCTTAGCTATAGTTCTCCCAATGTCGAACCCGTTTGGTCAAATGCTTTTAGATGTAGATAGCTTATCTCTGAACTTAGATTTTGAGCTATCATATGTGTAAAACTTTACACTGTGCACTGAGCACTACTCATTTCATTGAACTCGAAATCTGCGCCTGTTTCATGAGACTCTGAACATTCTTTACATATGAATGTTCCTTCACACAATTCTCTTAACCTGATTACAATTAGACTCTCAAACTCTAGCCATAGATTGATTAACTATGGACTTAGACATCTCCAAAAGGAATTCACAAAAGATCTACTACACAAGGAGAAAACACAGAAACTTCGGGCGCAAAAATTCTGTCATTTCTGAAGAAGACTACAACTGAATGAGAGAGAGACTTCAACTAACTTTTCATGTGTCTAATGACACTTACAACATCTCATTTCTCTATTCCTATGCTCATACATAGTCTCTCCTCGTCTTCTCTCAATATCCCGACATTTTTCATAGTATTTGTAGGCAAATGTGTACAGACTTATGACAAAACATAAGTATAAATAACCTATGTCTTAACTAATGTACATATGTATACATTCCTTTCAACCTGTGAATGTAACCATCTTCTAAGCTTCAAGAATTGATCTTATCTCCATCTTTTGTCTTCCAAACTTCAATTGGTGATTGGTCTGCACCAACAGCTCCCCCTCAATCATCAATTGAGGTTTCTCTTATCTTCTTTATGCCCACCATGTCTTTAAACTTCTGTAACTTTGGTCCATCCAAGCTCTTTGTAAGCATATCAGCTATCTGATCTTTTGTTGAAGTATGTGTAACTTCAATCTCTTTATCCATCACCTTCTCTCTTAGAAAGTGATACTGTATCTCAATGTGTTTGGTCCTGGCATGAAAAACAGGATTAGCAGCTCGATATAATGAACTAATGTTATCACCATAAATGATAGGTATACTCTGTATAGTGTCAAAACTCTTCATGAGAGTCTTAAGCCATATCACTTCTTTTGCAGCTTCAACCATGCCTTTGTACTCTGCTTCTGTAGATGACAAAGCAACTGTATGTTGCTTCTTTGAGCACCAAGAGATTAACTTATCTCCCACATAACACATGTATCCATAGGTTGACCTTCTATCATCTGGATTACCTGCCCAATCTGCATCACTATATATTTTGATATTTGTATCTGATGTAAAACCATAATACAAACCTTCCTTGAGTGAACCCTTAATGTATCTCAACACCCTTTGTCCTGCAACCCAATGTTCTTTCCTAGGACAATGCATGAATTGAGACAATACTCCAACTGCATATGACAAATCAGGCCTAGTTAATGTAGCATAGATAAGACTACCAACCAAACTCTGATATTGCTTCATGTCTTTGAATTCTTCACCTCCAAATCTGCTTAATTTGTGATTCACCTCCATTGGAGTAGGTGCTACTCTGCAATCATTTATCTTAAACTTTGTTAACAAATTCTTCAAATACCTTTCTTGAGTCACATACACTCCATGTTGAGTGTATGAAATCTCCATGCCCAAGAAGTATGACAAGTCTCCCAAATCACTGATTTTGAACTCTTTCTCCATTTGCTTCTTTAAGCTTTGAATGCCTTTCTCATCTGTACCTGTAAGAATGATATCATCAACATATATGCACATGTAAATAAACCCATCATCACTTGCTTTGACAAGCAAGCTACTATCTGCTTTTGATACTTGAAATCCAAGTTCTTTTAGGAACTTTACAAGTCTATAGTTCCATGCCCTTGGGGCTTGCTTCAAGCCATATAAAGCTCTCTTGAGCTTACACACATGATCTGGATATCTTCCTGTTGGAGAAACAATCACTAATTAGACATATATTTGAAGGTCAAATCTTAGAAAGAAAACCCCATGCCTATGTGAAGGGACAAATTCACAAGTGTATCATACTTGTAAAGTTAGTTCACTTTAGTTCTAGAAGTTTTTTCAAAAGTTACGGGAATGAGAAAATCTATATAAGTTAGTTAGTATTAACTGACGCGCAGAGAGAGAGAGAGAAAGTGAGAAGAACTTATTTTTGTATGACTGAGTATAGTCGAGCTTCTCTGAGTGAGAAAGCATTTGTAAAACTTCTGAGTTTTTATAGTTATGAGAAGAACTGAGTAAAGTTCTGTGTATGAGCCTCTCTCCATCATCTCCATGATTACCTACTGTGTGATGAGTTACAAAGATCAAGTTTTCCAAGCAACTCGATGCCTGGCATCGAATCTCTGTTGATAAGTCATATTTTCTTTTATATTTTTCATTCAGTACTGAAGTGTTTGAAAAACATGATGTTGTTGGAGCAACTCGATGCCTGGCATCGAATTCCAGTTGATAAGTCATATTCTAAGTGTGCATGAAATCACCTCTAGTTTTGGTGTCCAAAAGATCAAGACTTTATGCGGGAAGTCGATGCCCGGCATCGAATCCCTGCTGAAAAGTGGCCAAAAACACTCCAAGTCGATGCCCGGCATCGAATTCTCGTTGCAAGTCGATGCTAGGCATCGAATTCTAATTTTAAACAGGCGCTCTTACTAAAACAGGCAAGTTTTCCAGTTTTGGAAGGTCATACAGGGTCATCTTGTGAGGGCCATAACATGAGTTCTAGAGCTTCGTTTGATGCATATGATAGCTTGTTGGAAAGCTCTACTCTTCTAGTTTCAGCCTATAAAGTTTCATGGAGAAAGCATACTTGAGCTAGGAGAAACTAGCAAAATACTGAAGGTATGTCATTTCAGTGACTAGGAATTTCTGTAGAAGCAAAGTTCTCACTTTAAGCTATCATTTCTCAAAGTTTGGAGTGGCAATGAGTTAATGGTGACCATAGAGGTGTTCTAGTGTCACATTAATTCATTTCTTGTGGTGTTTTATACATCAACAAGTGGTATCAGAGCAGAAAGATTCTCGAGAGCAGAAGACGACAAAGGTACGAGAAGTTTTGTAAAGTTTTCCATTAAAGTTTGAAAGGTGAAGCATTTGAAGACACAAGGCATCAAAAGGTTACTTCAAAAGTATCCTCATACACAAAGAACTTCAAAAGGTATTATCCTTTATCCTTTAAGCTCACAGGTTGCAGCAGAAGGAAAGAACTATGGCAGATCATATCTCCATTGACAAACTGGACAGAGATAATTACCCCGCATGGGTAATGAGAATGGAAGCCTTACTTATGAGTAAGGATCTCATGGTATATGTAACAGGTGAAGAAGAGAAGCCAGTATTCGAAGATGAAAGCCGACCAAAGAAAGAAGAACTAGATGCTTTAAAGCATTGGCAGAAGAAGGATGCAAGTGCAAAAGCCTACATCTACAATACAATCTCAGATCATTTGCTACCACACATCAGAGGATTGGAATCATCAGAAGATATATGGAATGCATTGGAATATCATTTCCAAAGCACTACTAAAGCACGGAAAGCAAGTCTATGGTCAGAGTTTACAACATTCAAGAAGAAGCCAAGTCAAACCATTAGTGATTATGTCACTAAGATGAAGGATCTAGCAGATAGTCTTGGATCCATAGATGAAGATGTTGAAGATCACAGATTGATTGCTCAACTACTTGCAGGCTTGAGAGGGGATGAAAGGTGGAAACCTTTTGTCTTATCAACAGAACTTTCATTAAATCATTATGTTCCAGATTTGAACCAGTTGCTTGGTTTGATGCTCACATATGAGCAAGACTTGAAGGGAGATGGAGATAAAGGTCAAAGTTCTGCAATGTACATGAAGAATAAGAAGAAAGGAGATAAAGGTAAAGCAAAGGATGAAGAGGAGTCTAGTTCTCAAGCTTATTACGCAAGAGGTAAAGGCACTGGCAGAGGAAGAGCAAGAGGTTTTGGAAGAGGAAGAGGTAATCAAAATAACAACAAAAAGGCTTGCTGGATCTGTGGATTGAGTAATCATTTGGCTCATGACTGTTGGCACAACCAACAAGGATCAAACCAGAATCAAAACAACAATAGCAGAGGTCGAGGTGGAAGATATCAAAGTAATTTCCAAAGAGGTAGACAAAGTCAAAGAGGAGGCTATGGTAGAGGTGGAGGAAGAAGTTGGGGACAGAATCAATCCTACAACACCACCTACTACAACTATGCAAATGACACACAGAATGAAAGTCATACATCATTGATGATGAATTCAATCAGCACATCAGACAAAGAAGATCTAAAGGTATTTTACATTGACTCTGGATGTTCTAATCATTTGTCAGGAAACATAGAATTGATGTCAGATTTGGAAAAAGGCATTTCTAGTCACACAGTTCAAACTGGTGATAATACAAGACATAGTGTACATTCAATTGGAAAAGTGAAATGCAAGAGTGGAGCAGATTTGCTAACCAATGTTTTGTATGTTCCTACAATACCTAAAAACTTGATTAGTGTGGGACAGATAGTTGAAAAAGGTTTTCAAGTTAGGTTTACAAATGAAGGAGTATTTGTGGAAGATCCAGAGAATGGATATAATCAGATTGTCTCTGGTAAGAAAGAAGGTAGACTCTTTACTTTAAGAGTGCAAGGAAACATTGGTCAAGCTTTGCTCACACATGGTGAAGGAGTGATTACAGAACTTGATCTCTGGCATAAGAGATTAGGTCACTTTAATGAAAGAGGAATTAAAGCTATGGTTGCTAATCAGTCTGTACTAGGATTACCAAATGTGCAAAGTCAACATATGGTTTATAAATGTGAAGCATGTCAAATGGGTAAAGCACACAGGTTACCATTTCAAAAGAAAGGATTCAAACATGATGGAGTACTTGAGCTCATTCATACAGATGTATGGGGACCAACAAAAGAAGGATCTATCAGTGGCTCAAGGTACTATGTTCTTTTCATTGATGATGCTACAAGATGGATAACATTATATGTTTTGAAGGAAAGATCAGAAGTGTTTGGAGCTTTCAAGCATTTTCATGCATATGCAGAGAGAGTCACAGGTCAAAAGCTTAAGAGACTGAGGTCTGATGGAGGGGGAGAATACTTCTCCCAAGAGTTCAATGATTATCTTTGGAATGCAGGTATTAAGAGAGAAATAACTTGTAGGTATACACCACAACAAAATGGTGTAGCAGAAAGAAGGAACAGGACTTTGGTTGAGTTTGCTAGAGCTATGCTAAAGGAGAAGAACTGTCCAAATTATCTTTGGGCTGAGGCTGTAAATACAGCTACATATCTTGTGAATAGATTACCATGTGCAGCTCTGAATGGAATGACTCCATATGAAGCTTGGTGGGGTAAGAAACCAACACTAGATCATTGTAGAGTGTTTGGATCAATTGCATATGCTTATGTGCCATCACAACTTAGGCATAAACTTGAACCAAAGGCAGAAAAATATGTGTTCATTGGTTATGATGAAAAGCAGATGGGTTACAGATTGTGGAATCCTCTAACCAAACAATTTATTGTTTCTAGAGATGTTACATTTGATGAACAGAAAAGTTGGTATGCAGATCAAAGTCATACAGCTGAAGAATTTGAAGAAGAGGTAAGCAGATGTGAGAAAGGAAAATCAATTGTGCAGGTGAATAGAGATGAAGACTATATGCAAGCAAGTACATCCAGAAGTGGATTAACAAGAATGAATGAAGAAGCTCCTATATTTGATGAAGAGGTGTATCCAGAAACTTATGAAGAATGTGAACCAAGAAGGTCAAGCAGGACAAGGAGACAACCAGAAAGGTATTCTTATGATACTTCTTACATAACTCAGAAGAACTATGCATATATGGTCAAAGATGATGAAGAACCTCAGAACTATGATGAAGCTAAAGGTAAAAAGCAATGGGAAGAAGCAATGAAGGAAGAGTTCAATGCACTGGAGGAGAACAAGACATGGGAACTTGTTCCTAAACCAAATGGTAAGAAAGTAATTGGAAATAAATGGGTTTATAAAGTGAAGAAGCTTGCAGATGGAAGTATAGCCAGATACAAAGCTAGATTGGTGGTGAAAGGCTATGCCCAGACCTATGGCATAGATTATGATGAGACATTCAGTCCCGTAGCTAAGATGTCAACTATAAGGACAATCATTGCTATTGCAGCTTCAAAAGGATGGACTCTAAGTCAATTGGATATAAAAAATGCATTCTTGAATGGATACATATCAGATGAGGTATACATGGAACAACCTCAAGGGTTTATAGATTCCAGGTATCCAAATTTTGTTTGCAGGTTGAGAAGAGCATTGTATGGATTGAAGCAAGCTCCAAGAGCTTGGAACTATAGACTGGTGAAGTATCTCAATGATCTTGGATATCAAAGTTCAAAAGCAGATTCAAGTCTACTTATCAAAAGAACAGAGGAAGGTACAATCTACATTTGTATTTATGTAGATGACATTATAATCACAGGTACTTCAGATGAAGGAATCAAGGAGGTAAAGAGATTACTTGAGAAAGAGTTTAAGATCAGTGACCTAGGAAAGTTATTATACTTTCTTGGAATGGAAGTCACTTATACAGATCATGGCATATATGTGTCACAAGAAAGGTATCTTCTGAACTTGTTGAAGAAGTTTGATATGGAAAATTGCAGAGAAGCTTCAACTCCACTTGAAGTTAATCACAAGCTCAGTAAATATGATGGTGCAGACTACAAAGATATGAGGAAGTATCAATCTCTTGTGGGTAGTTTGATTTATGCTACACTAACAAGACCTGATCTTAGTTATGCAGTGGGAGTTTTGTCACAATTCATGCATTGTCCAAAGGACCCACATTGGATTGCAGGTCAAAGAGTTCTCAGATATATCGAAGGAACTATAAAGGAAGGATTATATTATCCTTTTACATCAGATTTGAAGTTGAGAGCCTATAGTGATTCAGATTGGGCAGGTAACCAGGATGACAGAAGATCAACTCATGGTTACATGATATACATTGGTGATAAGCTTGTAAGTTGGTGTTCAAAGAAACAACATACAGTAGCATTATCATCAACTGAAGCAGAGTACAAAGGACTTGTGGAAGCAGCTAAGGAAGTCATATGGATGCAGACATTGTTCAAGAGCTTAGGCATTGATCAAGGTACACCTACAATACATGGAGATAATATGAGTTCACTGTATCTTGCAGCAAATCCAGTATTTCATGCAAGAACAAAGCACATAGAGATACACTATCATTTTCTCAGAGAAAAGGTAATGGAGAAGGAGATTGAAGTGGAGTACATTTCTACTAAAGATCAGTTAGCAGACATAATGACAAAGAGCTTGGATGGTGTGAAGACCAGCAGATTCAAAAGCATGGCAGGAGTAAAAGAAAAGAAGAAGATATGAAGAAACAGGGAATGTCAATTAGTGATTGAGGGGGAGCTGTTGGAGAAACAATCACTAATTAGACATATATTTGAAGGTCAAATCTTAGAAAGAAAACCCCATGCCTATGTGAAGGGACAAATTCACAAGTGTATCATACTTGTAAAGTTAGTTCACTTTAGTTCTAGAAGTTTTTTCAAAAGTTACGGGAATGAGAAAATCTATATAAGTTAGTTAGTATTAACTGACGCGTAGAGAGAGAGAGAGAAAGTGAGAAGAACTTATTTTTGTATGACTGAGTATAGTCGAGCTTCTCTGAGTGAGAAAGCATTTGTAAAACTTCTGAGTTTTTATAGTTATGAGAAGAACTGAGTAAAGTTCTGTGTATGAGCCTCTCTCCATCATCTCCATGATTACCTACTGTGTGATGAGTTACAAAGATCAAGTTTTCCAAGCAACTCGATGCCTGGCATCGAATCTCTGTTGATAAGTCATATTTTCTTTTATATTTTTCATTCAGTGCTGAAGTGTTTGAAAAACATGATGTTGTTGGAGCAACTCGATGCCTTGCATCGAATTCCAGTTGATAAGTCATATTCTAAGTGTGCATGAAATCACCTCTAGTTTTGGTGTCCAAAAGATCAAGACTTTATGCGGGAAGTCGATGCCCGGCATCGAATCCCTGCTGAAAAGTGGCCAAAAACACTCCAAGTCGATGCCCGGCATCGAATTCTCATTGCAAGTCGATGCTAGGCATCGAATTCTAATTTTAAACAGGCGCTCTTACTAAAACAGGCAAGTTTTCCAGTTTTGGAAGGTCATACAGGGTCATCTTGTGAGGGCCATAACTTGAGTTCTAGAGCTCCGTTTGATGCATATGATAGCTTGTTGGAAAGCTCTACTCTTCTAGTTTCAGTCTATAAAGTTTCATGGAGAAAGCATACTTGAGCTAGGAGAAATTAGCAAAATACTGAAGGTATGTCATTTCAGTGACTAGGAATTTCTGTAGAAGCAAAGTTCTCACTTTAAGCTATCATTTCTCAAAGTTTGGAGTGGCAATGAGTTAATGGTGACCATAGAGGTGTTCTAGTGTCACATTAATTCATTTCTTGTGGTGTTTTATACATCAACACTTCCATCTCTGAATCCTTGAGGTTGCTCCATGAACACTTCATCTGAAATATAACCATTCAAAAAAGTATTCTTCACATCTAATTGACACAATTTCCAACCTTTGCATGCAGCAATTGCTATGAGTGTTCTGATGGTTGCCATCTTTGCCACTGGACTATAAGTCTCATCATAGTCAATACCATATGTCTGAGCAAACCCTTTTACAACAAGTCTAGCTTTGTACCTAGACACACTTCCATCTGCAAATCTCTTTGTCTTATAGACCCACTTGCATCCAATGATCTTCTGACTATTTGGCTTTGGAACCAAATCCCATGTTTGATTCTCCATCAATGCATCATATTCTTCCTGCATAGCTTTCTCCCAATTTTCTTTACCTTTTGCCTCTTCATATGTAGAAGGGTCTTCATCTGCTTTTACCATGTAAGCATAATCTTTGGTAGTCAAGAATGAAGTATCATAGCTATACCTTGTAGGTTGCCATTTGTTCCTTGTAGACCTCCTAAGTTCTCCACTTCTTGAGGTTTCTGGTTCTTCACATTCAGGATCAAATCTTGGTGTTTCTTCCACTTCAACCTGCACTTCATTATTCTCTTGCTCATCAAATATCTGAACCTTTGATTTACCTTTCCTTTGGCTCACAATTTCTTCATCATCTGTATTAATATTGATAGTACCTGCATACCAAGTACCTTGCTCATCAAATGTAACATCTTTTGATACAAGAAAATGTTTTGTGGATGGATTCCACAACCTGTATCCCATCTGCTTATCATCATAACCAATAAACACATATTTTTCAGCTTTAGGTTCCAATTTGTGCCTTAATTGTGATGGCACATATGCATAGGCCAAACATCCAAATACTTTGCACTGGTCTAGTGTAGGTTTCTTACCCCACCATGCCTCATATGGTGTCATACCCTGCAAGGATTTACAAGGTAGCCTATTAACCAAATAAGTAGCTGTATTTACAGCCTCAGCCCACAAATAATTTGGGCAATTTTTCTCCTTCATCATGGACCTTGCAAACTCAACAAGAGTCCTATTCCTCCTTTCTGCTACACCATTTTGTTGAGGAGAGTACCTGCAAGTAACCTCTCTTTTTATACCTGCATTCCACAAGTAATCACTGAACTCATTAGAAAAATACTCTCCCCCTCCATCTGACCTTAGTCTTTTCAACTTATGTCCTGTAATTCTCTCTGCATACATATGATAATGTTTGAATGTATTGAATACTTCTGACTTATCTTTGATCACATAGATAGTGATCCATCTGGTAGCATCATCAACATAAATCACATAATACCTTGAACCATTGATACTGAAATCCTTTGATGGTCCCCTGTTGGAAGGAGTATTTTTGAAGAGCATTTTTGATGTAAAAAATTAGGAAAAAGTCAAAAAACTTGTAAAATATTTATGCAATGATTGTAAAAATAAGGAAGAGTCTTCCTTATGTGGTTGAGGACATCATGTAATTTTTGTAGAATTTTTAGAAACTCTTAGATAGCATTTCTTTAGAAAATTAGAGAAAAAGACCTAATTTCAAGTGTGAAAAGGGACACTTGAAAATGTATATAAGTCAATTTTCTCTATTTTGGAGAGGTTGGTTAGTCATTTGCTCAAGCTATCAATAGAGAAGAAAGAGTTTCTGCAAAATCGTGTTTTCTCCTGTTGAGTGTATTTCTTTTGATGTGTGAGCTTGTCTCTTGCTTAATCATGGAGATTTGTGAGTCTTATTTGTGTATTACTGAGTAAGTTGTATGAAGAGAGAGACCTATTGCTGTAAATGAGTGGAAAGGACTGCAGGAAGTTCCAAAATTGTGAAAATCGTCTGTTGTACAGAATCGCGATTGTCTCGTCTTGGTGATACAGGTGATATTTTTCAGTTTTGAGTTCATATTTGTATTCTGCTAATGAAATGGCATGGTTTTGACACAAAGAACATAGAAAATGATGGAGATTTGCCTTAGTTATGGTAAACTCAAGATTTTCTCTTCATCTTCAATTTCTCTCAGCAATCCAGCCATCAATCTCTTATTTCCTTGAATCTATTATCTTGAAGGGGCTGTGGTCTTGTGGATATTCCTAGGATTGACAAAATAAAGATGATTTGTTGATTCTTTGTTACTTCATGATTGGAGAGGACAACTTGGAGTCCAAAACAAAACATTTTTTGGCGCCGTTGCCGGGGAACATTCCAAGAACTTCTTTGAAGTTGGACCTTTGCTGGATCTTCAGTTGATGATGGTAAACAAGGTAAAGCTCATCAATAAGGAAAAGTGCACATGAATAGGTAGATATCATTGTTTGTCTTTAGGGAAGAAGAAAGCAATGGATGTCTTGTAGAAGTGGAAGTGCTGAAATTTTTGTAGATTGATAGTTGCTCATCATTTTGGTGAAGTAAAAGTGCAGGTGTGTGGAGGATTTGAGCCAAGAAGCTGAAGATGGAGGTAACTTGAATCTATTCTTGCATTTCTAGATTTCTTTTTGCCCAAGTACTAGACACCATGGGTGATCTTGGGAAGATAACATGGTGATACTAAGGAAAGGACAGTTAAAGTAGCTAGATGTGGGAATGAGGGATTCAGTTGTTGACCAAGTCTGAGCATTAAATCTTGAGTTGTGCTGCATTTTGAAAAAAAATCATATGATTGAGTTTATCTTTACAAAAATTGATTGCCTTTCATAACACTTTTTCATTGGAGAACCTTTCTTTGGTACTTTAGTGATAGCTAAGGACACAGAAACTCATAACCAATCAAGAACCATAGGATCAGTTGATTTCCAAAACCAGAAACCCTAAGTAAAGTGTTCACCTTTATTTTTAGGGCAAAAATACCAAACAAATTCACAAAACTCATCAAAAACAATCAAACAAATTTCCTTTCTTGATAAGAAGTTGAAGTGAGGTGTTGTGGTTAGGAGTGATTGTGAAAAACTGGAAAAGAAAGCAAAAAATGATCAAAAAACCAGAAAATTGAAAAAACACGATTCTCTGCACAGAATCGCGACTTTCTGAAAAAAGTAATTGATTTTGAAATATCATTGTAAGTGAAGGTTGAATTGAAGTTGTTGAAGGGTTTTGAAGGTAATCAAGAAGAAAAAACTACTCAAAGTGGCATAAATTCAAAAATAGAGAAAAACACGATTTTCTGCACAAAATCGCGATTTTCAGAGGGAGATTGTGATTTTGGTGCAAAAAATTCAGGAACAGAGTTAATTACAAACAAAAGAAGGAATTGAAGCAAAACAAAGAGAAAGAAAGTTTAAAAAATAAAAAAATTATCAAAAAACCCAGAAAATTAGAAAACACGATTCTCTGAACAGAATCGCGATTTTCTGTAACATAGTGTTGTTTTGAAAAAACTTTTCAGGTGACTCATGAATTGAAGTGTGAAGAATATTGAGAGAAGGCAAGGACATAGAATACTCAAAATTTGCACAAGAAAAGATCTACAGAAAAAACACGATTCTCTACACAAAATCGCGATTTTCTGTAAAGAAAGTTTTTTTTTTTGGGAAATGTGGTATATTTGGGTATTTGACACAAGAAAGTGTAGAGGGAGTCATTAAGATTGAGTAAGTGAAATTGAACAAGTGAAAGAGAGAGGAAAAGTAAAAATCACACAAAATCGCGATTTTCTGAACACTATAAAAACCTGAAATTCAAAGAAAAAAATTCATTTGAGTGAGAGTGAGGGAGAGAGAGAGTGTGCAGAAGCAACAAAATCGCGACTTTCAGCTACAAGCAAGTTTTGGAATTTTTTCAACTTGGCAAGCAAGGTAAAAAGTCTAGTAGCATTTTGAGTACATATTTTTTGCATAAAAGTGAGTAAATAACACAAAAAAGTAGGAAAATAGTAAAATCACGAAATCGCGATTTCCTGTTTTTTATTGGTTTTCAGTAAGAAAAAATGTTTTTCAAAAAATTTCTTCATTGCATGTTAAAATTTTGATAAAGCGATTCTATAAGTGAAAAAATATTGGAAAAAGTCATAAGTTGAAATTCTGACCAAAAATTGGACAAAATCGTGATTTTGAGTTTCAACTCAAAATCGCGATTCTGTGAAAAAGTGCCAACAACATCGCGATTCCCAGAACGCGATTTTCATAAGAAAATCGTGTTTTTACAATCTGTGAGCAATCACGATTGTCTGGGAACAAAATCGTGAAAAACACGATTTTGACACAAAATCGTGAAAAACACGATTCTGTGGACAAAATCGCAAAAAACACGATTTTGACACAAAATCGTGGAAAAACACGATTCTGTGGACAAAATCGCAAAAAACACGATTTTGACACAACATCGTGGAAAAACACGATTCTGTGGACAAAATCACAAAAAACACGATTTTGACACAAAATCGTGGAAAAACACGATTCTGTGGACAAAATCGCAAAAAACACGATTTTGACACAAAATCGCAAAAAACACGATTTTGACACAAAATCGCAAAAAACACGATTTTGAACACAAAATCGTGAAATACACGATTTTCACACAAAATCGTGGAAAACTCGATTTTGAACACAAAATCGTGAAAAACACGATTTTCAACAGAAAATCGTGAAAAACTCACAAGTAGGAAAAAAATCGTGAAATACACGATTTTCACACAAAATCGTGGAAAACTCGATTTTGAACACAAAATCGTGAAAAAACACGATTTTCAACAGAAAATCGTGAAAAACTCACAAGTAGGAAAAAAATCGTGAAATACACGATTTTCACACAAAATCGTGGAAAACTCAATTTTGAACAGAAAATCGTGGAAAACACGATTTTCAACAGAAAATCGTGAAAAACTCACAAGTAGGAAAAAAATCGTGAAATACACGATTTTCACACAAAATCGTGGAAAACTCAATTTTGAACAGAAAATCGTGAAAAACTCACAACTAGGAAGAAAATCGTGAAAAACACGATTTTCAACAGAAAATCGTGAAAACTCACAAGTAGATAAAAAATCGTGAAATACACGACTTTCACACAAAATCGTGAAAAACACGACTCTCACACAAAATCGTGGAAAACTCAATTTTGAACAGAAAATCGTGGAAAACACGATTTTCAACAGAAAATCGTGAAAAACTCACAAGTAGGAAAAAAATCGTGAAATACACGATTTTCACACAAAATCGTGGAAAACTCAATTTTGAACAGAAAATCGTGGAAAACTCGATTTTCAACAGAAAATCGTGAAAAACTCACAAAACACGATTTTCATCAGAAAATCGTGAAAAACCCCAAATTCATCAGAAAATTGTGAAAAACTCCAAATGCATCATAAAATGGTGAAAAACACGATTTTCATCTGAAAATCGTGAAAAAACACTACTGGCAGTAGAAAATCGTGAAAAACCCTGATTTCATTAGAAAGTTGTGAAAAACACAAAACATAGGAAGAAAATTAAAACACACACAATTTTGGACAGAAAATTGTGGAAAACCAATACATTGGTTAGGAAACTGTGACAAACACTCTTTTGAGTATTAGAAATTTGTCAAAAAAAAAATTTGTTGAATGATACTAAGGTCTGGAAATAAAATAAATTCAATTCCTAAACAAGACCTAACAAGGAGGGAAAAAGAGGCAGGAAGTAATAAAAGATCAGAAAGAAGTTTAAGCCAAGAAAATAACATGGAAAACCCAAATGAAACAAATGAGTCAATAGAAACTGGGGATTTTAGAAACATCCTTAAATACATGTATACAAATAGGTTTGGAACCTATGTATACCAGGATGGAATGCATAAATTCCTCATTAGACTGAGAAATTTAGAAATTCCCCTGAATATAACTCCAGTAGCCCAATTCAAAGATGGAAGATATGAAGACAGGCAAGGATGTGTATATATCTTCTCTCAAGACCCAGAAAATTCAAATGATCTAGGGCAATGTGCTGACAAAGGACCTTGGGAACATAATATGGGACAACCAGACATACCTAGACCAAATGAAAACTACACTAATAATGAGCAAAATTATGGGAGAAGGACACATGCTTCACCAAATCCCTTTGACAGAGAACCAGAAGGAAACAATGACTTCCCACTCAGAAGAAGACCTCATTGGCAACCTCAGGGTAGGATGCTTAGACCATATCAAGTAGCCAAATGCATGAAAAACCAATATGAAGGGTATTCAGATCCTCATGCTCATGCTGCAGAGTTTAGACAACTAATTAGAGCAGAGGAAGTAGAAGATTACAAGGTACAATTTGAAGCATTTGGTCTAACCCTAACAGGGCCAGCCTTGTCATGGTTCATTCCTTTGAGAAAAGAAATGTACCTAGACATTGAATCTTTCTTAGAAGCTTTCATTGGTGAATTCTCTAAGACTGGAATCAAACATAGTACAGCCACATTGATACACAGCTTCAAACAACAAAAGGAGGAAAATGTTAGGGAAGCAGCCAGAAGGTTTAAGCAGTACATTGATAGATGCCCAAGAGAAGAAGTACCTTCCATGGCAAAACAAGTATCCTTATTCATTGAGGGATTGAAAAGTGCCCAATTAAGGACCCTAGTGTACTATAGGAGATGTCCTGATTTAGCAGCCTGTGTGAAGGAAGCAATAGATTTGGAGGACAACAGAGGTCAAGATTTGTTAGCATTTGATCAACCCAGATCTTATGAAGACAAAATTCCTCCAGCAGAAGAGTTGGCTCAGGCTATTGCTAAAGCCCTAGAGGTAAGCACTAAAACTAATCTGATAAACTCTAGGATAAACACAAACAAGAAATGTTATATTTGTGGAGAAAATCATCTGGCACAACAATGCCCTTATCAGAAACCACAACACCTACAAGATAGGAAGACACTCAAGTATTGTACACTAGAGAGAAAATGGACAAACCATACCAGGGAGGAATGCTTCTATAACAAACAACCTGTCAAGGAAAGAGACTATATGTCTCAAAGGGAATCAGGTTATACCGAGCAACCAAGACCAGTATTGGGACAACAACCTCCCATTCCAACCAATGTGGTACCAGTCAAATATACACCCATTGATGAAGGAAATTCAAGATTCAGATCACCTTATAAGGAGGAGTATCAATGGAGTGAGGGACATCAGGAAGAATGGGAAGATTATGAAATAAGGGAACCTGAGCTTAAAGCCCTAGATCTGGGAAATGGAAAAATTGAAATGGACACAGCAACATTCATGTACATTACTAACAACTACATGTCCAATCAAAAACCTCAATTCAAAGGGGGACCAAAGATAACATGTTATAGGTGTGGGGGAGAGCATTTCATTAGAGATTGTCCACAACCTCCAACATTCAGGATAGAGGGAGCATATTGTAAGGATTGTGGTAGAGAACATCTGATCAAGGACTGTCCAAAAAATCCCCAAAAACAACAGAACACACCTAATAACATACCTTTAAAAACAGTCAAAATTATGGAACAAGAGGAATTGAGTGACAATGATCAAATTGAACTTAATGTTATAACAAGGGCACAAGCCAAACAACAAGGAACAATTAGAGAACAAAATGAGGGTTCCACATCAAAAGGGAAGAAAAATAGACAAAGAGGGAAATGGGAAAAGAAAAGAAAAGTGGGCAAAAGTCTGGAAGAAGACAGTCAGGAACAAACAAATTCAAAACATACTTCTCCTCAAAAGACCCAGAATCTGTCTGAATTAGGAAATTCTCAGAGCCTAGACACCCTAATCAAAGCCTACAAAGGAAGAATTCAAGAGGGACCAAGCCCTGCAGATCATGCAATGGCTTATCCCATACCGGATTTAGAGCATGAAAGGATGCTAAAATGCAAACAAATTATCCAGGAAACACAACTCAGATTAGGGGAAGAAGACAGCTCTCGGAGAACATTTGATCAGCATGAAAAAACAAAAACCAAGGAAGATGATAAAGAAGGCAATCCACACATAACATTCCAAATGAGTTTAGGTGAACATTGTAGTATTACATGTCATACAACATGGGAAAATTTGTTGAAACAAAATCCTCACCTACAAAACAAGATGAACAAGGAAGAAACAATACCTGGAAACCTTCATTCACCAACACAAGAATTAGAGGAACTATGGTATATTCCTATTGACAAAATAGGAGGATATTGTGAAGGAGAAGAAGGGAATTCAACCTTAAAATTACAATATGAAAAACATTCAGCAAAAGCCATTTTGGATAGTGGATCAGGAGTGGCTATAATGACTAAACAAACCTGGGAGAAATGGGGAAGAAAGGAATTATTACCCACTAAAATGAGATTACAACTTGCAGATGGACATATAGAAAAGCCCCTAGGAATTTGGGAAAAAGTGATTGTGGACATATGTGGCATAGAAATAGAGCATACTTTTGCTATAGTAGAATTTCCACAATCCACATCTTATGAAATTATCCTAGGAAGACCCTTCATGAGACAAATGCAAATTGTACAAGATTGGGGTAATGATTGTTTATATCTTCAGAACCAGGGAAGAATAACAAGAGTAAACTTAAGAAATGGCCACTATTGTGACATATCTCCTAGAGAATGGTATAAAATACATCAAAATCAACCAGAAAGTGAAGAATCAGAGAGGGAGGATCAGGAAGAAGGTGAATCAGCAGTTTGGAAGTGTAACATATTAAGAAATATCACAAATAGGAAAAGGAAGTTAAGGAGAGAAGATTGTGTGGAAGAAAGAGAAATACAAGATGAAAATTATGTGCCTCAACAATTCAAAGATGAAGAGTTTGAACCTTATGGATGGAATCAAATCTTAGCTACCATGGATTTGGCCAGTGAGGAATATGTGGGAATGGAATTTCAAAATGAGGAAGGATTTGACATCTTCCACATTGGCATACACATGATAGGAGTATCACAAAGAGAAGAGGATCAAAATCAAGAAATGATATTAACAGAAGGAAAATCACAATATTTGGAAACAGTAAAAGCTGGGGATGCAATCAAAGACAAAATCTCAGGCAAATACAAGGAACATAAACACAAAGAAACAGAAAGAGACCAGGAAAAGGAAAAGAAAGAGAAAGAGATAAAAAGAGATCAATACTTTGATGTACCAGCAAACTTTAAAACTTATGAAGTAGAAGACAGACTACTTCTGAGAATGAAACCAAAAAGAGAGAAGAAGAAAGGGGAAGCATATGATAATGAAGAACAAACAAAGAAAATTGTAATTACACAGGAAGAGGGAGAAGAGAGACAAATAGTAATAGCTGATGACATGACATCACAAGAAGAAGAAGCATTAAGGACCCTAGCAAAGAACTATAGGGATGTATTTGCTTACAGTTATAAAGATTTGAAAGGAATTGATCCAAAAATTTGTGAGCATAAGATTCCTATGACACCTGATGCAAAACCAAGCAAACAGAGACATTATACATTTAATGACAAATACTCTGCCAAAATAAAGGAAGAAATTGACAAGTTGTTGGCTGCTAATTTCATTTATGAAATAGAGTATACTGAATGGATATCACCTATAGTTGTGGTGCCAAAAAAGAATGGGAAACTTAGGGTATGCATTAACTTGAAGAAAGTAAATGCAGCAACTATAAGGGATAGTTATCCACTGCCAATAACAGATCATCTTCTTGAGAGAGTTGCAGGAAAGGAAGTCTATAGTTTTCTAGATGGCTTCTCAGGATACAATCAAGTACCAATAGCTTTAGAGGACCAACATAAGACTGCCTTTTCTACAGAATGGGGGGTTTATGCTTTTAGGGTTATGCCCTTTGGATTGACCAATGCCCCAGCAACTTTTCAAAGGTTGATGTGTCATATTTTCAAAGAATTCCTGAGAAATGTGATGGAAATCTATGTAGATGACTTATGCACTTTTTCTTTAAAAAGACAAGATCATTTACAAGATTTGGAAAGAATATTCAGGAAGTGCAGGACATATAGAGTATGCCTAAACCCAGAAAAGTGTGTATTCTATGTCAGACAAGGAAGAATGTTGGGTCACATAGTGTCAAAAAATGGAATCTCTACTGATGAGAAGAAAATAAAAGCCATAATAGAGCTTCCTAGACCAACAAATGTGAAGGAACTCCAAACTTTTATGGGACATTGTGGGTACTACAGAAAATTTGTATACAAATTTGCTGATATAGCCAAACCTTTATATGCCCTCATCACAAAGTTTGAGTGGACTGAAGAATGTGACCAAGCATTTGAAACATTAAAAACTTGTTTGGTGACAGCACCAATTTTAAAAACACCTCAGTGGGATAAAATATTTCATGTACATGTTGATGCTTCAAATTATGCTCTGGGATGTGTGTTAGCACAACCTATAGAAGGAAGCAAATTAGATTTTCCAGTAGCATATGCAAGTAGACAATTAAACATTGCAGAAAAAAACTACACAACTACTGAGAGAGAAGGATTGGGAATGATCTTTGCTGTCAAAAAATACAGACATTATCTATTGGCCAACAAGTTTAAATTCTTTGTGGATCACCAAGCTCTACTCTATTTAGTAAATAAACCATGTCATACAGGAAGAATAGTAAGATGGTTTCTTTTACTAATGGAATTTGAGTTTGAGGTGGTGGTTAGACAAGGAAAAACACACTTGAGAGCAGATCATTTATCAAGAATTCAGTCAAAAGAACCTAGTTCACCTATAGATGATGATTTGCCAGATACATACTTATTCAAGGTGGAAAGTGTTCCTGAATGGTCGATGTCATTAATTCCCTTGCTAACTATGGGACCTTGTAGGTCATTAGCAAATAATACACATCTAGTGTTACAAAGCAGGAGTTTCATGTTGTTAGCTGGACATTTGTATCACCTCAATCAGTCAGGTATACTGGAATATTGTACTCCAGAAGAAGAGCAACATGAATATGTAAGAAAAGCACATTGCTGGAATCCATGTACTCATGCTTCTACAATTGTCACTCTTAGTAACCTTAATAGGATGGGAGTACATTGGCCAAATAAGATTCAGGATGTGGAGAGATATATTGATAATTGTCAAAAATGTCAAACATGGCAGAAAGCAGAATTAGTAACTCTATATTGGTTTCAGAAAAACCCTGAATGGAGTGAAAATATTGTTGAGAAGTTGAAGAGAAAGGAGAAAGGGGAACAAGTAATAGCTGGTGCTGATTCAAGAAATCTACAAGTGATCTCAGAGGAATATCAACTCATAGGAGAACAATTATACAAGAGAGGAATGGATGGATATCTGAGAATTTGTGTTCCAGAAGAAAGGTATTTAGAGATGTTGGAAATGGCACACTCAGGAGTAGCTGGAGGACATTTCTCAAGTGATAGAACAGCCAAACTCATCTTATATTCTGGCTTTTGGTGGCCAACCCTATTTCCTGATGCTAGAACTTATGTAAAAAGATGTGATGTCTGTCAAAGGGTAAGCCAACCAAACAAAAGAGATAACATGCCATTAATTCCTTTAATTTCAGCCAGAGCTTTTAGTAAATGGGGATTGGACTTTATTGGACCAATACATCCTCCAGCCAGACAATCTCATGCAGAATACATACTAGTAGCTACAGATTATTTGACAAAATGGGCTGAGGCCAAAGCTACTAAAAGAAATGATGCTCACACTACTGCTAGATTTTTGTATGAAAACATTATCACTAGATTTGGACTACCAATTGAATTGGTAAGTGATAGGGGGACTCATTTTTTGAATCAGATCATAGAAAACATGACTAATTATTTCATGATTAGTCACAATAAGTCAGCCCCATATCACCCACAAGCCAATGGGTTAGCAGAAAGTACTAATAAAGTACTTTGCAATGTATTGTCCAAATTAGTCAACACAAACAGAAATGACTGGGATTATCAACTGAATCATGTTCTTTGGGCTTATAGAGTGGCATACAAAACAGCTTTAGGGACCACACCATTTAATTTGGTGTATGGCCAGAATGCAGTTTTACCCATGGAATTTCTTATTCCAACACTGAAGGTGGGTAGCCAATACAATTGGACAGGACATGAATTATCTGAGAGAGTCATAGACTTAGAAAAACTGGGAGCATCGAGACTCCAAGCAGTGATGAGTATATACACAAACAAGAAAAGACAAAAAGCTTATCATGATGTTCACATAAAAGACAAAGATCTACAAGAAGGAGACCTGGTCTTAGCTTACACAATCAAAGAACATCAGAAAAAGTTTCAGAAAAAAGGTCATGGGCCATATATCATACATCAGATAAGCAAAAGTGGAGCTATTCAGTTAGCCAATATTGATGGGGAAATCATGCCAAATTTCATAAGTGGATGTAGAGTAAAGAGGTATGAGTGCCCATTAACTACTGAGGAATGGAGAAGATTGCAAAAGGCTCAAAATAGGAAAAAAGAGGAAGAAAGTGTTAGAAAGGAGGCTCAACTGGAAGCCAAAGAGAGAATTAGGAAATTGAAACAAGTGTGCTTATGTGAAAACACTCTAAAACAAAAAGAGCATTTGCCTGTGATTATGATGAATTACCAGAATGAAAACATAAGGGTTTTGATAGACTCGGGAGCTCAAGTGAATCTAATTAGCTCAGCCTTGATCAATAAGTTTAATCTTAAGAGAGCTGAAAGCAGAATTTTGATCAAAACCCTGGGAGGGAAAAGAATTCAAAGCATATCTTCACTTTCTATTAAAGTTAAATTTAATAATGAATATATGGAGATAGATTGTGAAGAGTGGCCAGACCATTTAATGACTGAAAAGCTGATTTTAGGGCAGCCATGGCTCAAACACGGTAAAGTCATATTAAATTTTGAAAAAATGAAGCTTAATTTGACCATCAAGGACAAAAAGTTTTTAATGTTCTTTCTGAGTAATGAAAAGCAGGTAGTTCATATGGATGTTCATGACCCACATCTCGAAGGATTTGCTTTCTCAATGAAGGACAGGAACATTTTGACAATACAAAGTGATCAAGCTTCATACACTCAAGATCAGCAAAAGACTGAAGAGGTAAAGGTTGATGAGGAGACAAAACAGGGAAGACTATTATTGCCAAAGTTGCAATATCAACAAAACAGAACAAAAAGAATATGGAAACAGGTCATGCACAGTTATGGCTCACCAAAACAGGAAATTAAAACAAAATGGAAATGGAAGCCAAAAAATGTCAAAAAATGTTCATCCACAGAGCATGGATATTTCCATAACAGAAGGACAGATGGAGTAAAATATTACTGGGTAAAAAAATCAGAATTAGGTCAATGGAAGAGAGATAATCCACAATGGACCTATTCTTGGAATTTTGGAAAGGACAAAAAAATATTTCCTTCTTTCCCCTTAGAAGAAAATTAGGAGGGGAAGGAAAGAAGGCAGGAAAGAGAAGAAAAAACCAGAAAAATATATTTTATTTTCTTGATTTTCTTTCTAAAAATAAAAGAACACAAAGCAAGATATAGGGAGGGAAAGAGTAACTTATTAAGGAAAAAAAGTTGTTTTATCTTATTGATTTTTAATTTTTTGTGATCATTTTTCTTTTTTACCATTACTTTTTCAAGTTTCTTCATTAATCATCTTTTCTAGCATCATCCTTTTAATTCAGGAATTGTTTTTTTGAGTAAAGAAGTGACAATTGGAGAGAGCACAATAGATGTCTTGCTACACCTGTATTGCTCACTTAAAAATTGAGTCCTTTGGAAAAAGAAAAAATTGTTTGGAACTTGTCTCTTTCATTTGTTTATATCAGTGACATACCAAGCTGAGACAGTATTTTTTTTGTGAATACTTGTGACTCATGTGGGTGGAGTGTTTTTCTTTTCTTTGATATATAAACACAGGATGGTGAATACAAAAGAATTGGCCATTCATGACTTCAAAGCTGACTCAGTAACCTTGTCAAGAGGACATTGGTTCTTGGACAGTGAGAGCACAGTGGAGCAGGTGGACCTGGAATCAGATGAAGATACAGAAATTCCAGAAGCAGGAAAAGTAGTAAAAGAACTGAAGGAAATGCTGGGAGTAATAAGTCAGCACATCTTCACAGTAGCACTGGGAGGTTATAAATACACCATGTTGAGCCAGGAGTTTTATAGGTTCCAAAGAACTACTGTCATCTTGAAAAGATGGAAAGCTGTGGGATTGCATAAACTATTGGAGGAACCAATCTTCTTCATTGACTTTGAAAGGGTAGCATAGGTAATGAACAGTTTGGAAGAAGTTGGAACAAAGAATGATGCTTATTTCAGGTGCAAAGTGAAGAACAAAGATGATCAGGAGGTGCGTATTACCATTAAGGCAGAACATATTAGAGCTGCTTTACAATTTTTTCCAATGGGCACCAAACTGGATCAAAGCTTTGTAAAAAAGAATAAGGATACTTATACAGGATATGGGAAGTTCACGGATTTTAAAGGAAAAGAGAATGAAGAATATGCAATCAGAATGTTCTTGCAATATTTTTGTTTTCCCAAACTGCCTAGATACACCATGCCTCACAAATCAGTAACTCTATTAATGTTCAATAACAAAGATAAAACCAAGCCATTTGGGGTGATGGATGTCTCACCTTACATCCATGAGCAGCTGAAGGAAGCAGCAAAGCATTGGGAGCAGAAGAAATTTATGAATGGAGCACAGTTTTTGACAAGAATTATTTATCATATCTTGGGTATGGAAGAACAATTGAAATTAGCTCCAGAAGCCCAGTACTTCAGAAACTTGATGTCAGGAATCAAAAGTCCCCCAAAGAAGGCACTTGGAAGAGAATTAGAAAGACAAACTCGCATGAGGGGAACAGGAATGAAGAGAAAAATAATATCTGAGGAAGTAATTCCAGTAAAGAAAAGAAGGTTGGACCCCAGAAAAGTAGAGTTAGAACAGGCGGAAGAAACAAGAGAGGAACAGGTGGCAGCACAGAAAAAGGTGCAATCCTCCAGTGAACCTCATCCTCCGCAGACAAGCAAAGAACAACTTTACACTTATCTCACTCAAGGAAACAGCAAAAGAGCCATATACGAGGCACAATATCAGAAAATGTTGGAAGATTTTTCATGTAAGCTACCGATTGGATCCAAGAAGAGGTGGAGCACTATGAAGCATTGCATGAAGAAATGATGGCAGCAGAAACTGAGGAGATATTTGTGAAGAAGGAGGTAGAATTGCTGGCATACTTCAAGGAGTTGCAAGGACCTCCAGAGGCCAGAACTACAGTGATAGTGAAAAAGAAGATGCCAAGGAAACCTGTTCAAAAGAAGAAGATGATAAAGAAAGGGAAAGGAAAGATGGCAGATGAACCTGTGATAAAAGAAATGAGACAGGTAATTACCAAAGAAACACAAAAGCTAACCTCAGAGAGGGAAGTGTCAAAGCCTATAGAACAAGAAGTGGGAGGATCTTCACGATTCTCATCTGATTCAGATAGCGACATTGAGAGTTTTTTGCTAAAAAGTTTAAATTTGTCAATACCCAACACTCCCAATATAGCTGTACAGGCTGTGGAAAAAGTGAAAACACCTGAGGATTCAAGTAAGAAACCTCAAGAGAAGCAGACACAGGAGGAAATAGTTCCACAGATGAGTGATGAAGAAAAAAGGAGGCAGTTAAAAGGAAAGGCAAGGATGACAGAAGAGGAAGACCAGAAGAGAAATGAAGATAGTTCTGGAATAATGAATGTTGACAAAAATTCAATATGGACCAACCCATCACAGACACAGTTCAAATTAAATGCAAGATTGACTGCAAGTTTGGAGGAACTAGCAAAGAAAGTATTCGGCAGTGTACTTAGCTCAAATAATCAGCAGAAGGATGCATCCAAAGAACAGGAAAGCAAGGAGTTAGAATCGGAAAAGAATGCTCAAGAGGTCTTTGGACAAGTAATAGAGGAAGGGATTGTTCAAAGTATAAAAGATGTGTTGCAGGATATAAAAAGCAGTGAGGAATTTACATCTAAGAATGATCAAGAACAGGAAGTGGAAGCAGATTTTATGGACATGGAGGAGCAAGATCAGGAATGCATAAAAGAGAAAAGTAATGATCAGGTTGCTGGTACAAAAGAAATTGAATCAGTTGAAGTTCAGGAAAAGCAGGAACAGGAAGACCAACTCAGGAAAGTTCAACAAATTCTTGTTGAAAAGGACTCAGACAAAAGTCAGGAAACCCTAACACAAGAGAAGGAGATACTAATTAAGGGAGACCAGCTCTTCACAGAAAAGCAACAAGTATTGGAAGACAAGCAGCCACTAGAAGAGAAGAAAGTTTCAGATTTTTCAGAACAGAAGAGTGCAAATGACAGAGCACTAGTTTATGAGGAGGATGATAACAATCAGGATACAGAGAACTATGATCTCAGTAATGAAGAACAAGACATGCAGGACATAGAAGATGAAACAGCAGCAGAAGAAGATGATGAGAATAAAGAAGATAAGCAAATTGAAGTTAGACAGACAGAAATAGAAGTAGGGTTGGAAAGAATACCCAAAAATATAAGATCAGCTTGTCAAATGATTATGAGCAACATTGAACAATTCAGACCATCTAGCAGGAATATGATCATATCAGGAATGGTGGCTGAATCAGAATTTGAAAAAGGCAGTTTAATTATCAAAGAACACAAGAAAGAAAAAGAGCAGATGACAGAGCAATTAAGGTTGATAAAGGAAAAGAATGAAGAATATCTCAATAGAATCATTGCTTTGGAAGAAGCTGAGGTTCAGAAGCAGAACAGGATTCAATATTTGGAAGAAAAGAGTGTAAAGTTATCAGAACAGAATGCCAAAATGGATATGGAATTAAAAACCATAGGAGGAAGATACAGAACTTTACAAACATCTTATCAAATACTGACTAGAGCACATGAAGAGATTAATAAAGTGTTGTTAGAAGAAGGTCAGCTACAAGGTGGAATCAAATCTGTTCAATTGACAGAGGAAGAAAAGGAAGAGCTGCATAAAGAAATTCAAAAACTTCAAACAGAATTAAAAGAGGCCAAAGAAATGGAGAAACAGGCAAACACTCATGCTGCCACATCAATGAGAGGATATCATCAATTACATTTGGAGGTAGAGAAGGAAAGAAGTGAATGGCAAGCAAAGATGGAGGAAGAAAGAAATGAGTGGAGGAAGGAAAAGGAGTTATGGGCAGCTCAGAATAAAAGTTCAATGATGACTATAGAAGAACTGCAGAAACAGTTGGAGAAATCAAAAGTTCCAGAAGAAATTCAAGATCAAGTACAGGCAGAAGATATAGACAATAGGGAATATGAAACAGGAGATTTTGACAGGGAACAAGAGAACAAGGAACCAGCAGCCAAAGAAGCAGAGGAAGAATATTCTGAAGATTTTGTACAGAAATTATTGACCAATAGGGAGGCAAGAATGGGTTTTATTAGACAAATGCATGATGAGTATGAAAATCAAATAGTTACCTTTGCTCTGAATAAAGGCATTAATCCAGATCAGCATCATTGGGCTGCAGATGGATTGGGAATACCCTTCTGTATGATTTTGGAGAGTATAAAGAATTATCAATTAGCCAGAGTAGGGCTATCTCCGAACAAATACCTTGAGTATGAAGAAGATATTAATGTTACGAAGGAGTTATTTGAAAGAGCAAATCCTAAATGGAGGAATAAGTGGTTGGATGCCAATAAGGAATGCAGGAAAATCTGGAAAGAGGCACCTTTGAATTTAAAGATAAACCCAGCCTATTGTCCAGTTGCCAGAAGAAGAGAATGGACTGTTTTTTGGGAAAGGAGGAAAACAGGGCAGATTCCAGTAAAGTGGCTGAATTTTCCAAAGATAGCAGGTCCAAAGGCAGGCACTTGGCCTACAAAAAATTACATGGTGAATACTGCTGAGTCAGTTTTAACGACATATAAAGATGTTAATGATCCAGCCTGTATATTACTTGTCAGAATAATGAGATTGATTCTAGCTTGTATAGAGACCTACACTGATACAGATATCAGAACTTTGAACTACATAGGTTTTAACTCACCAACCGATGCTCTTTTGTTTGATTTAAGTGAGACACCAGACAGGATCTGCTTAATGGCCTACTACAGCAGAATTATATTTTTGGGTAGCCATTACTTACAGATTTTTGAGGATGCTTTTGACTATGGATTTTTTGAGAGGGAGTCAGAGATTTTTGGGAACCTATCAATTGTTACAAAAGCAAGACTTACTGCCTATGAAGTTGCTTACACAGAATATTTGAAGAAGGATGTTATAGATAAGCCTGAAGCTGCAGTACAATGGAGGAAAGCCTTATTTGAAATGGTCAATAATTTGAATGTCACAGAAAGGAAGAGCCATGATTTGGTGTCACAAGTGTATCAAAGGAAGAAGAAATAAAGCTGAGCTCACATAAGAAAATCTTTCGTCAGGAGCCGAAAGGCTTAGGAGGGGAAGGATGTTGGAAGGAGTATTTTTGAAGAGCATTTTTGATGTAAAAAATTAGGAAAAAGTCAAAAAACTTGTAAAATATTTATGCAATGATTGTAAAAATAAGGAAGAGTCTTCCTTATGTGGTTGAGGACATCATGTAATTTTTGTAGAATTTTTAGAAACTCTTAGATAGCATTTCTTTAGAAAATTAGAGAAAAAGACCTAATTTCAAGTGTGAAAAGGGACACTTGAAAATGTATATAAGTCAATTTTCTCTATTTTGGAGAGGTTGGTTAGTCATTTGCTCAAGCTATCAATAGAGAAGAAAGAGTTTCTGCAAAATCGTGTTTTCTCCTGTTGAGTGTATTTCTTTTGATGTGTGAGCTTGTCTCTTGCTTAATCATGGAGATTTGTGAGTCTTATTTGTGTATTACTGAGTAAGTTGTATGAAGAGAGAGACCTATTGCTGTAAATGAGTGGAAAGGACTGCAGGAAGTTCCAAAATTGTGAAAATCGTCTGTTGTACAGAATCGCGATTGTCTCGTCTTGGTGATACAGGTGATATTTTTCAGTTTTGAGTTCATATTTGTATTCTGCTAATGAAATGGCATGGTTTTGACACAAAGAACATAGAAAGTGATGGAGATTTGCCTTAGTTATGGTAAACTCAAGATTTTCTCTTCATCTTCAATTTCTCTCAGCAATCCAGCCATCAATCTCTTATTTCCTTGAATCTATTATCTTGAAGGGGCTGTGGTCTTGTGGATATTCCTAGGATTGACAAAATAAAGATGATTTGTTGATTCTTTGTTACTTCATGATTGGAGAGGACAACTTGGAGTCCAAAACAAAACATCCCCACACATCTGTGTGTACCAACTCAAGTTTCTCTGAATACATAAACCCATGCTTGGAATAGGGTTTCTTATGAGCCTTACCTAATTGACATGCCTCACATCTGTATGTCATATGTTGACCTGCAACATTAGGCAATCCAAGCACTGAACCATTATTAATCATGTCTTTAATACCTCTTTCATTGAAATGTCCAAGCCTCTTGTGCCAAAGATCTAACTCAGAGATCTTATGTCCTCCATAAGTGAACAAGGCATGACCAACATTACCTTGAATCTTCAATGTGAACAATCTTCCTTCTTTCTTCCCTGAAACAATTTGTTTATACCCATTGCTAGGGTCTTCCACAAACACTCCTTCATTAGTGAACCTTACTTCATAACCTTTTTCCAAAATTTGTCCTACACTTATCAAATTCTTAGGAATTGTAGGAACATACAAGACCTTACTCAATAAGGTGCTACCATCCTTGGCCTTCACTGATCCAATTGACTTCACATTGTGCTTTGTGTTGTCACTTGTTTGAACAACATGATTAGATACCTTATTCTCCAAATCAGTCATCAAGGCTATATTACCACTCAGGTGATTGCTACACCCTGAGTCAATGTAGAAGACTCTTTGATCTTCATTCTGCCTTTCACAAGTTGCATTCATTATCAATGTTGAATCTTCCTTTTGATCTGAAGCATAATTGTAGTAGGTATTGTTATATTGTTGACTTTGGAAACCTCTACCTGCATTTCTTCCAAAGTAACCCCTACTACCTCTGCCTCTGAAATTACCTCTTTGATTTCTGCCACTTCTTCCTCTTGAATTATAGTTTTGATTGTATCCACCATTACTCTGATTATTATGCCAACAATCATTAGCTAAATGATTTGTCTTACCACAAATCCAGCATGCTTTGGCTCCATCTTTGTTGTTCCTGCCTCTTCCTCTACCTTTGCCACCTCCTCTACCTCTTAGGAAGTTGGCTTGACTAGTTGTGCCTTCATCTTCACTTGATTGTTGCTTTCCTTTGTTAGCTTTCTTCTTGTCCTTTGAGTACATTGCATGACCTGTAATTTTGTCACCATCTCCTTTAACATCCTGCTCAAATGTTAGCATATGACCTAGCAACTGATTTAAATCAGGAGTGAAATGATCAAGTGATAATTCTGTAGACAAAATGAATGGCTTCCATTTGTCATCACCTCTCAAACCTGTAAGGATTTGCCTTACCAATTTATCCTCCTCAATATCTTCATCAACAGCTCCTAATGCATCTGCAATGTCTTTCATCCTTGTTACATAGTCTGAAATGGATTGAGAGGCCTTCTTCTTGAAAGTTGTAAATTCTGCCCATAAAGATGCCTTCCTTGACTTTGTGGTGTTTTGGAAATGCTCTTCCAAAGCATTCCATATATCACTTGCACTTTCAAGACCTCTAATGTGAGGTAGCAAGTAATCATTGACTGCCATATAAATGATACTCCTAGCTTGAGCATCTTTCTTCATCCAATTCTTCAAATCTGTTAATTCCTCCCTAGTTGGAACACTAGGATCTCTGAATTGTGGTTTTTCTTCTTCACCTGTAATGTAAGCTATCAAATCTTTGCTCATTAGATGAGCTTCCATCCTCATTGACCATGCAGGATAGTTTTCTCTATCCAACTTCTCTATTTGAAGAGAATCTCCCATCCTTCCTTCACCTGTATATTGAATTCTTCAACCTTTATGAAGGATAAAGTTACCTTTACTTCAAATGATACTCCTTTTGACTTCCTTGATGTCGTATGATCTCCTTCTCAAGCTTTCCTTGCAAGCTTTCACCCTTTTGAATCTTCAGATGTCAAATTCTTTGTAGCTGCAGCAGTCTGGATCCTCCTTTCTTCAATTCTGATGCTTCCTACTCTGATACCACTGATGGAGACTGTTAATCTCCAAAAGAACAACCTATTCTTGAAATTAGAGCACCTCTATATCAAGAATAAGTCTAGACTTCTCTTAATTTAGAGAACAATCACTAAATTATCAAGAAATTAACTATTCTGAAAAAACTCAACTTCTCAGAAAAGTCTACTGCAGATTAATCTCTGATTGACTAACCATTTGTGTAAAGTTTTGATAAAACTTTGTAGGATGTGTCGCCTTAAGGTTGCGCACCTTCTCCAACTTAAATCTCCTCAAATGATTGAGTATACTTTGAGAAATGACTCAAACACTTTACCTATGTGTAACACTGCTTCTCTGCAGTAACGACTTTGACACCTATACCTTCTTAGCTATAGTTCTCCCAATGTCGAACCCGTTTGGTCAAATGCTTTTAGATGTAGATAGATTATCTCTGAACTTAGATTTTGAGCTATCATATGTGCAAAACTTTACACTGTGCACTGAGCACTACTCATTTCATTGAACTCGAAATCTGCGCCTGTTTCATGAGACTGTGAACATTCTTTACATATGAATGTTCCTTCACACAATTCTCTTAACCTGATTACAATTAGACTCTCAAACTCTAGCCATAGATTGATTAACTATGGACTTAGACATATCCAAAAGGAATTCACAAAAGATCTACTACACGAGGAGAAAACACAGAAACTTCGAGCGCAAAAATTCTGTCATTTCTGAAGAAGACTACAACTGAATGAGAGAGAGACTTCAACTAACTTTTCATGTGTCTAATGACACTTACAACATCTCATTTCTCTATTCCTATGCTCATACATAGTCTCTCCTCGTCTTCTCTCAATATCTCGACATTTTTCATAGTATTTATAGGCAAATGTGTATAGACTTATGACAAAACATAAGTATAAGTAACCTATGTCTTAACTAATGTACATATGTATACATTTCTTTCAACCTGTGAATGTAACCATCTTCTAAGCTTCAAGAATTGATCTTATCTCCATCTTTTGTCTTCCAAACTTCAATTGGTGATTGGTCTGCACCAACAAAGGATTGAAGAAAAGATCAAGCCATGAAGCATGAAGAAAGTATATGTTCAGAGAATGAAGATATGTATACATATGTATATTAACTTAGAGTTAGCTCACTTATAGTTTTGTATATTTATGAACTTGTACATATTTGCCTATATATACAAGGAAAAATTCGGGGCAAATATGAGAGAGTATGTGAATAGAGAAATTAGAAGTTGTATGAGTCATTAGAAACTTTAGAAGTGAGTAAATGTCTCTCATCACTCAGATGTAAAGTTTTCTAGAAATGAAGAAAAATTGCACCCGATATTTCTGAGAGTTCTCCTTCTGTGTTGAATCTTTTGTGAAATGCTTTTGTATGAGTATAAGTCTATTGTTGATTGACCTCTGTACAAGTTTTCAGCTTTTAATTTTGATCAGGCTGAGAGAATTGAGTGTAGAAACATTTACATGTGTAAATGTAAAGAAGTGAAGTTACAGGAGGCACAAAATTTGATGCTAAAGTTTTGGTCAGTTCTCCTTCCACAGTGTAAAGTTTTGAGCAAAAACACACTCATTCTTTAAGTTGGAAGGTAAGCTACCTATGGCTAAAAGCATTTGATGAAATAGGTTCTAATTTGGGAGAACCAAGGTTTAGAAGTTGCAGGTGTCAAAGCCAACTGTAAAGAACAATAGTTTTAGACATAGGTGACTTGTTAAGATTATTTCTCAAGATCTACTGAGTCTTTTGGAATGATTTAACTTGAAGGAGGTGCGTAGACTATAGGCAACATCTTGTGCAAATTTTTATAAAAAAATTTACACATTTGATAAGTCAATAAGTGAGTTATGTGCAGCAGGCTTTCTGTGTAGTCATCTTCTTCACATTTTGTTCAAGATTTTGATAATTGATCATTGATCCTCCAAATTGGTAAAGTTTTTGAGTTACTCTTGATATACAGGTGCTCTAACTTCAAGATTAGCTTGTTCTTTTGGAGATTAACACTCTCCATCAAGGACGCCCTAGATGAAGTGGCGACCTGCTCTGATACCAATTGTTGGAGCTAGTGGTCTACGGAAGCACACGAACAACACAAGGAAGAAGAAGAAGAAGCTTGGAGCACAACACAATACTGAATGTATTACCTCTAGAATGTACAAATATAAGTAGCCCATTAGGGCAATAGGCATATATACAAGCCGGGGAAAAAAACTCCTAAAGAGGGAAAAAAGTGCCCCGATAGTACTAGAGCGTTCACGCACATCACTACCTAAATATATCAACATCCTGAACTCATCTATTAGATGCTAATTATAAGATGATTAAATTTTTCCTCTCCATGTTCAATATAGTAGTGGTGCCACACATTGTACAATTGGGTTTCATATATGGGATACAAGCTCTTCTTTTTTATCTGAGCTAGAACCTCAAGTTGAATACCATGGCAACATATTTGAACTGCTCATAATACCTATCTAGCCGCTATTTACAAATATTTGAAGAGGAATACTCATTGGTTTTGGGAGAACCATTCAAAGATTTTTGATAAGGTGTGCTCATTTATGATGGCTTGCTTCACCACAATGGAAGTTTCCATGCATGAAATTTAACTATTTCATAAAACAACCACACCTCATGACATCAAATGGAACCATTTCATGCTCCATCTCACTTCAAAAACAAACAATATGAAGCTAAAGCTACCAAAGATTCCTAGCAACTATGATCTTGACAATCATACGACATTTCCTATCAAGGATGACAGATTCTAGGGATGGGGAGCTGTTGGAAGATGCAAAAGAGTATAAGTAAAATAAGGGTACAACAAAAAATTCTTTTGCATATGGAATACATGTCATATCTCCTGGATGAGAAGCTAAGGAATAAGAAAACTAAAATGAAGGAGTTCCAAGCATCAAAGGCATCACGTAAGACTAATTAGCCTATCTTTGTGGACCTTCAAGATTTTTTATAAAAATAAAAAGCCCATTTAATGTAATCTACTTTACTTTTGTAAAGGCCCAAGATTCCTTGAGCCTTGAGAGCATTATCCTAGCCACCTAGAATGTTTTAATATTTTTTGAAACTCAATTCAGACCTCAAATGAGGTATATTATTAAGGATGTTAGGAGCAAATAAGTGTGAATAGACTCAATTGATTAAGTATAAAAGATGAAAACCCTAATTTATGATGAATTTTTTGGATTCATTTTGAATTAAATCTCGTACATAACTTTTTTCTCATTTTCTTCTTCATTTAAAGCCTGCATGTTGGTGTGCCAACCCCATTTGTACTCATTAAGAGATTTTTTTCATGCTTTGTGTGCTCATCGCTCTCTATTTTTTATGTGCTTGTGATATGTATTCTTCTCTTCTGCTTCATTTGTACTTCAGGCCTTTATCTACACATGAATTTGTAAATCCATTAGGGTAGAAACTTAGATTGAAAAGTTAGGTGTCATCCACATTATTTGAAGCTACTAAGCATCATGTTTGCAAGTCTACAACATATATCAAGTATAGTACTTCTTCTTTTATCTTTAGACACACCAACAATACGAGTGTAAGATTGGCAACTAGACGTTTCAAATATTATGTGGATTAGTGTCCAAAATAGAGCTTCCTTCCCAAAAAAAGATGATATCTTTATTCCTTAATGGACTAACTAGGGGAAAAGTGATATCTTTGGTGCAGATCAGTAGTTTGGAAACCATTGGTGCATATTTAAAGGTATATAGATTTTGAGTACAATCTTGGTAAGGATTTAAATATGCTTTGAGTGTAAATTCTAAAACACCATATATAGAAGAATTGATGGCTTAGTGCTAATGGCTTTTTTTAAATAACAACCCAATCAAACCATGAGAATACCACTCTTTCATAGATGCCTACAATGCCAAGTTGATAATCCCATTGAGGCTTGTTTTAGGGGAGGAGTCCCACTAGTGTGACCTTAGAAGGCAACAAGTACTAGTACCACATTTGTTCTATGGGACAAAATAGAAATGGACCAACGATGGCATGAAGAATTTCCATTACAATTGACAACAAGTAAGACAACCACCACAATACCAACCTAGTCCATATCTAGAGACCAATATAAGTACTCTCCAAAATACCTACCTTATCATCCACCCAATCAAGATCTTAAAACTTTTGAGTAGAAATATCCCCAATCACAAACATTACTAAGGCAATGACCTCTTTATCCACAAAACATAATTCCTATAAAATATGAAGCTTAAGGAGAACCATAAGCTTTTTAGTCTATGTAATATCATCAACAGAAATTGAGTATCAACTTGGTTGACCACTACCACTACCACTACCACTACCACTACCACTACCACTACCACTACCACTACCACTACCACTACCACTACCACTACCACTACCACTACCACTACCACTACCACTACCACTACCACTACCACTACCACTACCACTACCACTACCACTACCACTACCACTACCACTACCACTACCACTACCACTACCACTACCACTACCACTACCACCACCACTACCACCACCACTACCACCACCACTACCACCACCACCACCACTCCCACTCCCACTCCCACTCCCACTCCCACTCCCACTCCCACTCCCACTCCCACTCCCACTCCCACTCCCACTCCCACTCCCACTCCCACTCCCACTCCCACTCCCACTCCCACTCCCACTCCCACTCCCACTCCCACTCCCACTCCCACTCCCACTCCCACTCCCACTCCCACTCCCACTCCCACTCCCACTGCCACTGCCACTGCCACTACCACTGCCACTGCCACTGCCACTGCCACTGCCACTGCCACTGCCACTGCCACTGCCACTGCCACTGCCACTGCCCCTGCCCCTGCAATTGCAACTGCCACTGCAACTGCCACTGCCACTGCCACTGCCACTGCCACTGCCACTGCCACTGCCACTGCCACTGCCACTGCCACTACCACTACACTACTACTACTACTACTACTACTACTACTACTACTACTACTACTACTACTACTACTACTACTACTACTACTACTACTACTTTACTAGCCTAACAAAAATTATGGATGCTCTTAAGAGAAACCATATTATGATCAAGAAGAGTACACTCAACCTTTTCAAGCAAAGCATGCCAATCTCATGTATTTATACCCTCAACTTGCTAATAAGACAACCTAGAAGCTACCTCCAAGGGGATCATGCAATAGATGGGTGCCTATCATGATAGATGTTGTTTGTCGTCTGTGGCGATTTTGGTCTGTCATGATAGGCAGGTGTCTGTCGCAATAGACAGGTGTTTGTCATGATAGATGGGTGTCTATCATCTATCGTGAGGTCTGTCTATCATGATAGACGGTGTTTATCGTCTATCATGAGGGCTATTTGTCACAATAGATAGGAGTTTGTCACGATAGATGGGTGTCTATCGTTTGTCGTGAGGGTTGTCTATCGTGATAGATGCTTTTTGTTGTCTATCGTGGTTTTGGTATGTCATGATAGACAAAAAAAAATGCAAATTTCTAGGAACTTTTTGATGATTTGGAGTGCTCTAATGATGCGGTTTGTCTTGACATGCATGAAAACACATAATACCAACTTTCTCTGTCTATCATCATCATTTCGAGACCTGTGTAGAGGTCTATCATACCTAGGCAAGCTGCTGGAGATTATGATACAACCAAATCCTGCAACAAAAGCTCAAAAACACACAAAAAGAGAAGGCACAATCACTCTCTCTCGCTCTCTCTCACAAGTGAAATGAGGGGCATGAGGTTGGGAAGGAAATATGACCAAAAGACTAAAATTTTTGTGAATGTGGAGATGGAGGTGGGAGATGGTGAGGATGATGATGGTGATAATGGTGATGAAGAAGGTAAGAAAAAATGATGAAAAGTAAGGAAAATACCTATGACTCCAACATCACAACTCTACATCTTACCATCACACGCTCGTCCTCAAAGCTCTCTCCCTGTCAACGGCACCAATTTTGGTGTCACTCTAGCACAATGGCAAGTACCGAAGTGAGGAGATCCACCTCATAAATGTCAATTCGTGGACATGTGAAGACTAGTATGATGACTATGAGAAAGTGAAGGCACAAGTGCATGAGTGAGAAGCACACAAGCATGCACACACATACACGCATGTGTGCACGCAAGGCAAGAACAAAGAGAGCAACAATGGAGTGCTTTCTATTACTCAAGAAATCTCTTACAATAGCTCAAAAATCTAGCAATCTAACCTCAAAAATGAGCTCTCTAGCTCTTTTTATAGTTTTTAAGTAGCCTTTGGCCTATCTAGACCTAGTGTCCGGCCTAGTTAAAAATTAGGTTCTAGGGCTTATTTCAGGGCTCAAATTTAGTCTAAAAATTATGCAAATTGGTACATAGGTATTTCTACTACTCCTCAAGCTTGAGGACCCCTCGACTTGCACAAAATGGAGTTGAAATGATAAAAAATGGTATTTACAAGGTTGGTGTAGTGATTAAAATCACTATTGGTTGGAAGTAATTTATGAAAAAAATGATTAGGCCTTATAACGGGGTTGTGCTTGACTGCTCTCTTTTGCTTGACTATTCTCCTCATTGCTTCTAGGTCAACATCAACCAAAATGAAAATTTTGCAGATGCATCTATGGATTCGTGTATGTGCAAGGATGCTCTATGTCATGCTACTAATGCAATCTCAAAAATGTGAAGTCGTCATACCATCACAATGGTCCGACAGCTATGGTGGAACTGACAAAAAATGAGTTTTCTTACCTTTTCAGAGCTTTCTTGCTGTATTGGAGTGCTTTCCTGCAAAAAAAAAACTCAAAAACACACAAGCATGTACTAGCTCAAGATCTCTCTCTCTCTCTCTCTCTCTCTCTCTCTCTCTCTCTCTCTCGTGCGCATGCGCAAATGAGGAAAATGGAGAGAATAGGTGAATATGGTGAATTTTTTGATTTTTTGGGGATGCAAGAAGATGATGTGGGGGTGAAAAGGGAGTTTAGGGGAGGTGAAAAACACAAAGAACAATGCAAAAACAACAATCAAACTGAAGTTAGTTACCTTCCAACGTCAATTTTCACTATACTCTTACCTTCAAGCGTTTGTCCTAGAACTTGTTCCCTGGCAATGATGCCGAATTCGGTGTTGTTCTAGGCTAGGATAAGCTTCTCGTTAAGAATTTCCACCTCCTTAATTTTCAATCCAATTTTTCACGCTTCCACATCATATCTCTTGAAATGTTCTGGGATTTCAAAATACTCCCTTTGTTTGCCTTCTCTTGCTATCATTCTCCTTACTAGGGTTTCACTGAGTATTCTTGTATGGAGAAGATGTTGCAATTTTCTTCCTATTATTCATTTCGATTTCCTCCAAATATTTTTCTTCTGAGTCAAACTCAAGTTCCATTATTATACTTTCATAATTGTCATCTTCCTTCTTTTCCTCTTCATCATCGTCCTTCCTTAATCATTACCATGAATAATCTTAGATTATATCCTTCCTCATCACACACTCAATCATGGTAAGCACTCGCCATGCCATTCAAATGCTTCATAAATACATATTTGAGGCATGTAAGCTAGATCTTCTATTGGTCGCTCTCCATCCTACCATGGCTCCTAGCATCGGAGCCTTTTTTCTTCTCTTTGGATGGCTTTGCAAATCCATATTTGAGTATCCTCATTCATCCAAGACTGGTCACTAGCTCCCCGGCTATGGATTGATGCATCATCTTCCTCTTTATGGATGGAGTTCCATTGAAGAGGTGAAACAGTTTGGAGATTTATTCTAGTTGTAGTGCCTTAATATTGAAGGTACAAAGAATCCCTTCCCCAATCTTGAACTACTTTAAAATGTCTCATGAATGGTCATCCTAAAACCATTTTTTAATTGATTGCCTTGCCAAATTGACATATGGCTAGGGTATGTTCAAATTCTACTCTGCATGAAGTCAAGATCACATTTTCTAGGAGTCCTAAGGGATGCTCTACATGACCATCTACCAATTGAAATTTAATTCTAGTAGATCTCAAGGCTAATTTTCCCCATTTTTCCCAAATTTCTTTTGTAGCAATCCATAGTCGCTAGTGTCTAGTATGGATTTAGTCATGTATCTTCTGAATGTGACTGGAAGACAGGTGTTTCCTTCATCACCTTCACTAAAATCTCCTACTTTTTCCATGGGTGTTTTCATTGTAGTGGTTTCTTCATGCACTCTCTCCTTTTCTATGTGAATTTGTTCCTTAAGGTTAAGTTGAGTGGCTAACTTATTCTACAATTGGGGCTTGACTTGTAGAAGTTCCTCTAAAGTTGAGGAACATTGAATTTTTTCTTTTTTCAACTCTTGTCGAGTTTTTGACACTTCCTCAAAGGTTCTCTTCTCCTTGCATCTCAATGTGGGAGCACGGAAGAAATATGATTTCTGTTCATACTCACCTATGTAGTTGGGAAGTGTGGTCAGGCTGACAACTTCTTCTTTCTCAAAGTCTTGATTAAACATATGCTCTATTTCTATTTCTCTCTCACTCATGGGTTTCTTTATAGAAGCATCCAATTCAATGACAGGACAGATCTCTTCATTGGTCTTCTTCCATCTATCCTCTTGGCCTTTTCCCCACGGGTCTTGTGGCCAATTTTCTTATACCTCATGGATTAAAGAATTAATCTCGTTTCTAACCCTATTTCCTCTTCAATCACTTTGGGAGGTTCTTGTTCCACTTGATTTGAGTTAAAGCTTTCTAAGCATTCATGGAATTCCTTCTCTAGAATTCTTGTCTTCAAAATGGTTGGGATTGGTCTTTCTAGTATAGTCTAAGCAATTTCAATGAGTCTCTTGCATATTTACAATCTTTCTTTATCTAGATCTCCTCTAGGGTACCATCACTCATGTTGTTCTAGACTAGGTCTTGCCTCTATTCCATACAAATAAGATTTTAATCACATTTGTAAATCTTTTGACATAGGATCTTTTAGAATTGATCCTGCTTGCTCTCGCATTTGTTCTTCCTTTACCACATCACTTTCTTGTTTAGCATGGCTTACTTCCATATAATACTTTCCTTCTATGTAATTTTGTTTTCTTTTTTCATTTTATTTTTATCTTTTCTCTTCTACGCTTCCATTTTTTTGGCTTTTCTCTTCTTAGAAATTTCAGACAATTCTTCAAAATATTCAACCACTAGCGGTGATGATTCTTCTCTCCTTTCACTTATAGGAATTTTAGACCTATGATCACTAAGAGTTTTTATTTTTTCTCTGGATTGGGATCTTTTGATAGCCTTCAATAGCACCATGTACTCCTTATCACTAACAGAGGACTCAATAACTTCAATTACATTAGTCTGAGTAGTGGAAGATGTTCTGGAGGGATTCTTGGGACAATCCTAGAATAGGTGTCCTTTTCCATATTTGTTACAGTATCCTTCCCAAGTTTTCTAAGGAGGTGGATGGTAGGGCATTATACAATCCCTAATGAAATGATCTCCTCCACAACTGTAATAGGGTCCTCTTGGAGCATGTGGTCTAACTAGTTTTCTTACTAGAGCTTGAGCTCTAGGTGCACCATACATTATGTTGACATATTCTTAACCATATGAGTCTCCATATCCATCATATTCATAGTATCACTGCTCATATGTCACTTCATATTCTTTGGGATTATAATCATAGGCATACTAATCACCATAGTTGTGCTCATTATTATAGTTCGTGTTTTTAGAGCTCATTAATTGGATTAGGAGAGGTTCTCTTCTAGTTGTGTATACTTGACTCCCACTACATTCTGAGAGTAAGGTGGTTGTTGTCCTAAAACTAGTTGAGGTTGATTATATCCTTGATACTCGTATGATCGTTGAGCCATTGGGAGTCCTTGATATGAAACATACCTTGGAGCCTCCATAGCTTGGTCTCTAGGTAGGTAACTATACGACATATATTGTTGATGTTGAGGTTCTGTGAGATATTTGTTGTAAGGACGATTCTCCGTATTATGATTATTGTATTTCTACTCAATGTGGCAATAGAAGCTTGGTCCCTGCATGGGTGGTCTTAGATATGGATACTATTGTGGTGGGTCAGGTCCTCCTCTTGCACGAGCATGAGATGGATGGTCACCTCCATAATGAGCACATCTTCTTAGAATTGGCCTATGCATGGGTTGATCTTGATAGGGTTTTGACCTGTGCTATTTTTGAACTCGGTTTTTTGGCAACCAATTTAGTCGATTCTTTGACATTTTTTGGATTGAGTTGATACACTAATAGATGTATCTTTAGACTTATATGGAGTCTTGGGAATCTATAGGTCATTCATTGAATTATCCTCCAAGTCTATGCATTCCTTGAGAAATGCATTCAAATTTTCCAATAGTTTCACGTACACCAAGTCTCTAAAACTTCCATTATTAATCCATCCAAAAATAGCAAGATCATTTTTTGTTGGGTAGGCCTTTTTGTCGCTGGACATTGATCAACATATTGTTTAAACCTTCAAGTTGCTAGCCTCACAGACTCTTTGGTTTCTTGTTTGAAGTGTTTATGCTTAACTCCTCTCTTTAAGAACTCACCAATGAACTCCTCCAATAATTGTTCAATGTTGACAAATTTGTTGTCGTGAACAAAAGGAAATGCCCATATATGAGCAAACCACTTGTGTTTCCTTATTAATGGAGAACCGCTAGTGGTGTCAATGATGACATCCTTGATGTATATCTATTTAACACAATTCTCCCAAAGTGGGTAGAACCCTTGGTTCCTACTATCACATATGGACCAAGCCACCTAGATGTAAACGTATCACAAAACTCAATCAAAGAAGATTATAAATTCTAGATCAATGTAGGTTGTATATGCCATCAAGAGAACCACAGAATTTTGTATTATTATTCTATGGATGATGCTGATCCTTATGAGTTGATTGGAAGATATTATAAGAATATCCGTATCTCTCAATATTACCATTCATAGACTTTCTAGAACCTAAAATAAGATGATGTACATTGGCCAAATGTGATGAAGCATGTGGTAAAGTATATACAAAATTATCAAGATTGCATATATGAATGTTTGAATGATCATGCGACGCTGTATAAAATTGATTTCGGCCCTGATTGTATTCAAGCTATAGTTAACTTCCTCAAATTTAAAGGAACATGCTACTTGAATACCTCTCCACCTCAAGGAGACATTCTTTTAAAAATAATGCAAGTGGTCATGTGCTAATTGGTTGTCAATGGTTTTAGGATTTGTGTGTGTGATTTAGAGTATCTATCTCTACCCAAAGCTAACTACTTGTGTACGGTTGGTGGATAATTCTCTCTACAGAAAACAATTAAGATGCTCACGTTTTCAAGCTTAAGGTGGCCAATTTGTTTACAAACAAGTTAGATGTATCCTCAACTAGGGATCTTGAAACACTAATGAAGAATTTGCATCACTCTTGATGTCCATCAATGGAACTCTAAGTTTTGTAGCTAAACTATCTTATGGATCTACAAATTCTTTGATACATTCATTCAAAGTGGTTGATATTAAAATATACACTAGAGAATACGATTTTGCATTAGTTATGCCTTCTAGAAAGAGAATATATTTTTCTTTCAAGTAGAATTTTATTGGTAGGATAATGGTCCATGTATTATTTGAATCCTAGCTTTAATATGGATAGATTCTTGACCTCCATGTTTGAAACTATAAATTAGAGAGGTGGAATCATGCTTGAGTTCCTTCTTGAAGAACTCTCTGATTAAGTCTTCTATTAGAGCATCTATATTTCCAAATGATTCAATGGTTAATGGTTGAAGCCACAAATGTGGATTTCCAATGAGGGTTAAGCCAAAATATTCTTACTGAGTAAAGAAATGAGTATTCTACTTTGGTCTCAAAACATGCTTAAATTCAACTACATGACTATATTAAGGATCAACAAAACCATCATAATAGTTCTTCATGCATTTATCTACTTAACATGATCAAAGACATATCCCTAGCTCTTGAGCACTTTGGACCATATTGGTGGCTTATGCATTGACTTGGGCATTTTCCTGCATATTTGCTTGTGTTGTTTGGGCATTTTGTTCTTGAAGTTGTGCCCTAGCTTGGAATCTATCTGGTTGTAGCACTCTTTGAAATCTAGAAGTATCCTCTTCATTAGGATTATCTAGAGGATTCCCAATGAGATTAGTTTTTTCAAATAATCTAGCTTGACTACATTGCAAATGTGCCCTTCACTTCCTTGATCACCATTGACCATGTGTTGATGATTAAGCCGTATATTCAATCTTTCTGAGTCAACAATTTCCCATAAGAGTTCCCACCTTGTCTTTAAACTCCATAGATAATCATTGAAAGATATTGTTGTTGAATTCATACATGGTCACTCTCTTAGCTATTGAGTTTACCACATTTTTCATCCACAATTGCATATGAGTTAATTTATCTATCTATGTTTCTTCCCAATATGGTTTTGATTGAATCCAAGTAGCTATAATGGTGTTGACAAGGGACAATCCAAGTCTAGGTGTGGGAGCAACTTCAATGAGTCTGCTCTCATCATTTCTAGTAACTTGGTCAAACATTTTTTTTCCATTGTCATTTGTATGGTATGGGTCAAGTGAAAGCACACAAATGGTGCCCTTTGTGGCCTTCATATTGATCTTGAAAGTATTTTGCAATTGACAAATGAACAATGCTCATGAAGTTAGGTTCTTAAGCATAACTATTTGCTGATTTCGGCTATCTAAATAGACAACTACCCCTAGGAATTGTAATTCAGTTTTTTAAGGATATTTGGGTACTCTCGCTAGAGGGTCGAACTTTGTCAATGTTCATAAGTTGACCTTGGGTATCATAAGAAGTGGAAATTCGATCCCAAATAAAATCAAATTCAGGACTCGATGAAGTCATGCATGAGTAGCTAGGACATACACTACTAATTTCTACCAATGAAACATGGCTTTGTACAAATTTCATCCGACTCAATCTCAAGTGCATATACAAAGGGTGAAAAACAAGAATTTTTAGAATTTTGGGAGGGGTTGTGTGTATAAGTGTGCTTCAAATACTTTTCCATAAAAACTTGAATTATTATATGGAAAATTTTATAAAATAAAAGTGATGCCACAAGTTACAATGTTTCTTTCCAAGTGCTTCGATTCAATTCACACAACTTCAAATATTATTTCAAAGAAGGAATCATGGGGAAAGAGAGAGAAGGGAGGGGAAAGGTTGGGATATGCTACTAGGGTAGGGTACAGGTGGATTAAGAAAGGAGGCAGTTTGGCAAGAGCATATGTGGAGGGGTCTAAAGGGGAGAAAAAACAAGCAAAGAGCATGATATGAGGGGGTGCATGTGAAAAATGTGGGGAATAGGAGAGGGGATAGACCGAACATGTGCAAGTGGAAAAAAACATGTACGATGTGGAAAAAAGAGAGAGGGTTTGACCAAAAGAAGGAAAAGGGCTAGGATTCTTGATAAAACAATGACGAAAATGATTCCAATCATAAAGAATGCGGAGGGAGAATCAAGTAAGAGAAAAAGAAGAAGAGATTCAAAGAAAAATGTAACAACGCATTGAATGTAAAGAATAATTACAAACTCTACCTAGAGCCCCATAGGAGCATGCATCAAGCTAAAGAAAATACAAGGGAAAAAAGAAAGAGGCCAAAGTAAATGAAGCAAACCCAAGTGGATGAAAATCAAGAAGTAAGAATGGGGGAAATTGAAGTACCAACTAGGAGGAACAAAAGTTAGAAAGGAAAATGGTGGAAAAACTCCTTTCCAAAACAATCTTGAACACTTCTTCTACTACTAGTGGCATGTTAGACAACAACAACACAGGCCAACGAGAATGTAACAAGACCTAGTGAGTGAAGATCAAAAGTAAGAAGGGAAGCTTTCGAAAGGTCAAAAAATGATCTAGAAGGTCCTTCCTTGATAGACCTTTGGGCCAACTCTAGCTACTTGTGGCATGCCAAACAAACATGAATGAAGCCTATCAGGGATGACATAGACTAAGAGGGGAGCATGTTGCAGAGAGTTAGAGACTAGTGGAAGAAAGAAGTGAAGAGAAGAAGAGAGAAACAACAAGCCTATAAATTTTTCAAGGATATCCCCATTTTTTTAAATAACACTTGTCACATCATGGAACTCATGAAAGCCTTGTAACTGCACTAGAGGAGTGTTGTAGATGCATATTCCCTTAAGAATATAACAAAAGCCATTTGCAATTGTGGATTTTTAAGAATTTCTAGAGAAACTGTCACTTGCTTGTGTGAAAAGACGAAACTTATATAAGTAACTTGATGACACGTTGTAAAGATAACTTGCCATAATGCAAAGCTAACCTTCTAAAAATTCATGTTTCCTTCTTTGTACTTGTATATCTTCTTCTTTGTGAGCTTTTATGTGTGTTTAAGGTATGAAAGGTATGCTTGGATATGTTATCTACCCCTTCCCTATATTTTTCTATTGTTATGTTTTGTGTGTGAAGTGCAGGGAGGCATTGAACCATGCCAAAGTTGTTCCCAACAGTGTGAGTCCAAAAGCTTCATATTGAACAAAGATTCATCTACCTATTCAGCTTGCAACACTTGTTTAAATTTGTCTATGTGATCATAAGGATCTCTTGAACCATCATAGTGAATCCTCAGGCATTTTGCAACCTAATAAGGCCTCAGCCTTCTACCCACATCTGGTGTTCAAGGAATAACTTGAACAACTCAATGTACACTTGGTCCTCATCCTTGTGGAGGTCTCAAAGGAAAGGGTGGTCTATTCACTTTCTTGCCTCCCATTTGAGGGTTCAGCATAGTGCTATTGCTTGGCATTGCAAAATGGACATGAGGTCTCTGGGGAATATTATGCTAGTTACTTTGCGCTAGATTAGGGTTTCCTTGGCTCTGTTGTTAACTCTATGGATTGTGAGAAGAAGTTTCATATTCCCTAGGAAGAAGCATTGAAAATCCACATATTAGAGTCTAGATCTTTCTGCATTCGATAATTCCCAATATCTTCTCTTATCTTGATCCAAATATGTGACTCTTGAGGAGTCTTCTAGATCATGCAACTCATAAATGGTAGCAAGATTAACACTGCTTCTAGTTAAGGGCATAGTTACTTGCAAGAATTTATTTGTTCTAGCAATTAAATAACAATCTCAGGTCATCATCTTGCGAAATCCTATCCCTTCTCAAGACATTCACTACTAAATAATTCCCTCTAGGATTCATCACTAACCCTCTATTGTTTATATTGGCATGATTACCCACTCTCTCCCATTTCATTGATTCTTTCATGTTGGTCGGTCACTAGGTGCAAATTGCTCATTTATCTACACAAAATCCTCCTTCAAATTCTAGAGTTGGCCTTTGAAAAGCTTCATAGGTTATTGAGTTTCTCAATCTTGCCATTCATCTGTTGAGTCCATCTAGGTATATAGAAACTCCATGCAAGTTGGTAGAAACAAAATACAGAGAAGTTCTATATTCTGCTTTTATCAAAGACATGACTTTCATAGAGAAGACAGAACTATGCATGTCTTTTGCGGTCAACATTATCTCTCTCTCAGATTCAATAGAGGTTTTTGAATATGTGGAGTGTTTGCTTCTCTAGGTAACACTCTATGCTAAGGACATTGCACTCCTCCAACTCCATAAGAAATGTCTTAATATCATATTCATTCATAGCTTAAGTTTCCTCTCATTTTTTCTAACCCTAAGTTCTTATTATCTCCAAGATTTGACTATTGTAGGGATTGAATTTATGGATTTGGGTGGATTTTATATTAAAATTTCCCTAAGTAGCAGTTCTAGTTCAAACATGACTTGTCCCAAAAACGCAAGATACATGATACTTAAGTCTCTGATGATACAGGATACACCACTACAATGACATTATACTTGACTAAACGATACACGATACACAAGGTAACAATACACGACACTTGAGGGTCACTACACATGATAAAAGGCCTTGGTATCAGTGACACATGATAATTGGGAGTACCGATGACACACGTTTCTTGGTCAAGAATGATAGGATACTAGATCACAATGATACATGACGCTTGACTTGTCACATGAAGACACTTGATTGTATCGACGATACATGATACACACCAAGGACAACACATGATACTCAACACATAAATACCACATGATGACACTTGACTAGTCCATATGCACGATACTCAAGTATCATGATACTTGATGAGGAGTGAGCTATTAGTGATACATGACACCTACCAGGTGTTGATTGTTGGAGAATTCGTCTCCTATTTGCAAAACGGAAAGTGTAGAAGACCTTCTCAGGATCAAGACTTTTACCAATAGCTGAACCTTCAAATGAAAACTGGTATCAAGTAAAAAATACCATGAACTTGAAACTTTGTTCACTCAAACTAGACACTTATATCTTTCAAATGAGCTATCAAACACTCAACTTGGAGTGGTTTTGGTTTGGTAACTCTTTTCCTCAAAACAGGTTTCATGTCCACTCAGTTAGCTTGAAAACTAGACTTCACCTGAATAACTCATAGTGCATCAAGAATTTGATAAAAGTTTTTTAGAAAGAGGAAGTAATTGAGATAAGCTTTCGAGTGAATGTTTAAACTCTAAAAATGAATACATACATTGAGAGATATGACTCTCACAAGTAGTCTACCGAGAAATCAGTATGCAGCTAGACATAGTCTATGAGAGTGAAGAGAACGAAATGACTCAAACCAAATGAACTACCTATAAGGGGACTTCCATGCCTACTTCCTCTATTCTTTAGTGTCCTCCCTTGCCTCTTTTATAGCCAAGTGACCAAAAACTCTCATGATAAGTTTGAGAGCTATTCTCCATACTTCTTCCACTTCTTTGAGTAGCCATTCCTCTTCTAGTTCATGTTGGATTTAGACGTCTGCGGAAGCACGCGAACAACACAAGGAAGAAGAAGAAGAAGCTTGGAGCACAACACACAATACTCAATGTATTACTAGAGAATGTACAAAGATAAGTAGCCCATTAGGGCAATAGGCATATATAGAAGCCGGGGGAAAAAAACTCCTAAAGAGGGAAAAGAGTGCCCTGGCGATCCTAGTGTGTTCACACACATCACTACCTAAATATATCAACAAATCCCCCCTGGAAGTGATGCGATGAACAAGGAGCTGGCACTCATGTATAAGGAAGTGCCAAGCTATGTGGAAATCACTCCACAAAAGGAAGTAAGCCCAAAGCTTTGCGGAAAGCTTCAAACTTCTCCCTAGGCAGAGCCTTCATGAAAAGGTCTGCAATGTTCTCCTCCATGGGCACATATGCCAAGCTGATCTCCCCAGTAGAGAACCTCTCCCTGACATAGTGTAATGTACCTCATGATGGGGGAAGTATCTCAACCCCTAAGCAACGACGAAGAGTGAATGACCTCCACAGGTATCCTTCTTTGACCTCTGCACACCAAAAATGCTCTTACTCAGAGCTTATGCAGAGAACTCTAGTGAACTTTTGTAGACCTGTAGTAGACACCAAGAGCTTTCCAACAAAACAATTTTCACTTCAAATGGATGCTTACACAAGGAGAAACAATGCCTACAACATGAGCTAGTTGAATGCTCACAACTGCCAGTCAAGCAGATACCTCACTTCACTCCAGCAAGCTTTTCTCAGAGATTATACAGAGAATGAATCTCAAACTTGGGTCAACTTTAGAGGACTCTAATCGCTACCCAATGACACCAAAATCATAGCAAATGGATACATAGAGAAGGAGAACCAGCCCTTACAACAGAGAGCAAAATATTTCCAACAGAGCCTACACACCAAGAGAGATATCAATCACACAGCTTCACTAAAATGCATGTTGCTCCCAGATTACTCAGAGAATGATCCAGAGACTTTGTGAGCATAGAATAGACTCTAATAGCTATCCAATGAGACAAGAATTACATCAAATGGATACAATATGAGGGAGAACCAATGCTAACAACTCAGGGGTAGAGAGTTGCAACACTGCCTGCGCACACACATAGATATGCCTACTAAAAGAAAACAAACAAGCAAGCAAGGGGCTAGCTTAAGCAAGGGGCTAGCTTAAGCAAGGGGCTTGCTTATCACAACTCCAGCACTTAGTGCTCACTTTACATGAGCTAAAACTCGAAGAAGATGGGCCAAAAGAAGTCGGGATACGTGCTCCTTTTATAGTGAGAAGTGTGTCCCTAAAATCTAGGAACTACCTTTCCAAATCAGCCTCCTAACTTGGAGGACTTAGTTGAGATGACTTGGGGAGTGGTTGAGTGACTTTTCTTGATGGAATCTCGTGGCTTTTGGCTTCCTTTGATGGCTCCACATGTCCATAAAAGATTCCCCACGAATTTGTAGCTTGAAGCTTGACTTTTAACACTCCCCCTCAAGCTTCAATTCTTCGTTCTCATCCAAGCTCCTTCATGTTGATGCATTGCTTGAATTTTGAAATCTTCATCCCATCCAAAGCCTTTGTAAACATGTCCGCAACTTGGTCCTTGGTACCAATATGATGTACTGAAACTTCCTTGGATATCACCTTTTCCCTTATGAAGTGATAGTGCACTTCAATATGCTTGGTTCTAGCATGATAGACAGGATTCGATGCTAGATGAATGCTACTCATGTTGTCACAAAAAATTGGATATGTGTCAACCTGCAAATTAAGCTCCATAAATAACTTCTTAATCCACATTAGCTCACATGTGACTTGAGCCAAAGCTCTATACTCAGCCTCCGTGGAAGATAATGCCACCGTGGGTTGCTTCTTTGAAATCCATGAGATGATCTTGCTACCTAGCATGACTAGGTAACCACTTGTACTTCTTCTATCCTCCTTCGAACCGGCCCAATGGGCATCAGAATAAGCTTTGACCTGCATATCATCATCAAATGAATAGAACAATCCTTCATTTATAGTGGCCTTGAGATATCGTAACATTCTTCTTGCAGCTTGCAAGTGTGTAGTCCTTGGACTATGCATAAATTGTGATAACACTCCAACTCCATATGCTATGTCGGGCCTAGTTATTGTGGCATAATTGAAAGATCCTACAATAGATCGATACAAGGTTACATCCTCTAATGGCTCTCCATCAATGGAGCTTAGCTTTACATTAACTTCCATGGGATTTCAAATAGGCTTGCAATGTAGCATCCCAAACCTCTCAAGTAGGTCTAGAATATACTTCCTTTGTATGAGCATAATACCTTCTTCTTTGTATACAACTTCAATGCCAAGAAAATACCTAAGATCTCAAAGATCAGAGATCCTAAACTCCTTTCCAAGCTTTGCCTTGATCTCCTCAATGCCCTTTCTATCATTACCTGTAATGATAAGATCATCTACATACACGCACATGTAGACTACAAGTTCTCCTCTTTGTTTGATGAAGAGAGATGGATCCGCCTTGCATTGATTGTAACCACATTTGATCAAATAGTCCACCAATCTTTGGTTCCAAGCCCTTGGAGCTTGCTTTAGGCCATAAAGTGCCTTCTTCAACCTACAAACATGATATGGAAACTCTTTATAAACAAAACCTAGTGGTTGCTCCATGTATACCTCTTCTTCCAAGTCTCCATTGAGAAAGGCATTCTTGATATCCAATTGGAAAAGCTCCCATCCTTTGCTAGCAGCCATTGCAATGAGTGTCCTAATGGTGCTCATCTTTGCCACGGGGCTGAATGTCTCTTCAAAGTCCACTCCATAGGTTTGTGCAAAACCCTTGGCCACCAATCTTGCTTTGAACCTAGAAATAGATCCATCTGAATTCCTCTTTACTTTATACACCCACTTATTACCTATTACCTTCATGTTATCCTTCTTGGGAACTAGAGTCCATGTTTGATTCTCCTCAAGTGCGTCGATCTCTTCTTGCATTGCCTCTTTCCATTCGGTGTACCTGCTTGCATCTTCATAGCAATCGGGCTCATGATCTTCTACTACTTTGTTCATATATGCATAATGAGTTGCCATGTATGAATCATAAGTAAACCTTTGAGTTGGATACTTAACTCTGGAAGAATTCCTTTCTTCACCTTTTGGAGGAATAAACCTCCTTTGCCTTGGGAACTTGATCTCTTTCTTTGACATGGCTTCTTTCTCCATCATGTGTCCTTCATCATCTTCAACTTCATTACCTTCTTCATCCAACTCCACCAACGTTGCTTTGCCTTTGTTGATTGATTGTGCTTCATAGCTTGATGAAGATCTCCCCCTCCATGGTGAGTTCATGCTTGAACTATCTTCATTGATGGAACACCTTGGGCCGCTTAGTTCTAGGTCGATTTGTTGTTCATCATGTCCATGCTTTTCTTCTTCATAGTCCTGCATACAATCATACTTCTTATACCAAGGGAGTAGCTCATCAAATGCTACATCCCTTGATATCCTCAAGTCCTTTGTGTTTGGGTTGAAGCACCTGTAACCTTTATGATCATTTGAATATCCTAGAAACACACACTTTTTTGCCTTTGGTTGTAGCTTGTGCCTCAATTCACTTGGCACATGTACATAACAAGTACATACAAATATCTTCAAGTGGGAAAGATCAGGTTTCTTACCATAATAGGCTTGATATGGTGTCAAGCCATGGATCCCTGAGGTAGGAGCCCTATTCATAAGATACACGGCGGTATTTGCTGCATCACTCCAAAACATGTTAGGTACATTCATCTCATTAAGCATTGCTCTAGCGATCTCGGCAATGTATCTATTCTTTCTCTCTGCTACTCCATTTTGTTGGGGTGTGTACCTGCATGTTACTTGCCTCTTGATGCCTTGATCCATTAAAAAATCAGAAAACTCATTTGAGAAATATTCTCCCCCTCCATCGGACCTTAGCTTCTTGATATATGTACCTGTTTCCTTCTCTACCATTGCCTTGAATGCTTTGAAACATGTAAACACATCTGATTTGTTTTTTATGAAATAAACCCAAACCATCCTTGTGCAATCATCCATAAAAGTGACAAAGTACTTGTTACCTCCAATGGATTGCTCTTTGGTTGGCCCCCACACATCTGTATGTATCAACTTCAATGGATGTTGGCTTATGTAGCCACTCTTCTTGAATGGAAGTCTCGCTTGCTTCCCTAGTTGACAAGATTCACATAAATGCTTCATACCTTGTCCTTGGAAGTTGGGAAGACCTTCAACCAGCCTCTTGAATTGCATTTCCTTCATTCTTTGTATGTTGATGTGACCTATCCTCTTGTGCCACAAGTCCAACTCCGAAATCCTCTTGTTTCCATATGTGAAGTAGACATGTTGAGTGGAATGAGAATTTACCTCCAAAGTGAAGAGTCTCCCTTGCTTCTTTCCTCTTGCTATGACCTTGTAACCTTGCTTAGGGTTCTCCACAAAGCATCCACCTTTGTTGAAACCTTACTTGATAGCCTCTTTCAACCATTTGCCCAACGGACACCAAATTCTTTGTGATAGTAGGTACATGCAAGACATCCTTGAGACATCTTCCTTCCTCCTTGTCATCCAAAGCTACTCTCCAACATGGGAGATCTCATGGGCTGTATCATCACCTGTTTCTACATGTCCTTTACCTTTGGGAACATGTAGATTAGTAAACCAAGAAGCATTGCAACTCATATGGTTGCTACATCCACTATCAATATACCAAGTGTTATCTACTTTGCTTGAATTCCCATTCATGTGCATCATCAAGAGATTGTCATTTTTTGAACTTGTAGAAGCATAATTACCTTGGCCTTTGTATGAAGAACCTTGATTATAGCTCCTTTGGTTTCCTCCTTGGTAGCAATCTCTAGCATAGTGGCCAAACTTTCCACATATGTAACATCCTTCACCATCTTGATTCCTGTTTTGTTGATGTCGTCCTCCTCTTCCTCTTGTTCTTCCTCTCCCTCTTTGTGATGAGGTGCCTTGGTCATGTCCTTGATTGCTTGAGTGGCCTTGCCTTCGTCCAAACCTTCCTTTGCCCCTTCCTTGTCCTCGTCTTCCTTTGCCCCTTTGATTACCTGCATAGAAAACTTGTGCATCCTTGCTTTTAGTTGAACTTCCACCTATGTTCATTTCTTCGGTGACCATGAGAGCAAACAATTGCTCAAAATCGGGAAGATTATCCCTTACATAAACTGAAGTGGTAAAGGGTTTCCACTTCTCATCATCTCTCAAACCATTGAGAGTATAAGCCACAAGATCGTCATCGTCTATGTGGCTTCCAATGGATCCCAATGCATCTGATAACTCCTTGACCTTAAGTATGTAGTCATTTATGCTACTCCTTGAGCTCTTCCTAAGGTTGTTGAGCTCATTCTTGAGTTGGATCTTCCTTGCTTTGGTGCTTGTTCAATAAAGCCTTTCAAGTGTCTCCCATACCTTCATGCTTGAATCCAAGTCTTGGATATGGCTGATCATGCTATTGCTAATGTGTTGGGAAAGAATAAAGATAACCCTCTTGTCTCTTTCATTCCATTCCCTAAAGGCCCTTCTCTGGTCATTGGTGGGATTCTCATCCAACCTAGGTCTTGGTTCACTTCCACTAATCAACCCCCAAAGGCCCTTGCCCATAAGATAGTTGGAGACCCTAAATCTCCATGGTTGATAGTTACCTTTGTCTAGCTTTTCAATTTGAGTGTTGAAGTCTCCCATATCTAGTCTTTGATACTTGACCTAGCCCTTGGCTAATGCTCCAATGTGTGTAAAATGAAAATGAGGCTCTGAGGTTACCTCAATCCAAAGCTTTCCTTAGATGGACACCTTGTGCTCTTGCAAATTTGAGTAGAATAGCTCCCCCTTGATGTGAGCTACCTCCAAGAAGCTTTTGTTGATGCAAATCTTCAACCACCAACTCCAAGAGGTCTTCTTGCTTGTATGTGATGCCTCCAAGATGCCCAAATGCTCTGATACCACTGATGGGGGAAGTATCTCAACCCCTAAGCAACGACAAAGCGTGAATGACCTCCACAGGTATCCTTCTTTGACCTCTGCACACCAAAAATGCTCTTACTCAGAGCTTATGTAGAGAACTCCAGTGAGCTTTTGTAGACCTGTAGTAGACACCAAGAGCTTTCTAACAAAACAAATTTCACTTCAAATGGATGCTTACACAAGGAGAAACAATGTCTACAACATGAGCTAGTTGAATGCTCACAACTGCCAGTCAAGCAGATACCTCACTTCACTCCAGCAAGCTTTTCTCAGAGATTATACAGAGAATGAATCTCAAACTTGGGTCAACTTTAGAGGACTCTAATAGCTACTCAATGACACCAAAATCATAGCAAATAGATACATAGAGAAGGAGAACCAGCCCTTACAACAGAGAGCAAAATATTTCCAACAGAGCCTACACACCAAGAGAGATATCAATCACACAACTTCACTAAAATGCATGTTGATCCCAGATTACTCAGAGAATGATCCAGAGACTTTGTGAGCATAAAATAGACTCTAATATCTATCCAATGAGACAAGAATTATATCAAATGGATACAATATGAGGGAGAACCAATGCTAACAACTCAGGGGTAGAGAGTTGCAACACTGCCTGCGCACACACATAGATATGTCTACTAAAAGAAAACAAACAAGCAAGCAAGGGGCTAGCTTAAGCAAGGGGCTTGCTTATCACAACTCCAGCACTTGGTGCTCACTTTACATGAGCTAAAACTCCAAGAAGATGGGCCAAAAGAAGTCGGGATACATGCTCCTTTTATAGTGAGAAGTGTGTCCCTAAAATCTAGGAACTACCTTTCCAAATCAGCCTCCTAACTTGGAGGACTTAGTTGAGATGACTTGGGGAGTGGTTGAGTGACTTTTCTTGATGGAATCTCGTGGCTTTTGGCTTCCTTTGATTGCTCCACATGTCCATAAAAGATTCCCCACGAATTTGTAGCTTGAAGCTTGACTTTTAACACCTCAATGTGCTTAGTGCGAGCATGGAACACCGGGTTCCTCGCAACTGCCAATGCGCTCTGACTATCAGTGAAGATGGTGGTGGCAGAAGACTGTCCAACACCCAAATCAGCCATAAGGCGTCTAAGCCACACACAGTCAACAGTCGTTTTGAAAGTTGCCCTATACTCAGCCTCACAACTAGAAGTGGCCACAGTAGGCTTCTTCTTGCTCAACCAAGATATACATGAGCTACCAAGCATGAAGAAAAATCCACTAGTGGACACACGAGTGTCATAGCAACCAGCCCAATCAGAGTCACAAAAAGCATGCAAATCTGGCGGTAGTGATCCCCCCTTGGAATAAAACAACCCAAGTAGCCGAGTACCACTCAAAGAGTGAAAGATGTGCTTAACTGCCTACCAATGCTTGACTTCTAGGCAATGCATAAACTTGCTCATCTGTGAGACAACAAATTGAATATCTGGCTGAGTAATGCATAAGTAAATCAAGCATCCTACAACCCGCTGATAGAGAATAGCATCAAATGCATCTCCAGCATCATGAAGACTCAATCATAAACCTGTCTCCATACGAGTGGCAATAGGCTTATAGTGTTCAAGGCCAAAATGCTGCAATAATGTGTCTATATATTTCGTTTGACACAAAGCCATTCCACCATCAACTTGCATAAACCGAATGCCCAAATAGTGATGCAAATGCCCCAAATCAAACATCTCAAATGAGGCATGCAAATAAGCCTTAAAATCAGCAATATGCTTCTCAATAGGACCAGTGAGCAGCATGTCATCAACATAGACAACAATGATCAGAAGCACATCATTAGCACGCTTAACATATAAGGTGCTTTCAGTTGGACTGTTCTCAAAACCATGTGCAATCATATAGGCATGTATCTTCTCATACCAAGCACGTGGTGCTTGCTTTAAACCATATAATGCCTTCTTTAGCCTGCACACCTGGTTTTCATGCCCTTTCTGCACAAAGCCACGGGGCTGAAAAACATACACTTCTTCATGCAAGTCACCATTCAGAAATGCTGCTTTAATGTCCAACTGATGTATATTCCAACCATGATGAGCTACAAGTGCACAGATGCTCTGAACAGTAGTCATAGGGCATGTAGGTGCAAAGGTCTCATCAAAATCAATGCCTCTTTCCTGTGCATAAAAGTCTAGCCTTATACCTGTCAACTGTACCATCCGATTTACGTTTTAGCTTGTATACCCACTTAGTGCCAATGGCCTTCTTGCCTGGAGGCAAGTCACATAAAGTCCAAGTACCATTCTTCATTATAGCATCATATTCAGATTGCATAGCAGCCATCCAATTTTCTGAATTTTGTGCTTCATCAAACGAAACAGGCTCATTCTCATCACAAAGACTAGATGCAGCCATAGCATAGCAATCTGATGCAAAAGAGGCACTATGAGAGCCTAAAGGAGTATGATATAACAGAGGTGCATCTAATTTGCTATCACACAAAGTCTGCACCATCCATTTTGGCATAGTTTTTGCCTGCTCAATATTAGCTCTCTCATTAACTAGTGCATCATGTAAATCTGCATAAAAAATGGAATGATCTGCATCATCACATGAAACCTAGAAAGGCTGAGAAGTTGCCTCATTGGGACCAACACTAGACTATCCACCTGTAAAAAGAGGCAGCAAAGTATCATACATGTCTTTGGAGCTAACTAATGTCTCGTTAGTACATGAAAGCAATGGCTGAATAGCATCTTCCACAAAAAGAACATCATGGCTAACCAGAATGCGTTTAGTCTATGGATGATACAGACGATAGCCTTTAATTTCAGAACTGTACCCAACAAAAATACATTTTACTACTTTATCATCCAATTTTTTGCGATGTTGTTCAGACACTAATGCATATGCCAAACAACCAAAAACACGCAGATGAGAAACAGATGGCTTGCAATCATGCCCAACCTCATAGGGAGTGATAGACTACAGCACTTTAGTGGGACACGTGTTCAGTACATATGCTGCAAACATGATAGCCTCAAGCCAGAAACTATGTGGTAAAGCGTGACTCTTGACCATACACCTCGCCATCTCCATGAGTGACCTGTTCTTTCATTCAACAACTCCATTCTGTTGAGGTGTATACGGCACTATACACTGGTGTTTTATCCCACGATCAGCCAAAAATGCATTAAAATCAGAAGACATATATTCCCCCCCTAGATCAGAACGGAGCGTGCCCATTTTACATGCTTACAGATTTTCAGCCAAAACCAAAAACTGTTTGAAGCACATGAACACTTCGGACTTTGCCTTCAATGGATATACCAATGCATGCCTGGAAAAATCATTTATGAAAGTCACGAAGTAAAGATAATTCCCAAAACAACCTGACTGCATAGGACCACAGACATCATTGTGTACAAGCTGTAATTTTTGAGTAGCCCAAACTGAACCATCTTTTGGAAAGGAAGAACGCTACATTTTGCCGAAAATACAGCCTTCACAAACATGTTTTCCAGGTGCCTCAAGTTTGGGCAAATAGGACACCATTTCATATTTCTGCAGGCATAGCAAACTAGCAAAATTTAGATGACCAAAGCGTGCATGCCAAAGCTTTGCATCTGACATAGCCTGAGAATCATTTACTGCACATGCCAAATCATTTACAGATCTTTCATATTCTATGAGCTTATACAGCCCAGGACATAAAATGCAAGAAGCAATAATCACATTGCCATTTGACAGAATCATGAACTGTACACCTGTCATCAACAAATTTCACAACCAAACCAATCTTGGCTAATGCAGAAACTGATAACAGGTTCTTCTTGATCCCTGGCACAAATAAAGCATCTAACAAAGTGAAAGAACTACCATCAGCAATAGTCAAAATGATCTTACCAACTCCCATAACAGGATAAGAGGAGTTGTTGATGCATGTAAAAGTATTGTAGGGGAAGGCACGAGTGAAGAGAAGAAACTGTGTTGCTAGGTAATATGTTTGGTCGCCCCACTGTCAAAATACCAAACATCTGAGTCTACTGCAGACATGCACTACTCATGAGAAGATGGGTCAAAATTGCAAACAATAGTAAACGCCCATTCTTCTTCCTACACAAGATTAGCAGACTTTGTTTTTGGTGTAGAGGCCTCTGCAACAACCATTCCAGCCTCTTTCTTCTTTGCCTCTTTAGTAGCCAGTTTTGGACAGTTCTTTATGATATGATCATTCCCTTTACAGTACTTACAAAACAATTTCTGCTTCCCTAATTTCTTCTCATCTTTATCTTCCTTCTTCGGATGTGCAGAATTAGCAGATTTTTGCTTACTAGTTGAAGAGCTCCATTTTTCTTTGCCCTTCTGACTAGCTAGGAAAGCTTGATCTGCAACTCGCATAATGGACCTATTCTTCCTGGATTGATCTTCCTGCAACAAAACAGAGACTAACTCCTCAAATGATAAGGCATTTGGATTGACTTTCATCATCAACCGACGAGTAGAACCAAAACTCTGATATGAGGAAGACCATTTAGAACGGTCTGCACAAGTGAGCTATTTGGTATAACATCATCAGTAGAAATCAACTATTCCTTCAAGTCTTTGATCTTTGTTAGGAAACTGTCCATAGAATCACCTTCATTCATGTGCTCACTCTCCAACTGTTTTTGGAGGTAAACAACATGAGTCTCATTCCTAGCTAGGTACAATGTGGTAAGTGTATCCCAAGAATCCTTAGTTGTTCTGCAAGAGCGAATGTGAGGAATAATGACACGTTTGACAGACAAAGCTATCAATGCATGTGCGTGGGCATCTCTGCCATCCCAGTGAATCTGCTCTACAATAGGTGCAGCAGAAACCGTAGCACAAATAGGAATATGTAGAATATCATCATCTTCGACACCTTTTGCATTAGCTTCAGTATCTGTAGCTATAACAGTTGTAGGTGTGATAAGACGTTTTTTGACACCCTGCACAATGTTCCATAGTACTTTTGCAACCAACACATGTCGCATCATATATACCCATAATGGGTAGTTGGTACCATCCAACTTATCGCCAAAAACTAACATATAGAATACATCACTGCTTTCAGCCATGGCTAGTGACTAAAATACCTTGATGCAGAAAATTGATTGTATCTCAAAAAGTTGAACAGAACTGCCCAGATGGGTGCTAGACCTGTAGCAGACTTTGAGACGCTTATACTGGCAAACAGAAACTGGTATACACCTTTGGCACAAAAAGATGAAATAGCCTGCACAAGCACTACGATAGTGGGTTCGGAGGCCGAAATGAGCTCAGATCGTGATTTCGGCACCACAAAGCAAAGAGGTTTTGATCTCAAAAACACGTTGAGTATGCTCACCAAAATTCGTGTGATTCTAAGACTGCAAATGGAGGAGTGTCGACGGTGCCCTAGATGAAGCGATGACATGCTCTGATACCAATTGTTGGAGTTATACATCTACGGAAGCACGTGAACAACACAAGGAAGAAGAAGAAGCTTGGAGCACAACACACAATACTGAATGTATTACTAGAGAATGTACAAACATAAGTAGCCCATTAGGGCAATAGGCGTATATACAAGCCAGGGGAAAAAAACCTCCTAAAGAGGGAAAAAAGTGCCCTGGCGGTCCATGTGTTCACACACATCAGTACCTAAATATATCAACAGTTCAACTTTTTGGATTTGATTCTCTCTTGATTGATTCTCTTTTGATCTCCACTATTTGCTGAAGTAAATGCTTCCATTTTTCATTTTTGTATTTTCCTTCCATTTGAAGAAAATCCTTTTTTTCAGAAAAAAAAAATATATATATGACCTTGCTTCTTTATTTTTTAACACTCCCCCTCAAGCTCACATGTGAGCTTGCACCTTTAGCCATATCCTACAAGTTGACTTCATCCTTGAACCTCTTTAGCTTAGAAGCATCTAAGGACTTTGTAAACATGTCTGCAACCTGGTCATTAGTTCTAATGAACTTTATATCCACATCCTTGCTCAAAACTTTTTTCTTGAACATAATGATAATGCACTTCTATATGCTTACTTTGTGCATGAAACATTGGATTATTTGTCAAGTGAATGCTTGACACATTGTCACCATAAATTGGAATGGTCTCTACATGCAAAGGCTAATCCTCTATATTCAACTTCTGTAGATGATAGTGCAACAGTAGATTGCTTCTTCGAGCTCCATGTGATAGGTTTGCTACCTATCATGAACACATAACCTGAAGTGGATCTTCTCTCTTCCTTTGAACCAGCCCAATCAGCATCACTGAAGCCCTTTACCTGCAATTCTTCATCATATCTATAAAACAAGGCATGATTGACTGTGTGCTTCACATATCTTAACACTCGTTTGGCTGAATTTAAATGTTCACTTGTTGGAGTTTGCATAAATTGAGAAAGAACTCCAACGATATAAGACAAATCTGGTTTTGTGATTGTAGCATAGATCAATGAACCTATAATACACATGTATGTAGTTACATCATGTAACTTCTCTCCATCATTTGAGCATAGCTTCACATTTGTGTCCATAGGTTGAGTGAGTGGTTTGCATTCACTCATTCCAAATCTGAAAAGAACATCCAGCAGATACTTTCTTTGCATCAAGTAGATGCCATCTTTCCCATAGACTACCTCAATGCCTAAAAAGTATTTCAACTCACCAAGATCTGAAATTTTAAACTCCTTACCTACTTGCCTTCTTCTTTCTTCATGTAGAGAGAGGGATCTGCACTACTTGGACTATACCCACACCTTGTGAGGTACTCAACCAATCTTTGGTTCCAAGCACATGGTGCTTGCTTCAGCCCATACAAATATTTCTTCAGTCTACAAACAAAATCTGGATGCTTTTATCTTCAAATCCAATCGATTGACTCATATATACCTCTTCTTGAAGTTCACCATTGAGAAAAGCATTTTTTATGTGAAGTTGGTACAATGGCCATCTCCTTGTTGCACTCACTGCAATCAAGGTTCTAATTGTTCCCATCTTTGCAACCAGGTTGAAATTCTCTTCATAGTCGATGCCGTGAGTTTGCTTGAATCCTTTTTCTACTAGTCTAGCTTTATGCCTAGCTAGAGCCATTTATTTGCAACAACCTTCATACCTTCAGCCTTTGGAAATAGCTCCCATGTGTGATTGTCCTTGAGAGCTTTTATCTCTTCTTGCATAGCTTCTTGCCATTCTTTTTGTGTACATGCTTCTTCATATGCATCCGGTTCTTTGTTTTTGACTACCTATGTCATATATGCAAAATGTTTTGCAATAAAACTATCATAACTCAGCCTTTGATTTGGATACTTGCTCTTGAAGACCTCCTTTCATTTCCTTTGGCGTAATCAACTTTACCTTTGGTGTAATCACCTCTTCATACTCTTCTTCACTTGCATTTGAATCACTAATTTGGGCAGCACTTTCAGCTTCAAATCTTCCATAACCTGATGTTGGTGATGAGGAATGACTCCTTAGTCTCCCCTTCCATGTTGAGCTTTCTCCAAGTGATGTAGAAGCTTCTAGACCTGACATTTGAGTGCTTGTTTGCTAAAATTCTTCTTGGATAACACCTCCATCATCTTCGCAATCTTCTTCAAGAATCTTCTCTTTCCCTTTCTCTTCAAACCATGCTCTTAGCTCATCAAATACCACATCTCGTGAGACTCGTAGCTCCTTTGTCATCGGATTGTAGCACTTGTATCCCTTTTGCTCCGATGAATATCCAATGAAATACATTTTTCTGACTTTGCCTCCATATTTGTCCTTAGTTCTTGAGGGATGTGAACATAGCACACACATCCAAAAACTTTGAGATGTGTAAAGTCAAGATTCTTACCGGAATAAACCTCCTCGAGAGTTAGATTATGCACTCCAGCCGTTGTGCACTTGTTCATCAAATAAACAACTGTACTAGCTGCTTCGGCCCAATAGTTTAGTGGCATCTTCATCTCGTTGAGCATGCATCTTGCAACTTTTGTGATATGTCTATTTTTCCTTTCAGCTATTCCATTTTGTTGAGGTGTGTACCTACATGTAAATTGTCTCTTGATGCCATTTTCTCAAAGAAAATCTGAAAATTCTTTCGAGAAATATTCTCTTCCTCCATTGAACCTCAAGGTCTTTATGTAGCATCCTGTTTCCTTTTTTACATGTGCTTTAAATCTCTTGAACATGGAGAACACATCTGATTTTTGTTTTATGCAGAATATCCATACTTTTCTTGAATGATCATCAATAAAAGTGACAAAATATCTATTACCAGCCATTGATGATTGTTGTGATGGTCCCCATACGTGTCTATCAAGTCGAGGACATTCCTTGCCACATAGTTGCTTTTCTTGAATGGTTGTCGAGTTTGCTTTCCTAGTTGGCATGCTTCACAAAACTCATGTAGTCCAGCATCATTGAATCTTGGAAGACCTCTTACTACTTCATGGTTGCTCATGTCCTTGAGCTTGGGAATGTTGATATGCCCAAACCTTTTGTTCCACAAATCAATTTCAGTAATCTTGTTGTTTCCAAACTGAATGTACATCACCTTTCCATGTGGTTGTTGAATGTCCAAAGTGAACATCCTACCTTCTTTCCCTCCTTGAGCAATGATCTTGAATCCTTCTTTTGGATTCTTTATAAAGCAACCTTTTTCATTGAAGATAACATGATATCTTTTCTCTACCATTTGTCCTACTGAAATCAAATTCTTTGCAATAGTAGGAACATGAAGAACATCAGTCAATACCTTCTTATCTCCAAGCTTGATATCTCCAACATGCTCAATAGCATGTTGAGTTTCATCAACGGTCTCCACACATCCTTTTCCACTTGTAGCTTTGTGAATAAATCTCCTTGGCATGTCATATGGTTGTTGCAACTTGAATCTATAAACCATTTTTTATCATCACTTCTCGAGTTGTTGTGCTCATGCTTCATGGCAAGCATGGTTTGCTTATCTCCTTCACTTGCTGTACTCGCATAGTTATTTTGGCTCCTTTGGTTGCCTCCATTCAGCCTTCCATTCTTTTGCCAACAATCATTTGCATAATGTCCTAGGTTACCACAATGATAACATGTTATACCTTTATGAGGATTTTATGAACCTCGACCTCTTCCTCTATTTCTTCCTTGACCTCTTCCATGTGTGTTGTCATTTGAGTTGTCCTTGTTGTCCTCCGAGTTGCCTTGGCTGGAATTTGTATTGTTGTAGCTTCTTCCTCTTCCTCTCAAGCCTCCTCTGGAGTTCCTTCCTCTACCTTGACATGCATATAACATTGTTGCCTTCTCCTTGTTGAGCAACCTCTTCGGCCACAAGATTTGGTATAATCTCGTCGAATGTTGGTAGAGGGTCTCTATAAAGAATGTTTGTGATGAAGGGCTTCCACTTCTCTTCACTCGTCAATCTATTGAGGGCTATTTGGATGATGTCTTCCTCTTCTATATTGCATCCAACTGATGCTAGTTGGTCTCGAAGCTCCTTGATCTTCAATGTATACTGACTAATGCATTGGTTTGAGCTTTTCTTCATGTTGTTGAGCTCGTTCTTAAGTTGCATCCTTTGAGACCTTGTTGAGGTAGCATACACCTTCTCCAATGCTTCCCAAACTTCCTTGGCTGTTTCTAAGCTTTGCACATGACCAATCATAGTGTTACAAATAACTTGTGAGATGAGGAACATCACCCTTTGATTCCTCTCTTCCCAATTAGCAAATTGTCTCCTTTGTGCCATAGTAATGTTGGGATCTTGAAGGTCCACCAATTGTGGATCATCTCCAGTAACTAGACTCCATAAACCTTTACCTCTAAGGTAATTTTTCATTCTATACCTCCAAGACTGAAAATTGTCTTTGTCTAACTTCTCAACTTGTTGTCCTAAATTAGCCATTGAAAACTTCCAAGATTGAAGTTTATCTCAAGTATGTTGTGGTGCTCTTTCTTGACTTCACGAAGCTCCCCCTTGATTTGTAGCTTCTCCTTTACTTTACTTCAGCTCAAATAATTTTCCTCTTCAATCTCCAATGCTCTGATACCAATTGTTGGAGAATTCCTCTCCTATTCGCAGTGAAAAGTGTAGAATACTTTCTTAGGAGACTTTTACCAATAGCTGAACCTTCAAATGAAAATTGGTATCAAGTGAAAAATGGAATGAACTTAAAACTTTGGTCACTCAAACTAGACACTTATAGCTTTCAAATGAGCTATCAAACACTGAATTTGGAGTAGTTTTGGTTTGGCAACTCTTTGCCTCAAAACAAGCTGCCTATCCACTCAGTTAGACTAAAAACTAGACTGCACTAAGAACTAAATAACTCACAGAGCATAACAAATTTGGTAAAATTGTTCTAGAAAGAGTAAGTACTCAAAATAAGCTTTCCAATGAATGTTTAAACTCTAAAACTGGATCAATATATTTAGAGATATGACTCTCACAAGTAGGCTACCCAGAATGCGTTTAGACATAGTCTATGAGAGTGAAAAGAACGAAATGACTCAAACCAAATGAACTACCTACAAGGGGACTTCCATGCCTTCTTCCTCTATTCTTGAGTGTCCTCCCTTGCCTCTTTTATAGCCAAGTGACAAAAAACTCTCATGATGAGTTTGAGAGCTCTTCTCCATAACTCTTCCACTACTTTGAGTAGCCACTCCTCTTCCAGTTCAGCTTTTTGGATTTGATTCTCTTTTGATTGATTCTCTTTTGATCTCCACTACTTGCTGAAGTAAATGATTCCATTTTTCATTTTTGTATTTTCCTTCCATTTGAAGAAAATCCTTTTTTGCAAAAAAAATATATATGACCTTGCTTCTTTATTTTTTAACATTGATGACACATAGGAATTTGGGATTGTGATACCAAAATCAATCGATAGTGACACTCGAACTTTTCTTAATTGAGTTTCAACTTCCAAAGTGATTTTTTGCTTGTGAACTGCTCGCTTCCCGTATGTGCTTAGATCACAAAAAAGCCTATGATTTCCCTAAAAAAGCTTATCATGACACTCAGGATGTTTTGTTTCTTCCCACATGCATGTGTATATGTGAAAATGATGTTTCTAGAGTGTAGATATCGCTTTAAAGGTCTTTCCTCTTAATTTTTGGCCCCTATTTCTCTTTGTAGGTCAAGTTCTAGACAATACCATGCTAGACAATACTGATCATTGACTTCTCTCTCCATGATACCTACTCTGTTCCAAATGAACTTTGAGACGTGTTTCTTTGTTTTAGACACTAACCAAGATCAATGAATTTTGAGAATT